>WBNM01041955.1:110302-136201 GCA_013399055.1 Ramphastos sulfuratus
TACTTCACCTTCCAGTGAAAGTACAGGTAGAACTTCCATCAGAATGTAGTTAGAGCTTGCTCATTTTTTTATCAACCAAAGGCAGCTGTTTGGAAAAGCACTGGTTGGGTGTTGTGACATATGAAGTAAACTGTTATTATTGACTGATAATGTCAAATAAAGTTCATGAAATGAACTTCTAAGGATTCCTTATTCCTCTAATATTTTGTGGCCTTGGGATTTTTTAATTAGCTTGTAAACCTCACCAAAAACTCTTTTCTCATTTTGAATTATGAACAACTCTGTTCAGTGCTGTTGCATGGTTCACCTGAATTTCCTGGTGAAGGTGATTTTTCTCTTTTCAGCTGATTTTCTTTAGTTTTAGGGTGTTCCTTCTAGCCGCTGCTTTGGGGGCTTATCTTCCAGACACTGATAAGTGATGAGCAGCTGAAGACAAACTAGATCAATTCTGTTTCTGTCTATGTCTGTTGACTGACTTGGTTATCTAAATCAAAATTATAGGTATCACTATGCATAGTCCCCAGTAATAATGGTAATAATTTGGTGGGGTGGGAATGGAAGGGGCATATATGGTAGAAGGTAGACCGGAATTGTGAAAGTGACAGCTACTCAGAAACTAAATAGAGGAATTTTGCATACTCTGCACCTCAGCTTTAGTATTCATCTGTAGTTTGTCATTTTTGTAATATGCTGAGGCACTGCTTCAGTAGGAATTTCTGTGGAAAATGGCTGGAACCATCAATGTCATTTTTTTGCAGCACTTGCCCTTCTCTTAGAGGTTTCCTTTAAGTTTATCCTGTTTAGCTTGTTACAGCTGAAGATATCCTATCCCCAGGACATAAAAGCATTACAGGAGACCAAGCTCTGAATCTGAAGGCCAGTTTAGCTATGCCAGGCTATTTCTGATGAGTACCTGACACTACCCCAGAAGAAAAACATTCTCAGTACAGTGTGTGTCCACTGGCATTTTCCTGACATAAAATCTGATAGTTCAAAGAATTATTGCTACAGAGATGGAAATATGAATCCCTTAATTATATTTAACTGGAAAGTCTCTTGTTTCCTGTTGTGATGTGATTTATTCCAGTGTTGTAAACAGCTCATACAAAATCAGTATGTATTTTGACTTAAGTAGCACTCTTGAAGCCTAAAGGACTTCAGCACAGGGTTTTTTTTTAAAGCAGTTGGATGATATTCAAGATCAAATCCCAAGCCCATAAATATGTGAATTTCCCTACCAAAACATTGTAATTTTTTACTTTTTTAATTATTAACCATTTTTTAAAAATTCTTTTTAGAACCATTGGATACAAAAAGAAGTATGTGAAAGTTCCACATGGACATATTTGGGTAGAAGGTGATCACCACGGACATAGCTTTGACAGCAATGCTTTTGGACCGGTAAGTCAATCCTTTGTGTATCCATGTCCATGTCTTCTGGCTAATTAGTGTGACACAGCAAGTATATTGTTATTTTTGTGAGAATTATTAGACCTTATAAAATATCCTGGTTAGCAGAGATTGAGTTTGCTGTTACCTATTGCACAAAGATTAAGATTCCTTTTAGTTTCCCCACATGGAAGGAGAAGTGGCGGAGATTTGGAGGCATATACTGGAGGAGCAGCCAAAGGGTGAGCCAGCTCCATGTGGCTGACAGATGCTCCCTGAGGACATGTTGCCAGCTGATGTACTATGGAATAGTTCCCTCCTGGGACCTCAGTCTTGCTTTACTGCCCATAGTGGGATAAAGAATTAGGAAACTGTGATTGTGCTTAGTAATTGTTAACTGTTAAATTGATCTGTGGATGACCTTAAAGGTCTCTTTCAAACAAAAAAAAATCTATGATTTTATAAATGTGTAAACTTTCTTTGTATAGGTCTGTTTTCATATTAATGAAGACAAAATGTAGCCTGAAAAATCTGTTTCTTTACAAGTGAAAGTCTGCATCTGTTCATCAGAAAGACAGTAAATGCTTTCTCTTCATTCCAGTTTTGGTCTGGTTTTAGTTTTGTTACACGTTGTGTTGTGTAACACAACGTGTAACAGTCTTGTTCTTGGTTTTTTACTTAATCTAGCATGCAAGAAATAATTGCATAAGCTGTGCATCCTGCTGTGGAAATACAAATCCTGTTTGCCCTATTTCTGTGCAGGTTTATGACATGTATCTGTAAGAGAAAATTCTGTTCTAGTATTATGAAAAGCCCCATCAGTAGTCACAGGGAAGTTGTCCAGGCTTGATTTTTTTTCATTCCATACCAGTTCCATACAGAAGTCACTCCACTGACTCAAATTGAATTAAAGTAGCAAGGATCTTCTAAGTGACTTTAGAAGTAAGTTTAGCCCAGTTATTAACTTTAAACAGCTTCTTCTCAGTAAAAAGTACAAAAAATACCTACTGTCTGGCTTGGGGTATGTGAGGCCATTGTATCTCTTTTGGTCTGTCTTAACCTTTTTATGCTTGTATTTCTTGTTATTTTTAATTATCACTTTCCTGATAATATCTTCTAAGATTTCTGACATCTAGTTTAGAGGTTGTTTCCTGCAGGATTTAATTCAGTCTATCCTGTGCAGTTATCTCTTTCCTACCTTAGTGTTTTTTTCCTGTTCTATCTCACTCTCTGTTCCCAAGATAAATCTTAGTCATACATAAATTTAGTAATATTCTTTTCACTTACAAATATATTCCCAATGTAGACTCAGAGCATATGGAAGCATTATCATTTGGGCATTGGTTTCATATTTACAGCAGCTCACACAGAAATTAATACAAGGTAAAATCCTCAATGTGGGTACTGTGCAGCTTTCATGCATGATAGCATGTTAAGTACATCTAAATATCCTCAAATTTTTACTCCTTTTCCTAAAGTTTATACATATTAGAAAATCAGCTTTGCTGGTCTTTGACCTTACATTAATCATCATCTGCTGGCTAGCATTGGATGGTATGTCACTTCTTACAGCAATGTCACCTATAGAAAGCTAGTAGGAGAGCTTTTTATAGTGAATTCTTCAGCTTTCTTCAGACAGAATGACCTTTGTGTTGTGTTGATGGATACATTATGGGCAAGTCAGCTGTCAATAGGTATTTTCCTCAGAAATTAAGTTAGAGTAGCAATTGTTGAATTCAGGCAGAAGAGGACACAAGAGATCACAGAGCTGGAAACTAGCTTGAGAATAAGAGAATATAGAACATTTGTACTTGTAGAAAATGGAAGTGTATTGAGAAGGATGTACTGGACTTTACCATCCTACAAGCACATTAGATTTTAGGTTCCTGGGGTGTTTTCTGCTCCTCTATCTGATGTACTTTGGAGATCACTTGCACAAGTGAATTAAAATTACTTTCTTTAAGCCATTTGGAAGATACATTCTTAAACACTTTTCCTCTCATAACACTGCAGCAGTTGTAAGGAACAGACTGCACAATAATAAGATGTGAACTGATTTTTCTCAGTTCATCAAAAATTTAGGTCACTTAAGAGGTTAGATTAAATTTTGCATGTGTCACAGTTTTGACATGCAAAACCAGATATATTTTCTTAGATCAAAGGATTCAGTAAAAATAGTGTATTTTAAAAATGGTTTGGATTGAAGGGTATTATTTTTCATGCAGTCTTACAGTGAAAAGGCATATACAGTGTAGACAGACACACTGATGTTTTCTGGATGAGTTTTATGAGTTACGTGGGGCATAAAAGGAAATTATGGAAAACCAGAATGACAACAGAGGTTGGAATAATTTTTTGTCTTGGAGAATACCAATATGTGTAATGGTCTAATGGATGAGGTTGATAAAGCAAAAAACCAGAGAGCAATTGAGTTCGAAATTAAATGCACCTTTGAAGACATATGAGTTTCTAAAATATGAAATCTTGACAGATAAAATTATCTTTTTTAATTCATAAAAATGTAAAAAATATAAATTATATGATCACTTGTTATTGCATTGGCTCTTCTAAGACTAATATGGGAGCATTGAGGCATAGAGAGATGTTCTCCTGAAGTGTGTAAATTGAAGTCTTTTAACTAAGACTTGAGAGAGCTTAATATTTCTTTTCCATTTAGTTGTGCCGTTGAATAAAATTCATACCTTAACTGATTTTACAAAAATATGCTGTTGACTCTCTCTACAATTAAAAAAAAAATTAATTACCTTTCCAAAATATTGCACTAAATGAAGTAATATATGGTTATTGTATGTTGTCTTTAAAAAAGAAATGTTTTCTGTAATACAGTATGTCAGCTATTGCTTTGATACTGCTGTGTTTCAGGGTTTGAAATATGTCATGTCAACCGTTCATAATGCTGTAAAATAGCTGTTTTGAAAAGAAGCCAATAGTTATACAGAGAACTTGCATCTTTTTTCTATTATTTAAGGGGATAAAAAGTTACATACCAGTGGAAATTTATTTCAGGTCCCTGGACTAGAATAAAGATTTCTACTCAATTGACTATTACTGTTTTCAAATTCTTATAGAATGAAGACGTATTTTTATGATATTAGCTTAGCATTCCTTAACTAGCTTACTACTGGAATGTAATAACAAATAGTTTATATAATGATACCACTTTTTAAAGTTTCTATTTTTTTAGAATTTTATTTTAATCTCTGGCATGTTTCCTATTTTGAGTGGCTTTTTTACTATGAGGCTGTAGTTCAACAGAAGAGAAAATATTATTCTTGGCAATGCTTCTGCTTTCTTAGATGAGAAGTGCAGAGGACATTATAAAGAATTGCTCAATTGTTAAGGTTCTCAGCAGTTTAAAATTTCTTAATGATTTTAAAGGGTTAACTTTATGCCAAATCAGTTGTTGTCCTTGCTTGCACAGCCAGAATAATACCAGCATAAAAAGAAGGTGATAGTTTATATACTGAATCTGACACTATCTAAATCAATGTTTATATTATAAACTGTACTTTGCCAGATTAAATGTGTAGAGTTAATATCCAGCAGCGCAGGGGTGCAACCAATATATAAGGGTACCTAAGCACCAGTTATTAATCAGTGAATGCAATAATTTATATATATATATATATATACACACACATATACCTAAATGTACACATATGCAGTGAGTAGCACCTCCAAATTAAAAAAAAAAAAAAAAAAGGCTCGCATTTATCTATTGGGGATTTCTTTGGTAATTATAATGCTCTCATTACTAAATTTCTCTGTTTCCAAATGCCTCTGAACTGAGGATATGAAGCAGCTTTATAAAATTAGGGCTTGAAGTCAATGGCACTTTTTCAGCTGTCTTGTAAAGAACCTGAACAAAAGCTCATTACAGTCAATGAGAGATTTCTATTAGCTTTAATGGCTTTGGATAAGGCTCTTTGTGAGTCAAACTTCACAATCCAGTGTAAGGGCAAAGAGGCTATTATCCTCCTTATCTTCTTGGGAAACTTGAGACACAGGTAGGTCGAGTAATTGTCATAAACTGTCATTTTTGGCTCAGTTAGGTCCCTATCCTAGTCCCTCTACTAAACATATATTTGTCTTTTAATGTGTTTACTCTCAAAACTAAATCCTGTTGAACACGAGTCTGGCTTTTTATTCTACACAAGGTTTACATTCATAAACTTCAAATGAGCAGGATGCTTTTAGCCAGCATTACTGTAGAGGCAGTTTTTACGACTGTCAATGAAAGCAATACACTACTGTAATTTGAAGTAATAAACTATCTGAAAAACATTCCTGTCTGCTTTTGCTTTCAGCAGCACAAACCTGTAGGCTATGGCTCAAGAACTCTACGGACTAGAATGACATTAAAAATAAGTGAATATGCTGAGTTTTGTTAGTCATTGGTCATATTTGACTGATCTGGTAGCCTTTATGATGATGTGACTGAATGGTTAGATGCAGGGAGAGCAGCGCATATTGCCTTCCTTGACTTCAGCAAGGCTTTTGATACTGTCTCCCGCAACATCCTTGTAGGTAAGCTCAGGAAGTGTGGCTTAGAAGAGGGACCTGTGAGATGGATTGATAACTTGGTAAACAGCAGAGCTTAAAGGGTGGTGGCCAATGGTGCAGAGACCAATTGGAGACCTGTAGCTAGTGGTGTTCTCCAGGGGTCAGTGCTGGGTCCAGTCTTGTTTAACATACTCATTAGTGATCTAGATGAAGAGATGGAGTGTACCTGCAGCAAATTTGCTGATGACTTAAAACTGAAAGGAATGGCTGACACACCGGAATGCTGTACTGCCTCTCAGCAATTCCTGGACAGACTGGACAGATGGGCAAAGACTAATGAAGTTCAGCAAAGGTCGTTTACAGTTCTGAGCTTCCCAGTTCAAGAGGGACAGAGAACTATTGGAGAGACTTCACAAAGGTCTATGAAAATGATTAAGGGACTGGAGCATCTCTCTCATGAGGAATGTCTGGAGAAGAGAAGGTTGACTGGGGACCTTGTCAGTGTTTACATATATCAGATGGGTGGCTGTCAGGAGGATGGACCCAGTCTGTTTTCAGTTATACCCAGTGACAGGATGAGGGGCAGTGGATGTAAACTCAATCACAGAAATTTGCATCTCAACATGAGAAAAAACTTCATAGTGTGAGGGTGATGGAGTGCTGGAACAGGCTGCCAAGAGAGGATGTGGAGTCTCCTCCTTGAGATCTTTGAAACCTGCCTGGACACATTCCTGTATGACTTGCCTTAAGTGGTCCTGCTCTGCAGGGGGGTTGGACTCAATCTCTGGAGGTCCCTTCCAACTCCTAGCATTCTATTTTTATTTTAATTTGCTTTTCAAAGGCTATTGTCATCTCAGATATATGACATAAATAGTATAACTTTTCAAGCTCAATGAACAAATCCAATTAGTAACAATAATAGAATGTGGCCTATTATATTTTTTTCTGTAACTTCTGTTACTGAATACAAGTAGTCAAAACCAGAATATATGCAAAGTTCATTAATTAGTAATGTGAACTGAAATAATACACTTTTAGTGAAGTGCAGTGCATGACTGCTGATAAAGAAAATATTTGAGCCAAGAATTCTGCAGCCTGTGGGAACAGACATTTCAGAGAACAACTGAAGGAAGAAACAGATATCTTTCTGCTGTTCTGGATTACTTACATAATAGCAAACAAAGAATGCCTCTTGTCCTAAACGTGCGCATCATCTTGGTGATGATCTTGCCATCTGCTAAAGCTTTCATTTATGAGCTATAAACTAGTGCAGGAATCACGTATCTCTCTGAAGTGGGGCAGCCTCTAAAGAAAAATGTGGGAAGAGTTTGAAAGCTTAGAGCAGTGTACTGAGCAGCACCATGTTAAAATTGCACAGTAAGGTACATCATCAGGACATACTCTTCCCAGGGAGAATTCTGCCAGGTCTATCTGGTGATCCCATTTGTGTGCCCATACTCCAACCAGCCATACAGAGAGGCACAAGATGAATAGTTTCAACAGCAGGGTCCTAACCCCTGTTTTTCATAGTTTAAACTGAAATCAAGAGGCTATAGTCAAGTGTTATGAAACCAAAGCATGATTTTAGCAAGCAAATACCTATCTGCGCTTACACTCATAATGTTAATGTAGATGAGGATAACTTTGATGGCAAAGTAGTCATTGAAGACTGCGATGTCCTACTGGGGACTCTTCTGCATCAATTTCCTAGTTGATGTTGCAGCTTCTTCTACTTTGTTTTGGCTAACATCATGACCAGTACTTGCACCTTCACTTCACTGTGTAAATGTAGCCTTGGAGAGCAGCATGACTCTTAAGGGAGCGATAACATTTCTACTTTTTCTCTTGGGTGTTAAAGAAGAAATGAAGCTGTCTTTAAACAGAATGTGCAGTGCAAATATGCAGCCAATGACATTACATAATATTTATCTCTGACCACTGGCAAGAGTTAAATAGGTAAAATTACAATCGGAAAGAAACCCCTCTGCATATGGAGCATGAAGTTATCCATAGTAAATGGCATGCATGCACAGCTTGAACTTGTAAAAGTGTTTGATGAGTAAAATGGCTAGGACATCATTTGTTATGATAGATAAACCTTGAAGGGTAAATATGCTTGTTCCTTAAGAGAGAATATTATATGAGATGCAAATTGGGATGGTGGCTTGTCTATTGAGAATGACAGTTCACTTCAGGAACTGCTGAAGGGCAGCCTTGATAATAAGATTGTGTGGCCTCACTGTTCATTAAATTATCATGACTGACCAAATTTGCAGTATAAGGATAAAAAAATTTCCTTTATGGCTATCCTTGCTCTCTTGGAAAGCAAAATATTTAGTCTGGTTGTTGTCTAAATCAGTGCCTAAAAATTAATTTTTCAAGCAGCCAATCAGCAATCCAGACAGGACCTTTTGAACCTTATCTATCTACTTGAAGCAATATGCTCAGAAGGCTTTTACTTCTTTTTGTTGTTCGATTAATATAAATAGGAGTATAAATAAGATATGTTCTCTAAGCACATTCAGGATATAAAGTTTTTTTGTGTGTTTGTGATCAAAAGCTCTCAAGTCTACTCTATGTCTTAGCAATGGAATGCTCATGAAGACTTCTAGCAGAAAGTTTGGAACTTTTGTCTTAGTCATGTGCAATCTTAAACATTTTATGCATTCTAGCTATTTGTCTTTAGTACTGTACCTGTTTATTATTATATAGTATTATTGTTATTTAGCATTGTACTAGTCAAAAAGCTTCAGACACCCTGCTTGTGGAACAAGATTTACGTAATAACCCCAAGCACAATGAATTATTAATCCAAGTATTTGGTAAATATTTCTGAATGCAAGTACCTTTTCCAGTCGCGGTGGAACGAATGGTAGGCTGAACAGCCAATACATGTTTTTGACTTCTCTTACATGGAAATAAACAGGAAAAAAAGTGTTGAAGTAATTTTAGATTGATTTAATGAAACATTAGAGATCAGAGAGCTGTCAGATTCATACCATCATTTGTACTTAATTAATTCAAACAACTCTGCATTCCAGTATAATAATTTGATTAACCCTATATACCTCTCAGGTTCTTTACAATTCTATTTTTTATTTTCAAGTTGTAGCTTGAAATAGCCTTTTATTCAATAAACACTCTACATATTTTATACCATTATATTCTTTATGTAGGATCTTGTAAATTACTTGTTTTAATGGAAATGAGACACAAAGGAATCTTTCCTGGTCTTTCTATAGTTGAACTGTGTGGAGAATTTTGATCGATGTTTGCATTCGTACTAAGATTTACCAGGATGTCTTTTAAAAATCCATTGAATACTTTTGTTTCTTTCTAATTCCCTGGCATGGAATATTACCAAAGCTCGGTCACTGATCCCTAAAATAAAATTCTAGTTTGCAGAATTCTGGGAAATTATTATATACCTGATTCCAGGGATAATAAATACTTTGGTGTAGTAAGTACTCATCTCATTAAATTGCTCAAATCTGTAATAAGACTGCTTGAGAGTAGTACTTTGTTTACATGATTCCACATCATACTGGAAGGTTGGAAATATATATTTATATGACAGTGAATGTACAAACCAATGCATATTTGTTTATTTATAACTGTGGTTTTTATTGAATTTAGGAACAAAACATCTCAAAATATTTTGAATAATATTAATAGAGCTGCAAATACTTCTATAAATTATTTAAGAGAAGTGGGTTTATTAGTTTTTTTTTTCCCATCTATGTAATGCCTGTATGGTCTGCACTACTGTGCTTTGGGGTTCCTTCCACAAGAGTTGAGTGACAAAGGAAAATGAGACCTGTGAAAGACCTGTTAGAGTGCTGGAGCACACTATGTAGAGGAGAGGCTTCAGGAATGGGGCTGGTTCAGCCTTGAGCAAGGAAGGCTTTGAGAGAAGCTCATGGATGTCCTCAGCTACAGTACCATAAATAAAGAAGGCTGGGCCAGACTCTTAGAGATGCAGAATATTAGGAAAAGGGACAATAGGCACAAAATTTCCACAACATGGAAAATTTGGAATAGTTATTAGGATATTTTAAAAATAATTTCTCCTTAAGAGGGAAGTCATGCGTTGATTATCCAGAAAGTTTGTGATATCTCCGTTCTGGGAGATGATTAAAAAAAAGTCTGGGCAAGACCCTGAGCAACATGAAATAGCCCTGCTCTGAGTAGGATGTTGGACTGGATGACCTTCCTTTCTATATAGTTCTGTGCATCTATGAAAGTGATTTTTATTTTGTCAGTAAACTATCCTGTTTAAGACAGCAAACTTTTGTCAGTTTAGTGTCCTATCTGTTAAAACTGATGGAGCCACATTTATCAGGACTAGAAAAATGGTAAATTTCTCTACTATAGTACTATATTCCTATTGTTATCTTCTCTCAAAGATTACAAAATGTATCAAATTTCACTTTAGATTGTTCAAGTGTCTTTGCAAAACTTTATCTGTATTCCTTCTGTTCTAAAAAGAAGAACTTCAAAGTATGCAAGGTAAGATGAATCTTCCTAACCTGGCCATGTTTGAAGTTCAGTTCTAGAGGTGTATGATGGAGCAAATAAAAAAATCCCCATCTTGCTAAGCCTGAGAGACTGCATGATTCATACTACTTCTTTTTGTTTACTTTGTATCTTTTTTCTCTCTCTCCCTCTTACTTTGAAAGACTTAATGAATAAAACACCTCAGGTAATCTGAATAATCTTACTGATATTAGTGGCTCATTAGGATGACATCCATTTCAGGAATACCTTAAATTTTTAAATAGATTTAACCATATTGTGGCAATAACTGTTCATGATTGTTACCAAAGCTATCAGAGCATTTTTGAAACTGTTTTCTTATAAATATAGCATGGAATGGACAGATTCATGACTTGTATCTAAGAAGAAATAGAACTATAAAAATATAGAAATAGTTTTCTGATGAACATAATCATGGTGTTACCTAGAGGAACTTTCAGACTGATAGCAGACTTTTAAAGTTATTTGTTCTCCCTTTCACTGCAGGAGAGACATATAAGAATAGTCCTTGAGAGGTAATTCCCACAGAATGTTATATTTGCTGAGAGGAATGATGACCTAACTGAAGACTAAATATACTTACAAAATAAATTGTAGAACATATTCCTTTCCCCTTGATTGTTATTTGAGACAAATTAATTAAAGTTTGTTATAGTTATTATAGTTTCCTTGCTCTGAGGATTCGAACACTGCAGATTAGCTTTTATTAGGGTTTGAAATTTTATGTTCATTTCAATTAAGAGCTACTGCAGCTCAATGTCAGAGCTAGGAATAAGTACAACTGTTTTAATTCTTCTCTTCAAAACCTTGAGATTTAAAACAATTGTGTGCAATACAAAAACTCGTATTAGTAACAGCATGAAGGCAGCAGTAACTTCTATGCAATACTTCCTATGTAGCTAGTGAATATCTATTGCTTCCTCTTCCACTTATATACAATTTATGAAGCTACAATAAATTTAACTGCATGTTATGCAGAGAAGTCTCTGGTCAGGTGGCCAGCAGCTTTCTATGTTTATGAGGACAAGTCCTATGTAAAACTTTGAATACCAGTGATACATAAAAATGCCTGCAGGCTGTAATATCTGTAATTCACTATCACATTTTTTAATTGCAAAATTGGTTTCAGTGTTGATTTTTTTGGTTGTTTGGTTGGGGGTTTTTTTGGGGGTCTTTCGTTGTTGTTTGTTTGTAGGTTGGTTTGGTTTTGTTTTTTTCCCCCCAATCCATCTATGCCAATATGATTTTAATGAATACTCTTCTGGAATACTGTAATGGAGGGTATTAATTAATGCAAAATGGTGTTTTTTTTTCAAAATTAATATTGTTTATTACTTTTGATATTCAGGAGTCTTGCTACCCACCTGGTAAATTTTATTAATAATCGGTTCTGTGCAGCAGTCATGAAAATGTTATACAAAGGAATAACTGGCTCTAGAAAACTTAAGAAATAACTAGCAATAATACAACATTATCCTATTAGAACTGGAAGAGAAGTTCTTGCGTTCAATATATCGCTTGCCCACAAGATGGACTCAAGAGGCCCCTTTCTGTTTAAGACAAAAGGTTAGGATTCAATTAGATTCAATTACAGAGTTTTGCTTAAGATTTGGTAAAGACACTCTTGAATATTTACTCACAAAAGTAATTTCCTGACTCGCAGGGCTAACTACAGCTCCCTAGACGGTACCCAAATGCCTGTGGGGGGATTCTGTTGGTGTCTTCTAAGCCTTGAGTCTTCTGATCTCCCCAGGATCTGTCAAGGCTACTGGGAGAGAAGCAGACAATCTCTGACCTGATCCTGGTTCCTTCTGGATAATGTGTGTTCCTTCCAGGGATTCCCAGTCTTGGCAGAGGACTTCCATCAGGATGTCTTGCAAATGTGCAACCTTAGCACCATGTCACGCAGGCTAGGCAAGCCTATCACATGGAGTCATTTAAAGCCTGTTCCTGATAAACTAGAAGCAGTTTCCAGGGGGACAAACTCAAAGTATCAGGGTTTGTTACTTTGTGGCAGAGCTAGCTTGTAGCAAAGTATGGCAGGATGCAATGAGGCAGAAGGCAATGGCAGCAGCAGCAGGCAGGATGTCTCTACCTGCTCATCTCTTTTTGTCAATGTAGCCCAAGTCTAATGGGCCTTTGTACACAGGTTAGACAATTAGAATGGCACTTTGCCGAGCTTAACCATATTAGATGAAGTCAGGGCTTACTTTTACCTTTTAGGGCAGAACACAAACAAGTGTATTACCATGTGTGAGTACCCTGTATACAAGTTTGGACAGACATGGAGGCACCACAGCCTTTTGTCTTGCTTTCCCATGGTTGCCTTTCCCAACAGCAGAAGGAGGAAGAGCAGAAAGCCAGGACACGTTCAGACCTATTCTGGCCTGTTTAGGCCTTCCAGGACAAATATGTATATATTACAGCTTATATCAGTATTGCCTCTTCTTTTTTTGAAATATGTTTTCTTGAAACTGGGAGACCAGATCACAGGTTTTAGGAAATGTTAATTTGTAAGACTAAAATTTGTGACAGTAATGGAGACTGTCACAGTTGAGTGTCATGGATAAAGAATCACCATTAAAGGTATTAATAAAAGTGATTTTAGTATGAACCTGTAATAATGCAACTTATAAAATCCTATGGCAAAATTAATTCCATTACTTACTATATGAATCCTACACAACTTAGAAATAGGAGCAATTTAGGGTTTATTAGCACTACTATGCAAAATCACAAGGCTAGGCTATATGATTTTTAACAGTACTTAATTATCAGTCAATTAGCAGAATGGTTTAATAAAATTCATCATCACTGTGACTTAGTTAAAAATTCAAAAATGACAAGATGCACGCAGAACTTATGACAGAGTTTCCTAAATCAGATCACACACATAGATATAGAGGTTAACATATTGTGTCTTTGCAAGTTGTAATAAACTGGTGGTATGAAATGATCTTTCAAACCTCACAAAATCCAACTGTGGTGAATTATTATTACTCTTCGTCAGCATTTTTCAGCAGATGACCTTTGAACCCTTTCTCTTCGTTGACTCCTTTCAGTGAATGATCTTCAAAATCTTTGCAAAAATTATTCTTTGAAACCTTTGTGAAATCTATTATTTGAAGTCCTTCTGAAATTTCCCTTGAGAGGGATCCCAGTTCAGGGGTTAAATATAAGGTCACAGCTTGCTGTTATCCCAGAAGGCTCTGAAGGGTCTCACTTAGGATCACCATTTATAGGAAAGCAAAATGATTGAATTTGGTCAGTACTGTTTTTTTTTGTTTGTTTGTTTGTTTGGGGGTTTTTTTTTTTTTTTTTTTCCACTTGGCCATAATTTACATCAGGTAGTACTGTCTCTTCCCAAAGCAGACTAGGATCCAGCCAGCAGGAGTTTCCTAGGCAGCTGAAGTTTCGCATACAGTTAGGTACAAGTCACTGCACTTGTAGTCAAGACAAGAACAAAACATCGCCAGTCCTAACATCACAACATGGGGGAGAGATTCTGTAGATGTGTAAGGGAACCAAGATACTAGTTAATATGACATAATAATAAGATCTGATGTTTCTTTTTTACCAAACCTAGAAATCTGAAGACGATAAATAGTTTGCACTTTGCAAGCATTCATTGTGGATCAGCAATGGATAAATAATCAGAATGAAAGAGGAAGAAAGAAAGAAAAGTATGAAGAAACCCCAAAACCTTTCAGTGTTTAATGATGGTAAAATGAATAATCAGCTACCTTCTTAAGTCACCACACTGTGCTTTTTTAAGAGCAGAGTAAATGGTCCCTGCAATCACTGCTTTGCAGCCTTTGGATTAATGTAAGTTAAGTGATCCTAATGCAATTCTGTATATTGTTAGAGCTTATTAAAGCCTTTAGTCAATGTTGCCAGAGTTATCATTTGTAGACTATACCTCTGACTTGGTACACAGCCAAAGAGGGAAACTGAAGAGCTACAACCCTGCCTGATTTTACTTTGGATTACCTTGTAGGGACTCAGTTTTTTTTAATGGATAAGCCAGTCATAAATTTTAAAGCTCGGCTTCCTCCCACTAAAAATGCTCTAAAAATCCTAACTTCCTAGCAGTTTAATATTTTTAATTCTCTATTATGCCTGATTTTATTAACATGTTTTCCTACTATACAAATTAAAATTTAGGCTTAATTTGCAACTTGTTATAAAACAAGATTTGTATAATTTAGATGCCAAAATAACAGACTCTTGGATGACTCTGTAACAGATGTGAAACTGATATCCAGCATTGAATTTTGGCCTATACATGCTATATCTAATGATAGCCAGGGGAAGCCAATGACCAAAACAAGGTGTAATACACTGAAAAGGGAGAGGGATCAGAAGTAACTACCTACAAAATTCTTTATGACTGCTGCTTGGCAGGTTATGGCTCCATCTACTGTAATAGCTCCCTTCACATTTCAGAGGATTTGGCAGGAAGAAAGAGCATACCAGAGGTTGCTTTTTTTGTAATTTTTGTGTTTAGATAGAAGCATTCCAGAATCACAATCATGAGCCACTAATTCAGACCTGATCTTCCAAATATTACTAATGTAGGTTTCCACATGTAGGATAAATCTGAAATGCCTGCATTAGTTTTCCAGACTAGAGAGTACCTAAAATTGACATACACTTTGGAATGAAAGTATATATGCTCCCCCTAAGGTTCCTGGTATTTCTGCAGCCACTATGTTCCCTCTATTCTCAAGCTGCAAAGACATAAAAGACTCCCCTTTGCCAAGCACAATAAATTATTGTCACTAGTAATTGTATTTTTTTCTGATAAATCCTGTAATACAGGACTCAGGAAACTGCTTCATAAACACATGAGATCCATCAGTTAATTTTGGAAACCATCACAATTTTACTTGTTTTATAAAGGCATAAAGTCAGAATTCAAAACTTTGATTATACTGTGTGAATCAATCCATGCAGAGTAATTCTATTCTTCTTAGTTATTGACAGCTATTAAAATGTTTGTAGTGTCTGAATGAGTTTTTGTTCAGATCAATTTTCAAAGTATCTACTGTGTTTTGAATTATGGTCAAGACTTTCGTGGTATTACAAATCAACTAACTGTTAAATGACAAATATTTAGATTGAACAAGACAAAACCCACTAATGAAGTATGCAGTCTTTGTGCTTACATTGAATGATTCAAGTTAGGAGCAAATATCTTTTATTCACTTTGGATACTACTCAAGACTGTCTTGCATCTTTCTATATACCATTTGCTGTTAGCTACTCTTAGAGTCTTCCCGTATCTCGAGTCACAGTTTCTCAGTTTCAAGTAGCAGCAGTGGTAAATGTGTTTATTTAAAATTTTTAGTTCATTCTTTCCTTATACTGCCGAGTGCTAGGAATTACTGGTATTTTTGAATGCTATTAGCCCTGTTAATATGTGCACGTACCAGTGCAAACCAGATATGTTTGTACTATGGAACCTTCCTTTCCAAGAAATGAATTGTAATTGTATGAGTTAGAAACATCTTGTCTGCCAGGCACAGTCACCTTCCTTGTCAAGCTGAGCACAATTCAAGCCTGTTAGCCTCAGGAGGAATGGTACTTAGCCCTGGCCCAGGCTGAGCCCTAGCAGCTTCATGACTGTGACATTTGAAGCCTTTTCTATCAGATCTAAGTTGCATGTCCTCGGAATCTGTTTAATATTCCAGCAACATTTGAAAAATATGTTACCTTACTGGATTAATTTAAAGCTCAATCTTTATCACTGTGCTGTGCATATATGTGTTTCTGAGTATTGCTATTTAATCGTGACACTTCTATGTCAATTGTTAAGAACTTGGGCTATTCATACATAGCCTTCAAAAACTTGGTGATCTTAATGCTCTTGGATAGGATCTCTGGGCTGCAGTAATTCTTTTTAGCATATGATAGCCAACAGGCTTACTGTCTTTAAGGAATTTGGGGATGGACTAGTTCACATGTTTGATAAACAATATCTTCAAAGCTAAATATTATTCACATCTTCAGTGGGTCTGCAGGAACCAGATAGAAAACTTTGTGCTATAAAGCTTATATTTATTTCCTTATCTAATATTTAGTCTTCCCTTGAAAATTTGATCAAAAGAAAACTTTGTCTACTTTCCAATGCACATAGGCCAAAGCAGACTATGCTGTATAGGATCATAGAATGGTAAGGTTGGAAGGGACCTCAAGGATCATCTAATTCCAACCCCCTGCCATGGGCAGGGACACCTCCCACTAGTACAGGTCACTCAAGGNCCACCTAGCCTGGATTTGTGCTTGGGATTGTGCCTACCCAGGTAAACGTTCTGTTTTAAAGATGTTGCTGTCAGTGGCCTATCATGATATTGCTATAGTAGCCTTATCTAGAGATTGTCTTTAACCCTGTGCAAGCCTTAGGACCTCCAAGACTTTATTTTTTTTTCATTGCTCTTTTTTTTTGGTGGAAAACTAGCACCTAGAAAATATTCCTTTTCTAGGCCAGGAATTGGGATTATGTTAATTCTCCTGGATTGTTTCCATTATCAGTGTCGTTCTCTGTTTTCTTCTGTTTGATCTAGGAGAAAAGTCATCCAGAACAGTACTGAGCTGATAAACTGAGTTCGTATATGTCCATAAATACAGAAGTAAATATAATTTCTTTCCTGATTATTTCAAAGAAAGATTTTGCTAATATTGATAGCAAACAATTGCTGTGGCTAAGAAAACGAGGCACTAATTTCAAGAAAGTGTCTAATGTTGTTCTTTATGCCAAACCCAGAATTGTTTTTAAGGTAATTTCACCAAGTAGAATAAAGGATGGTTCACATAATCGCAGAAGCAAACTTTCCATTTCAGTTGTAGCATCTCATGTCTTATGTTAGCATTTACATGCAGTGTGAGTTATATTGAAGGCCTTGTATGTAAAACAGCTGTGTTTAGTTTGAAGTTTCAGGATATGCATTACCCTGATGTAAGTCATGCAGTAGTAAAAGAGAAGACAAATGGTATAACAGGCTATCTCTCTCCTCCTTGCTTTCCTTTCAGAATTCTGTCTTCATGCATTTTAGACAAATTCAGTTCGCAGTAACAAAAATCGTAAAGGTGTTTGTGTTACTTCAGCAGTAAACTATCAATAGAACCATGTCATTTATCACTTGTCTAAGTATGTGATATCTTGTTTGTTAATCACATTGTAATAGATTAGTTATATATAGAAAAAACTGCGGGCTTCACAGAGACCAAAAAAAAAAGAGAAATTGTCAACCACCAACTGAACCTTCACATTTGCCCTGACTTGCCCATTTTTACTGACTCTCACACTACTTGAACTAGAACAGCAGAGTAACCTTAACTTTACTCTTTTTAATGTCTTAATTTATTAGGATTTTGTCTCTCTAAAAGAGCTGTGACCCAGACAACACAATAAGCTCTTGAAATGATAACCTGAGAGACAAATCCTGTGAAAGCAAATTTAACCTCTACAACTAGCTTTTATCCTACTAGCATAAATCTGTATTTCTTAAGAGGATATCTTGATGGTACTCTGAAGAAGTTCACCATATTCCCTGGCTTACACAGGAAAAGTGCACATCCATTTACCTTATGTAATGAGGTTTTGCACAAAGGTTTTGGAAAATAAAAAAAAAAATCTGAAAAAAAAGGAATTTTGCATCTTTTCCCATGATGGGTTTTACAGACACAGAAAAGTTGAGATAGCCTAGACAGATGATATGTTATAAAGTAATTGTTAATGAAATAGTAAATGTTCCTTGAGCGCTGTTAGCTCCAGGTAGGCCCAGTTATAATATAAAGTATCTCTTGTTTATAAGCTGGGGAAGAAAGAAGTACAGTGTCTTCTAGTTTTGCAAATCTGATTTTTTTCCCTTTCTTGTAAAAATATTTGAGGTCAAAGAAGATACATTATTTTAACAGAATCAAGATTTAAAGGGAATGTTTAATCTGTTGAAAATATGAGCTGACTTTAGCATGCATAATTAAAGACCCAGTACACTTACCATCTAAAAAAGTGAACAAATTCTTCCAACTCATAGCAAACATGTAAGTAAAATCAACATAGGTGTTATTCTTCGTTGGTCATCATATTATTCAACCAACATTCTAAATCTCTGTGTAATTCAAATGCTGTTCTTTTACAACAAGACTGAATATTACGCTGCCTTCTGTAGCATGATGCTTTCATTGTTATTCATTATGATCTTGTGCTCTTGATAGCATCTTGCTAAAGTAACAAATAGTGATGTTACAAGATTAACAAGAGTATGACACCTTTAGGTAAAACAAAGCATTGATATATTTGACAAAAGTAGGATTTGATTATTTTTAGAACAGCTAGATCTGTTTCTGCTAACTATATAAAATAAGGAAAAATAGTTCTATCTACCAGCAGAGACAGTAGCAGATAACTGATATCTGGAAAAGATTCAATCATCATGGGAATAAAAACATTAAGTTTATTCTTCTGTCAGAATTCCACTTTAAAGCCTTTCTTCCTAACTCTCCAGACAAAGTCCCAATTGGCATTTGAATGCATGCATTTTAAAATGAGATTCAAAAGGGAATAAAGCTATCAAAGTTTCATGTGAAGAAAAAGAACACAGAGATGCTGCTTATAGATTTCAAAATAAAAAATTAAATTATGCCTTTAAAATGGAATGATGTCTTCTTTCTGAAAACTAAACTTTTCATAGAATAAGTGTTACATAGCATTAATGACTGGTGGGTTTAGATTCGTATCTTATCTGCCACCAAAGGAAAACTCAGGAATTGTTTTCCATTAAACCTGGAACTTGACGACAGATATCTCTTTTTCACTGTATTCTGATTGTGTTGAAATTTCAGTGAAAGTGTAAATCAAGCTCTAACAGTAAGTGGTCTTTCAGTGACTGTAGTAATGACATGACATTGAGTGAACTCTGAGATTTTTGCATTAAATTTTTCTATCTATATAAATGCAAAGTTATATTCCACTTTAAAAAAATACCCCAACACAAAACGAAAAGCAAACCAACCAACCAAATGAAAAAAAAACCCACAACAAAACCATGGAGGCCAAGGACATTTACAATATCCTTATTACCTAAGTCAGGGTTTAAAAAAAAAAAAAAAAATCTCAAACATGACTTTTGTAAGGTAGAATGTGTTGATTTTGTGTCTGGTTTGTACAGTAAGTTAAAGTAGTAAAAACAGAGGGACTCATTGGGAGTTTTGCCAGAGTTCAGTGAGGTCAGGACTTCATTCTCCAGCAGGTTCGTCCTGCTGATGCTGTGCTGCAGGCTTATAGCACCACAGACTCTCCCCAGCAAGGGATGGCACACAGCTCACCCTTCCATGCCTTTCTCTAGCCCCTGCCATGCTCCATCTGCCCAAGGCTGGCAGAAGCTTCAGGGAAATAGATCATGTCTTTTTCACACAATCATGCACCAGAAGAATCTTATTCTTGCTTGATATTTGAATCTTTCCTCTGTTATTCCCATGTTAATTTGTGGTACAAAAATGCTAAATACGTAGATGAAGAGATAAACTTCCTTGTTTTTATAGTAAGAACCTTTGAACTGCCACAATCAGAGGTAGCACCACCTGCCACTATTTGGACTTGTTCTAAAACCCACATAAGATTTCACATGTTTTTAGAGTAGCAAAAAGGATTGTAGCACAAGTGACATGCATTCCCTAGCATCCCTTCAGTTGTGTACATCACAAGTGCTTGCAGTTTCTCAACTGTTCATTGTAATTCACAGCCTCTACTCATCGCAAGCTAAGAAGTGAAAACAGCTGGCAAATTGCAAATATACTTCCATTTGTTTTAGTTGGTTGTAGGTATAATATCAAACATGAAACTGAAAAGCAAAAGTCCCTTAGGGTTCTGGGTAATTAACCAGAAACATGTGTCGTGTGACATTGCTAATCCAGTTATAATAAAGGAATTTTTAAAAAGTAATAAGTTATATTAGGCCACCTGAATAAAACTCACAGAGAATCTCTTAGGATAAATGCTTTTTCTAGTTATATTTTTAAAGTGCATTTGTGTTTATTAAAAAAAAAAAAAAAATCTTAGTTTTTGCAGTCCTGTCAGTATACACTCTTTAACATTTAGTCATGGACCGAGACAGGGATTACAGAATTGTTATTAAGTATGAAAGTGTCTTTTAGGACGTGTGATGCGCAATCTCATCTAGTTTGTTGTCTTACCGAATTTTTTCTTGTTTTGAAGTAATATGTAATACTCATGACCACTTTGGGGTTTTTTTTGGAGCATCTGAGCAACCACAGATACATTTGAAAGTGTTCACTCTCCTGATAGGGTCTCCTGAAAGGCATTTCATTTGTTTGTTCACAGCAGAAGACACTATAAATTTCTGTTTATGTATATGATGAAATAGAAGTAGTGATAGCTTTTCTCTAACACCTTCTCTATTTCAAGATCTTTCAAAGCACTTGAATAAACATTCCAGCTGAGTTCAGTGCTACTGCTGTGTGTGAGTAGGCAGTTGCAGGAGCCCTTCAGGACTGCATGTTTAGTAACAGCACAAAGACAGACATTTCTGCTAGTATAATGACAGAAGATTTGCTGAAAGGATTGTGGAAATGTGTGCAAGGAATTTTGCTGTGGGAAGGCAAGCAAACAGAGAAAACTATAAAAAAACTATGTGAGAGGCAGAACATGTTTTAAAAACATTTTCCTCACACATAAAAGATGTAAAAGATTTTGAGATTGTAGGATGTTTTATGCTGAAGATATTTTCTTGTTTAAATAACCCCTGCTCTCTCATGTTAGTTTATATAACACTTTCAAGATCACCAAAAACGTAAAACCAGCATTATGTTGTGCTCTTAGACATCTCAGCAGGGAGGACAAAGAGGTGAAGCACTGTAGACATTATTTTTCATTAGAGAGTGTGACAATTTCTGAATGTCCAAGAGAGTACAAACTTTGTATAGATTCGGTACTGCTAATGTATATTCTCTTAAGCTTTTGTGAAGCTGACCCTTCACAACTGTCAAATTAGCACCTTTCCTCCACATTAATCTTGTATTAACTGTATGGATATCTGTATGGTTAATTACTTCACTGTTGTTTTTTTTTTCCTGACACATTTGTTGAATTCCTAGAATTTGCTTTCTTGTGCAGGTTAATAGACTGTCCCAAATCAAGCACTGTGGTCAGCAATGCCTCTAAAATGTGTCTGTGTGATTTTTGTAGCAGAGATGGAAAGGTTGATAAACTAAAAATGCTTGAGGAGATTTGCCCAGAAGCTGAAAAATAACCAGTTCAAAAAGTATTGTGCAAAATTATTTTATAAATAATGAAGAACTAAGGTGAGATGTGTATGTCGTTCAAGTACAGTATGCATTTCATTTTCATTTAAGGACAAAGAGGTGTTTTGAGACAGCCAGCAGGGCAAGTCCTGCCTGACCAGTTTAGTGGCTTTCTATAGTGACAAGGGAAGGCCAAAAGGAAGTCATATGTCTGGACTTCTGCAGGGCTTCTGACAATCCTCCACAATGTCCTTCTCTCTAAGCTGGAGAGATATAGTTTTGATGGATAGACTGTTTGGTGAATAAGGAATTGGCTGGATGGTCACATCCAGATGGTAGCAGTCAATGGGTCAATGTTCAGAGGGAGATAGGTGACAAGCAGTGCCCCTCAACGGTCCATACTGGGACCAGTAAGTCACTTAGTAAGAGGTCTAACTTTCAGTAATGCTGCATAGCTGATTCTTTCAATTTATGAATGTTCTAAAGAAAATCAGAACACTTACTGAAGTCCAGTGAATTGTGAACATAAGACGCATTGCATTTATAAGAAGTCCTGCATTTATAAAAATACTAACCCACTTTTTAGTTTCCCCCCCACCCCATATTTCTATTTCCTTCACCATTTTTCTCCCTTTTCCCCTAAGAACAAAAGAAAAGACACCTTTTTTTTTACAATGAAATTTGTTTTTCTTCTCTTTTTAAGAGGGAAATCTCAGGATTTCTGTTAAATCAAAGAAATTGAAGTAGTTGACTTTTCTATTAGTGTTTTGGATTGCTGAAATGGAAGCACAACCAGTTTTCAGTCATGCCCTGAACCACAAGAAGAAAAGGATCTCAGTTGTCTAAATGTCCCCTTGAGGAACGCTTCTTATTCTTCCTAATGAAAGTAGCAGTTCCCAGACTTTGACATTAAAAATTCAGTTTGGGCTGTTAGAGGTTCAGGGGGCATGTGGGCTAACTTTCAAATATTGCCTATGGTTCTCAGTTTATTCCACTAAATTGTCTCTGAAGAGTCACTTTTATGGCTTTACATCACGAATTTACGTTACAGATATTTATACTACTTTTTAATTTCCCCTTTTTGTACTGCTTACATTTGATTCCCTGACATATTCTCCAATGTGAGTCAGTCTGTGAGATATTCAGAACAGAGAGTGTATGTTCACACATCTGCTAAAGCTTCATACACCTTGGGCGCTCAGTAGAAATTAAGAAAATGCATTTTCTAAAATGATGAAACATGACATTAATATAGAAAATGTCAGTCACTCGTTATATTTTGTCAGATAAATATTATTTTCTGTGGCAGAGTTCAGTGCTTAATAATACATTGTTCTTGTCAGTACTGTTTAAAGTGCACATGATTCATACTAAACCTTTATCTTAGCTGATAGTGAAAGCAGGCACTTAGCATTTTCCTGAACCAAATCACAGTTCAGAAGCTTAATATACTGCCATATTTATGGCAATAGAAAAGAATATTCTGCTTTCTCTGGAGATTTATTTATCTCAGTTGTATAGAAGAGGTTTATGCTGCCATTGCTGCAGTTTTACAAGATCTACTTTAACATTATTTAACAATGCACAGGGTGATAATGCTGGATTTGCATATATTGGAAAATGTTTCCTATTTAAATTCAGTTTAGAATTAAAAAGTATGTTTCCAAGAAAAATGAAGATATGTGAGAGGCAACGTTGCTTGATAGAAATATTAAGAAGCTTTTCACAAATTCTGTTACTTGGAGATATGTAGTAGTAACATTTTAGTAAAATACAAAATGTTACATTTCCATCATATTGCTCCTTGTTTTTCATTTAAAAGTTTTCAAAGATCTTATAAGGCTGTTACAATATTGCTCATTTATATATACATATAGCTATAAATGTCACAATAAGTAAGTTTTGATGGAAAAGCCATTTTACCTAGGACTGCATGAATCCCTTCTGAGATTTGTCAAACTGCAATTAAGTTAGCAAAGGTTTTCATCTAACCAGTTTTGTCCAGATTTGCTTACACCTTTGAATAAGATGTGGTTTCTGAGGAGAAGCACATGTTACAATATTTTTCACCATTCTATTTAGGAATCTTCCAAACTTTCCTCTTAACACAAATAAAACAACTCAATAGCATGCATCAGAAAAAGTGACTATGGAAGAGTAATGTAAAAATTATCTACCTCTAGCAATAAATTTTACTCATGTTTTTCAAATCTCAACATGTTTAATTTGCAAATTCACCTGAATGCTAATTTGCGCAGCATTGGTATGTCATCACTTCATGTACTATGTGTAGTTTTCTACTCCACACTATAAGAAGGATGTAAGAATATTACAGTGTGTCCAAAGGAGGGCAACAAAGACAGTGAAAGGACTAGAATACATGAATTATAAGGAACAGATGAGGATACTTGGTTTGTTCAGCTTAGAGGAGACTCAAGCATGATCTTGCATGGTCCTTGTCTACCCCATGGTAGGGAATAGAGGGAGGTGCTAACCTCCTCTCGCTGATGAGGGAAGTGAGGGTATATCTTAAATCTACACCAGGTGAAGTTCATAGGAACAAGTACTTCACTAAGAGGGTGGTCAAGCACAGAAACACTCCCAAAGAGTGTCATGGTCATGGCCCAAAGCTTGTTTGTGTTTAAGAAATATTTAGAAAATGTTCTTAGATGCATGGTTTAAATTTAAAGTTGACCAATGTGGAGTCAATAACCCTTGTGAGTCCTTTCCAGTGGAGAATATTCCATGATTCTATGATTACACTTTATATAAAGTGAAATTTTGTACACTGATTTAATCTTACTACTACCACTTCTACTCAAAGGTAAAGAAAATGTGATATCATAGACTGTGAGTTTCATAGTGTTTGAATACTTACAGTGGCATACAGAGTTAAAAAAAAATATTGAGTCCTTCGGTAAGGTGAGCCTGTATGCAACTTTTGCAATTAAGAACTTGAGCATTTAGCTTTGCTAGTCATCAAGAATAATGCACTTCACTGCTGCAACTGAATGCACGCCCAAATTCAGATGCAGGTATGTATAAATGAGAGATTTCTGTAATGTAGTTTTGATACTGATACATGAGGCCAATTTTAAACTTTAAAACAAAACATTACTGAACTAATTCATTAACAGCATACTTCATGCTAATAGTTTGTTTATCATTATTAATCATCAGTATTATATATACAAAACTTATTATACTTACATTTGCTTAATGGACCTGTCTTCCTTCTTCTTGGTTTGACTAGATGATCATTGCAGCTCCCTTCTGCCTGAAATATTCTATTCTATTCTATTCTATTCTATTCTATTCTATTCTATTCTATTCTATTCTATTCTATTCTTCTAAATTACAACCTTGATTTTTACTCAAGTGGTGTTACAGAACATTCTATTTTCCCAAACGGCAGTTTCTATCATGCTTGTCTGATTTTTTATTTTGCAGTTCATCTTTCTTGTTTGTGCAGAAGGATACATATGTTCAGTTCTTTGCTCTTATTTTGTTCTGTTTAGCGTCACTTGGGTATTTCCTCTACCCTGTATCCACTTTTTTTTTTTTTTTTTTTCTTATTTGATAGTCACATTGCTCACATACTTATGTGAAATGTGTGCACATTATGTCTGGCTGTGCATTCACAGAATCACAAATTATTTATATACTGTTGCTGGTCCACTGTTTTAGTTGGATTACTTTTGGGTTCAAGGCAAAGGATATTAATGATATCCTGAATTATTTTTTTATTATTTATAATTTATAGATGTCACAGAGTTCTGCTTTGACTACATTATTTTGGCTCTTTAGAAACTGAGCACTGAGTTCAAGTAGTCCTCTAGGATCATCTTTTCACCTATGACACCTTTAGAAGGTGAGTCATCCCATAGAAATACAGAGATTTTAGATGGATGAGTGAATCATCCTCCAGAAGTGCCATGAACAATGCAGGACACTCAGGGCCTAATATAGGTTAGACAGCTCCTGTCAAATGAGAGGAATCCTGTCTCTATTGCACTGTCAACCTTTCCACTGACAATCTGCAGCATGTTTTCTAGCACTTCTTATACTAAAGGTAAGTAAGAAAGATTCCTCCCTGTGCTGCCAAGGTAGATCTTTATGCACATACAGAACTGCAGAATAGTATTGACATTGTTGCATTTCAGGTAAACTCATAGAATCATAGAA
>WBNM01041957.1:0-18976 GCA_013399055.1 Ramphastos sulfuratus
TTTTTTCTAGCAGTCCATGTTGAGATCTTTTGAGGGGTTTTTGTGCTTCAAAAAAAGTCATCACATTGTGGGAACTGACAGCAACTTTAACTTTGTTAACAGCACAACAGCTCCTCAGGGTTTGGTATGTGGTGCTGGAAGGATGTGTGTTTGGCAGCATTGGAGGCAGTGGAACAGGTTGCCCAGGGAGGTTGTGGCTGCTCCCTCCCTGGAGGTGTTCAAGGCCAGGTTGGAGGAGGCTTTGAGTAACCTGTACTAGTGGGAGGTGTCCCTGCCTATGGCAGGGGGTTGGAACTAGATGATCCTTGAGGTCTCCTTCCAACCTTACCATTCTATGATTCTGTGATTCTAAAAGGACAAATAAATGAAGTTAGAGAATATTTTCCCTTAATACTATGACATTTTACTTGCCTATTATTTTAAACCTATTTTTCTTTTTCTAAAAATAACTACCTATTACATATGCATTATTTTACATTTGAAAGTTTTTTTAATGACCTTTGATACTACTGGAATGGGCTGCCCAGGGAGGTGGTGGAGTCACCATCCCTGGAGGTGTTCAAGACAGGTTTGGACATGGCACTTGGTGCCATGGTCTAGTCTTGAGGTCTGTGGTAATGGGTTGGACTTGATGATCTTTGAGGTCTCTTCCAACCTTGCTATACTGTGATACTGTGATACTGTGATATGATTTCAGTGACCTGTACTAGTGGGAGGTGTCCCTGCCTATGGCAGGGGCTTGGAACTAGATGATCCTTGAGGTCCCTTCCAAGCTTACCATTCTATGATTCTATTTTCGTGGCTCTCCACTGGACTCTTACTCATCCAGGATGAACCATCATTGAACAGACATTATTCTGTGATTCTATGATTCTGTTTCCCTTCCAATAAAGCCAAAGCACATTTTCAAAAGAAGCATAATTACTACTAGAAATGAGTTTGCATGTTCTCCTGTGAAATAATTATCTTTCCTTCCCATCAGTTTTCTTTCCTTTTCTCAAAACTCTTGAAGATATAAAATTATTATGATACATTTTGCATCTGAAGTGGTTTTCTCCTGCTCTGTTGGTAAACTGATAAGCTATGGATAAATTAGAATGAGAATCAAACTGGAACAGCTAACAAGAGTTTTTACTACAATGTTAGTGGTTTTCTATGTCTGTTGCTTTCATTTATGCCTCTCTGGAAGAGGGAGTTTCTTCTTTCTTTTATAGCTGCAGCTGTAGCTGTACTAATAGCTGTATTACAGAGACACCACTCAGCAATGCAGCTACTAGACTGAATGAAAAAATCTATTTCCTCTTGCTCCTGATGAGTTTTATGTCAGATAAGATGACAAATACCAATCAGCAAGAAAATTTCATGAGGTTGTAGGAAAGACTGACAGTGGATCACTCGTAGAGGGCTAGACCTTGTAAGCCCCTCCACACAAAGCTACCTGAATTTAGACTGGATGTTAGGAGGAAGTTCTTTACAGTGAGGGTGGTGAGACACTGGCACAGGTTGCCCAGGGAGGTTGTGGCTGCTCCCTCCCTGGAGGGGTTGAAGGCCAGGTTGGATGAGGCCTTGAGTGACCTGTCCTAGTGGGAGGTGTCCCTGCTATGGCAGGGGGTTGGAACTAGATGATCCTTGAGGTTTCCTTCCAACCTTACCATTCTATGATTCTATGAATACATGCAACTGATTTATAGCTTGATTTTTACATTCCAGCACGATTAAAACAGTTTGAAAACAAGCTCTGATGATAAAAAATGCTGTGAAATCCATAAAAAAACTTATTGAAGTAGAAACAAAGCTATGTGGTGTTAGAACACTGGGATTACGCCTCTGAGATTCAAGGCTTCATTGTACAGTCATAACATATGCAAGCAAAACCTTAACATAATGAAAAAGCTCACACCTCTAGTACCAAAGTTCGGTTTAGATCCCACAGATCTATTAATAGAGCTCTTAAAACCTAGGGAGGGTCTCTGTACTGTCTAAGGCACTGCTCTCAGAGTTGACAAGGTCAGCTAAAATTCCCGTGTGAATTCAGCAACTGCAATTGCAAGGGCCAAATTCCTCTGGATGCTTCTAAAGGTGCCCTGGCATGAGAAAGTGATAAAAGAGCCACAAAATTCATCTTATCTCCTTCAAACCTGCAAACACTCTTTGAAAGTTTTTTTTTCACCTTGTTGTGTTCCCTTTCATTTGACCATCAGCCAAATCGCTCGATAATCTCAACAGCTCCTGCTAAGGTTAAGTGGATTTACGTCACTGCTTCCCACAGAGGAAACCAGATCATAGCAGGTTGCTAACAGCCTTTCTAGAGCTGATGGTCAGGTCACATACAACAAAAAAACCCAAAAACCAACTTTTGAATTGTATTCTGATTTCTGCCCTTCCTCGTTTGAACTCTCTACTGAATTTACAGTGTTTTCTTTCAGTAATAGCAAACAGCTGGTACAGTGGAGAAGCCAGAATAAACCCAGTCAAGGAAATTCTGTGTAGTTACACTAAACAAGTTTTATTCACAGGTTTAGGTTTCCTGTTAAAAGGGGTACAAAATGACTTCCTGCTCTGGATTTGTGTTTTAAATATCTTACTGAGAGTAATATATACATTACCAGTGGATTGCTATATTCTTAAGATGTTTTTTGCACTCAAATTCTCCTGGAATAAAAAACAGTTGTGCAGCTCTCAAGTTAGAACAAGGGCATCAATGATTATTGTGTGAAATGTTTTCCTTTGCCATCATGATGAAAACCAGCTGGTGCTGGTAGGTAACTCATTATAAGTAATTCATTCATCAACCATTATTTAGGGCAAGTGTTGACCTGACCTCAGACAAAGTCTTTATTATTTCCTTTGTTGTTCCCCTCACTCTCCCTCCCTGCATTTAGTTATGATATGCAAATTGTACATGAAAAGAAAAATCCAAGGTAATTTACTCCTTTCCAGCTGCAGCTCTTGGAGTTGACAGGAGGTCATAAGAAGTGATGTTACAATTAGGCCATATTTAGGTTGTTACTTTAGCAACATGATGTGGACTTAAGAAGAAGAAGAAGACAACAATGGTTTGCACACCTATTTAGTTTCTTCAGAAGCATGCATAGGCCTTTGCTTCACTCATGTTTTTAAACACTTCAATCCTACAAAGATGCTCAGAGGGATGCAGCAGCTTTGCTACAAGGACAGGCTACAAGAGTTGGGGGTCTTCAGCCTGGAGAAGAGAAGGCTTCCAGGAGACCTTAGAGTAGCCTTCCAGGATCTGAAGGGGGCTACAGGAAGGCTGGGGAGGGACTATTGACAAGGGCTTGCAATGACAGCACAAGGGGCAATGGGTTTGAGCTGGCAGAGGGGAGATTGAAACTGGATGTTAGGAGGAAGTTGTTTGCAGTGGGAGTGGTGAGACACTGGCACAGGTTGCCCAGGGAAGTTGTGGCTGCTCCCTGCCTGGAGGTGTTGAAGGCCAGGTTGGAGGAGGCCTTGAGTGACCTGTACTAGTGGGAGGTGTCCCTGCCTATGGCAGGGGGTTGGAACTAGATGATCTCTGAGGTTGGAACTAGATGATCCTTGAGGTTGGAACTAGATGATCCTTGAGGTCTCCTTCCAACCTTACCATTCTACGATTCTATGATTCAAAAGCTATGAGTGCTGGAACAAAGGAGTTGGTTTATAATCTGTGCTACTGAGTTTATGTGCTAATCAACACTAATATTAAGAGGATGCACACATAAACTTTTAGAAAGAACCATTTTACTCAGATATATGAAAATATAGTTTCTGCTCAGAGAATTTAACATATACATTGTCAAGATAGAAATTAGGAGAGTTGCAATTGTGGAAAATAACCTAGAACAACATTTCAAATCATCCAACTTCTGTTACCCAGCCAGGAATGTACCTGGTCTCATTTAATCTATACAAACGGAATAAAGAAATTACTTCCAAAGAGTCATTAGTTTGGTTTGTTTGGTTTTTGGTTGGTTTTTTTTCTTTTTTTTTTGGTGGTTTTTTTGTTTGGTTTTTTTTTTCACTCAAAGATTATCACTGAAGATAGAAATTAGGAGAACTGCAATTGTGGTAAATAACCTAGAACAACATTTCAAATCATCCAACTTCAGTTACCCAGCCAGGAATGTACCTGGTCTCATTTAATCTATACAAATGGAATAAAGAAATTACTTCCAAAGGGTCATTAGTTTGGTTTTTTTGGGGGTTTTTTTTGTTTGGTTTTTTTTTGTTTGTTTGTTTTAGTTTTCTTTTTTTTGGTGTTTTTTTCTTTCCCACTCAAAGATTACCACTGAAGATATAAATTAGGAGAGCTGCAATTGTGGAAAATAACCTAGAACAACATTTCAAATCATCCAACTTCAGTTACCCAGCCAGGAATGTACCTGGTCTCATTTAATCTATACAAATGGAATAAAGAAATTACTTCCAAAGAGTCATTAGTTTGGAGTTGGTTTTAGTTTGTTTTGTTTTGTTTTGTTTTGTTTTGTTTTGTTTGTTTTAGGGTTTTTTTTGGTGTTTTTTTCTTTTTCCACTCAAAGATTACCACTGAAAATATAAATTAGGAGAGCTGCAATTATGGAAAATAACCTAGAACAACATTTCAAATCATCCAACTACAGTTACCCAGCCAGGAATGTACCTGGTCTCATTTAATCTATACAAATGGAATAAAGAAAATTACTTCCAAAGAGTCATTCGTTTTAGCCCCCCTTTGTTTTTTTTTTTCCATTCAAAGATTATTTTCTCTTCTTAAAAAAAAAAAAAAAATTATTTCTCCTGGTTAGGATGACCTGGAAAAGCTTCCTGGCATAAGGCCAGCATTGACTGCTCACTAAAGTTAATAAAGAAGTGATTACACAAGAGAGAGAGAAAGAAAGCTGAGGACTCTAACTCTGTTTCAGCACTGGTTGGTTTTCAAACAAACAAATTAAGAGATATCATTCTACCCTATGCTCACAGGAAGACATGTGTGGATTATGTAAACCATAAAATCCACATGTTCCAGAGTATGAGCCAATTTGCCCCAAGTGGAAGGAGACAAATTCTCTCTTTGAAGAAAGAATTCTAAGGGAAAAAAAAAAAAAAAAAAGAGGAATTTCTCCACCTTTAAAGCCTCTTAAGATGAGTGCTGAGATGATTAAAGGGAATAAAAGCACTCTTCCCACCCGTTGCTACTTGTTCCTGCTGATCCAGCTGCTGTTGGTCAAGCAGGTACAAAGAAAAGCTGCACCAATACTCGTAACAAACATTAGTAACAAAGACAAAAAGCCCTATGCTTTTTAAATTGTCACTGCTTATTATCCAGAACAACTTTCTTTAAAGCACAGCTTAGCAGCCACCTGCTGTGAACATATTTCAGCTCGCAGTTTGAGTCAAAGTTCTTTGCTATGGGCAGAAATACATTGCTGTACTTCAGCAGAACACAGAGCCTTACCCAACACTGCAGAGAGGATCCACTTTCAAGAATTAAGGACATGGAAGGTACCTGGTAGTTCTACTTTGTTCAAGCACAAGGCCAAGTGTAAGGTCCTGCACCTGGGTAGGCACAATCCCAAGCACAACTCCAGGCTGGGTGGGGAATGTCTGAGAGCAGCCCTGAGGAAAAGGACCTGGGGGTCTGGGGTGATGAAAAGCTCAACATGAGNCAAATAGGAGCTTCAGCATAATACCCAATTTAAAATGGTTATTTTTTAGACCTGTATAGTGGGAAAAACTTCTCCATGAAAGAAATATTCATTTTGTTTCAAGGAACTTCCAAGAAGCAGAAGAATCTAAAATTATATGACAAAGTATTTATAGAATTTGTATGTGAAACTTTATTTTCAGTGAATATCTCTTTGATTTTACACACTTTTGAATAAGATTCACACTGAAACCTGACTTGTGTCTGAAAAAAACCCAAAAAAATTAAAAAACAAAAAATCTGATCTGAAAGGTTCATGCTATATCCTTTCTGAATTTGAGAGAGATTAATGAAGATTTATATAAAGAACCTTCTCAAAATCCTAAAATAAAATCTCTTCAGATAAGGTTTTAAATTAGATCATTGGAAAAAAAGTTACTGGCACTCCCCACAGCTTCCCCCTAGACCTCCCCAGGCAATTCTCATCCAAGCTGCTACAGAATTTTCTAGTATTTGTTTTTTTCCTATAAAAACTAAAGAATAGGAATTCATACATTCACTCCATCTCCCTTTCACTCCTGGCTTTATAGGTACCATAAAGTGAGAAAGATGTAACCTGGAAACTTCTCTCCCACCTGGAGCGCTTCTGTCCAGATCCTATCTCGTCATCAATGTTGAAAAGAATCTTAATCTCTGTGATTCATTTCAACTTAATTCCCTAGTTCTAACTCAAAACCTTCAATGCCTTTCACATGCCTGTCTTGTTTTTCTGAAGCCACAGATGCAAATTTTGCATTAGTATGTTATTTGCACAGATGACTGCAATTTAAAACCTGTCTTGAGCTGTCACACCATTCTCACAGGCTTCTCAAATCTCATCCACTCTCTGCATAAATATTAATTAGTAGAATGCTTGATCTTAACCACTTCCTCCTACATTTTTTTACCAGCACTGTTGCATCTGTGCTGAAAAAAATCTTCACCTGAGTTCAATCAAATTATCCCCTAATGTTTAACATCATTTAAACAACATTAAGTGTATGGAACAATGCAAACTCATTTCTGCCTACAGCTTGTCTTGCTCATTTCAGCTGCAGAAAGAACTTTATTCTGAAAGTTCCCTCCCCCAACGATGCCATAGACATGTCACAGTTCTGACAGTTTCCATAGCTTACAGAAATGCTGCACATCTATATAGAAAATCAAACGAGAAAGGGCCTGGGGTTTTAAATGGCTGTGTGCTGGTTTGAGGCTAATTGGAATATTCTAATGGAGAAAATTATATTATAGGCTGTGAAAAGAAAACAATGGTGATGTCTGCTGCACTCATAGGCTTGCTGAGATGTATAAGAGTAAGAACACAAACATAGGTAAGACACACAGAGAGTCTCTGTTCTCCCTGAGAGCTTCTGGCCTCTCTGCTAACTCTTTCTCTGCTTAGTTTCTATGTTTATTTCAGATTTTGACGTGCTCAGGGAAGGTAATTACCTTAAATGGTGCAAAAGAATCTCTTACATAAGTATTTCCCTACTACAGAAAAAAACTGATGTATAACATTAAAAGAATATCTAAAATCCTGAAGATTTCAGATCATTAGATGTCCAGATTATAAGTTTAAAAGCTGGGACCAAAAGAAGAAAGAAAAAGAAAGAAATAAAGAAAAAGAAAGAAAGAAAAAGAAAGAAAGAAAAAGAAACAAAAGATAGAANAAGATCACTGAAACTAGTACATGGTTAGTAACTTATTCAAGGAATTTTTTCCCTCTAAAACTTAGTGTTTATCCAACACATCACTGCCTAAACTAAAACAGTTAATTTCTATGGTTAGCTCAGTTCATCACAAACAGGAAACTTAATGAAAACCAGGTTGACTTCTCATTTAATTTCTATCCAGAAAAGAACTTAACACAAGGGAGATACTAACCACACTGCTTATCAAGAGTTCTGTCCTAAACCCAAGACCAATAAACATGAAAGGTTTAATGATATATAGCTTAATTTTGCCTAGTTAGACTCTAGCAGCAAATTAAATAGTCTCCTACAGGGTTCTATATAAGTTCCACATATTTGACATGTGGCTACTGAGAATGTAATGTTTTCCAGGCCTCTAGAATTAAACCCAACAGATTCAGCCTTTTCTGCATGAGGGGTAGCAACCATGTCAGCCTGTGAGGACTCCAGCAAGTCTCAGAGAAAGGGGACAAGTTTCCCAACACATCCATAAGGTTTTCATAGTTTTCAGCAGGATGTGCAGGCTAAAATGCTAATATTTCACAGTGGAACAGTAGTTGACACAATTTCAGTGGGACTGGGAATGAAATCGGTTTCAAGGGGGGGATGTGCCAAATGCCCCCTGGGGCACAGCACTGAGGTTTGTGGAATTTTGTGGTTTTCTTGCAGTTTGCTTTTAAATGAGAGTAAATTAGAACCATGGCTCCTCTGAAGAGATTTGGCATTACAAGACATGTAATGGAAGCTGTATTATGTACTTTAAGCTCTCTGTGAAGGGCAGGCTTTTAATTTCTGATAGCTGAGCTCGATGTTCATTAGCATGCCAGTGGGTATTTTTATGGAGCACGCCTCTGCAGTCCTTTTGAAATAGCATGTGTGTGTAGATTTTTATTAGAGAAGCAGAAGTAGTTGAATAATGGTGCTTCAAATATGCTGAAGTCATTGCATGGCCCCCACACACTCATCCAAGACAAGAATGGCCCTGTGGTTACAGTATTAATTTGAGATCTTGAAACTGTTCCACAAAACTCTCGTGTGTCTGTGAGGAAACCATTGACACTCTGGGTTTTCATTTCCATCAGTAAAGCAGGGATAATGCTTCCTTCTCCCACCTGTTCCATTTTGACTGTACATGTGCTTCCAAACAATACAGCCTGAAAATATTTAGCAGACAGCAAGCGAGTCCTGGGCAGCATCAAGAGCAGCGTGGCCAGAAAGGCAAGAGAGGGGATTCTCCCCCTTTGCTCTGCTCTCCTCAGACCCCACCTGCAGTCCTGTGTGTAGTTCTGGAGCCCCAGCACGGGAAGGACATGGAACTGTTGGAGCGAGTCCAGAGGAGGCCACAAAGATGCTCAGAGGGCTGCAGCAGCTCTGCTCTGAGGACAGGCTGAGAGAGTTGGGGCTCTGCAGCCTGGAGAAGAGAAGGCTTCCAGGAGACCTTAGAGTAGCCTTCCAGGATCTGAAGGGGGCCTACAGGAAGGCTGGGGAGGGACTATTGACAAGGTCTTGTAATGACAGGACAAGGGGCAATGGGTTTAAACTGGCAGAGGGAAGATTTAGACTGGATGTTAGGAGGAAGTTGTTTGCAGTGAGGGTGGTGAGACACTGGCACAGGTTGCCCAGGCAGGTTGTGGCTGCTCACCCCCCGGGGGTGTTGAAGGTCAGGTTGGATGAGGCCTTGAGTGAGCTGTACTAGTGGGAGGTGTCCCTGCCTATGGCAGGGGGTTGGAACTAGATGATCCTTGAGGTCCCTTCCAACCTTACCATTCTATGATTCTATGGATTAGTCAACACACACTGTTTTTCTTTTGGTGGCTTTCTCTTGAACATGAATTGCCAAAGCATCTATGCTCAAAAAACCAAAACCCTGAGTTCTGTGATCATCTACAGGATTTTAATATGGGTAAAATACATATACCTTTGCTTGCTTAATTCTAAATATAGGACATTGTTTCTCTGTTAAAAATAGGCATCATTGTTGCTCACGTCCTCAGTAGAATGGCGACGCTCTGTCTGCTCTTGCACACATAATGTGCTGTTTCTTCTAGCAACCAGTAGACATGGGAAGAAAATAAACCTGAGGTAACTGTTTACAATGGTTGCGGTAAGTGCTTCATGGTTCTTGTTTATTTCCACCTCAGGAAGAATGTTCCATCTGCTTCAGGTACAAAGGGATTCCTCAGACATGATAAAACTTCAGCGCTGGAATAATGTCCCTTTTAGAATACAATGTACAATTGGAAAATACTGCCAAAACTTCAGCTCTTGTAACTCTCCTCAGCCACTGGAATGATGCCAGTTTGCAGTTGTTTGAGATGTGGTCCCAATGATATAAGATGCTACATGATAGAATAAGTTGCAGTGTTGTTGATTGTGTCTTTCTTGCTGCGCTGGTTTGAGCTAATTGGGATATTTTAATGGAGAAAATTATACTATAGGCTGTGAAAAGGAAACAGTGGTGATGTCTGCTTCACTCATAGGCTTGCTGAGATGTTTAAGAATAAGTACTCAAAACACAGATAAGTCAGTGNTGTGTAATAACCACTAATATTTCCAGGAGTTCTTATCCACTGTTCCCTAAAAATAAGAAAGTGTTGTATTGCTCAAAACACTGCTTTTGAGGGTGGCCTTTCCTTTATAGAATCATAGAATCATAGAATGGTAAGGTTGGAAGGGACCTCCAAGCTCATTTAGCTGCAACCCCCAGCCAAAGGTTGGGAAGTTACTTGGAGAATGTTGTATTTACCTATTGCTGGATTTATTCAGTGCATTGGGAATGGACCAATGCAACTGGCAAGAAAGGGAGCTTTTGGCAAAGAAGGATCACATCTGCATTTAGAGATCTTATGGGGAAAAGTTGTGTCATCAGAGCAATGTAATATGACACATTTAAATATTTCATTATTATCAACATAAACATAAGGGCAAAGTTTCAATTTCTCAGTTTAGGCTTTTACAGTCTTATTTTTTTTTGTTTCCTTTTCTTTTCAAAGAAGCCTGTGTTGCTTCAAATCCACTTACAACATGTCTCAAATCCACTGCAGAGTGATTCAGTATACTGACAGAGGAATGCTAATAATTACACACACACAAATTGTACTGTGCACAAGACTTCAGTTTTACATACAGGCATCAAAACAGATCACAGAATCACAGAATGGTCAGGTTGGAAGGGACCTCAAAGATCATCTAGTTTCAAACCCCTTCCATAGGCAGGGACACCTCCCACTAGCACAGGTCACTCAAGGCCTCGTCCAACCTGGCCATGAAGAGCTAGAAACATTTTCAAATTGGCAGTAGAAACTTGTGCTGGAGTCAATAGAAGTTGAATGTTCACAGCTAACATCAGAACCAATAGCTCTGCATAGGGTTTCACTTTATATTTTTTGTAAAATAAAGTCTTGAAAATATTGTGACCCTAAAACAAAAATTAGAAGGGACCATGAATATTCTTAAGAAGTAAAAATAATCCTTCTGTTTTACCTCACAGAAATAAAAAAACACTTAAATTAAATTAGCCTGGAAATATATCTTCTGGCAATAAAATTAGATGACAAGCCAGAAACTTAATGCAGTAGTAGGGAAGACATCCTTTGTCTTTCACAACCACAGAATCACAGAATTCACCAGGTTGGAAAAGACCTTCAAGATCGTCAAGTCCAACCTATCACTCAACACCTTCTAATTAACTAACCCATGGCACTAAGTGCCTCATCCAGCCTCCTTTTAAACCCCTCCAGGGATGGTGATTCCACCACCTCCACAGGCAGCCCATTCCAGTGCCAATCACTCTTGCTGTGAAGAATTTCATCCTAATATTCACCCTAAACCAGCCCTGGCGCAGCTTGAGACTGTGCCCTCTTGTTCTGTCACTGGCGGGCTGGGAGAAGAGACCAATCCCACCTGACTACAACCTCCCTTCAGGGAGCTGTAGAGAGCAATGAGGTCTCCCCTGAGTCTCCTCTTCTCCAGGCTACACACCTCCAGCTCCCTCAGCCTCGCCTCACAGGGCTGTGCTCCGACCCTCTCACCAGCCTTGCTGCCCTTCTCTGGGCACATTCAAGCACCTCAACATCTCTCTGAAGTTGAGGGTCCCAATCCACACTACCCATGCTAGAGCTCGTGCCGTTCACTGTAAAAACATAGGTGGTGTCAAGTATTTGATGGAAGTAAACATTCCAAACCCAGTAGCCCAACATGTAATAACATTTTCCTGCAACTGAGAAACACTTAGCTGTAACTGATGTGCTGAGAGAAAGCAAACTCAAAACATGACTTGAGATTTCCACCGGAGGCCATCTGGATTTGATATCTCCTCAATATATCTTTACCCAAGAGAACAGCCATTTGACTTGAAGTTACATAGACAGCTAATATCAATTTAAATACAATGTCACTAGCAGATATTAGACCAGTGAATCTGCCTCCACTTAGCATAACTAAAAGAATCCAGGGACTATCAGACTCTAAAATATTTTTTTCTTTTCGTGACCGATCATTAATCTGAAAGATTTCAAGCAACAAGCTCTTGATCTTTAAATAAGTAGCATCATTTTATAGATGATTTTTTTATGTCTCTTTGGGTAGTGTTGTTTATAGAGTTAATGAAGTAAATGATTACATGACTTCTTGGCCTAGCGAACTTTCACTTTGCAAGTAATTATACTTATGTAAAATTGCCTGCAGGACTGGAGCCTAGACTATTTAGCCCATATTTTTTTTCCTTCGTAGCTAAAGCTTGGAATTGAGTCCATTTATCTCCAGATAAATGCTTAATTTAAGCAAATTATTCTTGGTCAGGTTTTTGTGCCTAATGCTAAGCCATACTCAAATACTTGAGTTTACTCTTAAAGCAATCACACAGGAAAAACTTACATTAAATACAAGAAAATTTTTATTAAATGCAGGCAAGCACCAAAAAATTGCATATGTATATGATGGACACATGTATTGAAGAAATGGTTTGCTGGTACAGTGCTTTATAAAATAATTAATCTATTAGCCCTGTAGTGTGTGCAATGTGTAAACTGAAAAGCAAGTGTCTGATTCATTAGAGGGCATTCTATAGATGAGTAGTAAGGTGGGGAATGAATTCTGCAGATTTTGGGTTCAGTCTTCAGTGATTATATTGTCAAGCCCCAAAAAAGGTTTCTGCCACATGTGCTGATGAGATTTAAATACCAATAAGCCTTATATTCAGTCAGTATAAAATAATGTAGTCTACCAGCAAAAGTCACCTTGTGCTTCGAGATGAAAATAGAGTTTTTGTGTTGTGCTGTATGCTCTGGTACACAGAAATCAGCCACTATCTTTTGATGTTATTAAAGTATTGTTGTGTTTTATAGTGGGAGATCAGGTAGGTGATTAGAAGTCCTAATTGGTGAGATGATTAATGCTGGAAATGTACCACCTAGACATGTTTTCAGCTTTTTAAAGTGGACCAAGAGAAGTATCTGTGGGCAGCAGGAGGCAAAAATACTCCATAGGGCACCAGCATAGAGGTGAGAGGTTAAGGGGTTAATTGTTATTGCTGCATACTGGGACTGACAGTTTTGGTGCTGCAGTGTGGCAGTGCCTCCCTCCCTTTATGCCAGGGCCTGTTTAAACATGAAAAACAAAAAGACAGTGACAAACACAAAGTGCTTGGATTTTCCCATATGAGCCAGAATCTCCTGCCAAGAGACTGCAGAGGAAGGAAGGGGTAGGAAGCTGGGGGAGGGATAGGGATAATTACATGGTAAATATTCTTTTACCAGCATCACTCTTGAAGTTCCAGGACATATGCTGGGCTAACAAAGTGATAGGCAAAATCTTGAGATACAGAGAGCAGCTCCCACATCAAAGGGAAAAGACAGATGACAACTGTGTGGCAGCAAGTATACTGCATCCCAGTAATAGTGTTCCTGCAGGCCAGAGGGGCCTTAGCAGCTCCCAAGTCTGGGAGTTGCAGCTATTTCCCTACACAGTCTGAGTTTTTTACCAGCCACAACCTCCCTGGGCAACCTGTGCCAGTGCCTCACCACCCTCACTGCAAACAACTTCCTCCTAACATCCAGTTTCCATCTCCCCTCTGCCAGTTCAAACCCATTGCCCCTTGTCCTGGCATTACAAGACCTTGTCAATAGCCCCTCTCAAGCCTTCCTGTAGGCCCCCTTCAGATACTGGAAGACTACTCTAAGGTCTCCTGGAAGCCTTCTCTTCTCCAGACTGAAGAGCCCCAACTCTCTCAGCCTGTCCTCAGAGCAGAGCTGCTGCAGCCCTCTGAGCATCTTTGTGGCCTCCTCTGGACCCACTCCAACAGTAGGGTTGGAACTAGATGATCCTTGAGGTCCCTTCCAATATTACCATTCTATGATTCTATATATTTTATACATATATATATTCTATATGTATATATATTCTATACATATGTATATTCTATACACATATATATATTCTATACATATNAAGAAGACCAAGTCATTCTGAGAGCTGCTCTACAGAGCTTAATTTGATAATGAATTGGGAGGATAATGTTCCTAATGAATTTAGGCTAAGCCTGGAATTTCTCTTTGACATAAATACTCCCACAGACCTTTGGATGAAAAGGAAATAGGGGTCACACAGACAGGACTTTCTCATTAAGTACTCAAGATCTCTCCCATTTTATTCATGTTGAACAGAGCTAATCTAATAGCAGTCATGTTTATGTTATGTGAAGTGAATCGCAGAATTGTCAGGGTTGGAAGGGACCTCAAGGATCATCTGGTTCCAACCCCCCTGCCACGGCCAGAGACACTTTTCAGGTGCCCCGAGCCACATCCAGTCTGACCTTAAAAACATCCAGGAATGGGCCTTCTACCATCTCCCTGGGCAACCTGTTCCAGTGTCTTACCACCGCTATGGCGAAGAACTTCTTCCTAACATCCAATGTGAATCTACCCTCTCCTAGCTTGGATTCCCTCTCCCTAGTCCTATCACTATCTGACATCCTATAAAGTCCCTCCCCAGCTTTCTTGTAGGCCATCTGCAGATATTGGAAGGCCACAATAAGGTCTCCTTGAAGCCTTCTCTTCTCCAAACTAAACAACCCGAACTCTCTCTGCCTGTCCTCATAAGAGAGGTGCTCCAGGCCTCTGATCATCCTCATGGCCCTTCTCTGGACACATTCCAGCACATCCATATCCTTCTTGTAACAGGGGTTCCAGAACTGGACACGTTACTCCAGGTAGGGTCTCATGAGAGCAGTGTAGAGGGGGAGAATCACCTCCCTTGACCTGCTGGCCCACATCTCTTGATGCAGCCCAGGACACGGTTGGCTCTCTGGGCTGCAAGTGTACACTGATGGCTCATATTGAGCTTCTCATCTACCAGCACCCCCTAGTCCTTTTCTTCAGGGCTGCTCTCAAGCCAGTCACTGTCCAGCCTATATCAGTGCCTGAGATTGCCCCAACCCAGATGCAGGACCCTGCACTTGGTCTTGTTGAACCTCATGAGGTTAGCATGGGCTCACTTCTGCAGCTTGTCAAGGTCCCTCTGGATGGATCCCTTCCCTCCAGTGTGTCAGCTGCACCACACAGCTTGGTGTTGTCAGTGAACTTGCTGAGGGTGCACTCAATGCCACTGTCACTGACGAAGATATTAAACAGGACTGGTCCCAGTGCTGATCCTTGAGGGACTCCACTTGTCACTGACCTCCACCTGGACATGGACTCATTGACAGCCACTCTGTAGGTGCAGCAGTCAAGCTAGTTCTTTATCCACCTAGTAGTCCATCTATCAGATCCATACTTTATCAGCTTAGAGATCAGAATCCGCTCACATGAGCCCCAAATATGCAAAATTTGCATCCAGCTGTATTGACTAAACTTGCTAACAGGCAGTTAGACACAGGGGTCACCACAATGTTTGACAGCAAGCATGGTTGAATTTTGGAATCCCATTTTCAGCATGTGGTATTAGGCCACATAAGGAAGCAGCAGGACCAATTAGTCTACATGGTGAAGCATCTTATTATCTCCATCAGTTTTGCCTTATGCCAAATTTAATTGCCTGGAATTGCTATGCTACTTTGTACTGAACCCAAACTCTCCATACCTAACCAGCATCATTTCATGTTTCTTGTCTGCTGTAAGCTGGGTTTCAGAAAGAGAAAGCACAAGTCTCCTTCAAGATGCACTGGTTTGAGCCATGCCTGAATTACACAGCCTGGAATAAGAAACTGGTGTTATATAGGTGCAAGAGATTCCAAAAGCTAACTATTAACATTATCTCACTAATAATCAGTGGTCAGGAAAGCATCACTTTGCATGCTGATAGTACTACCATTGCTTCAATGTTGTGCACCCATCAAGGCAATGGCAGTAAAGTCAGGCACCAGCAGAGAACACTGCTGCTGTAAGATAGGGGCAATCCTGCACACACTAAGAACCAGGAAAAAAGTAGATATGAAAATGGATGAAAAAGCAGAAGCTTTTTCAGTCTATTTGCTTTTGTTAAGATGCCAGGGTAACAGAATTGTTAATATCAGGAGGAGAACACATAAGAGAAAAAACAAATCTGTGGGATTGTAATTGCTGCTGAGTGCTTTCTTCACCTGGATCAGCACCAGTATGTGGAAGAACTAGTACCACAGCAGAAAGCAATGGAAAGTCCCTTAAAATTGACAGCAAGATAAAATCTACTAATTAGAGCTTGAAATAAATTGTGTGGGCCTGTCAATGCAAAAACCCAGACAGAAGTCTATGAAGAAAGAGTAAAAGGCCAACCTGCTCTGATGTTTTCATTCAAATGCCACCCTAGAGCTCACGTGAGATACTGCTCGACTTGCATGTGGACAGAGGAATCAGTGCAGCCTCAGCAAGTGTGCAGATGGCACCAAGCTGTGTGGCACAGTCAACTTGCTAGAGGGCAGGGATCCACCCAGAGGGAGCTGGACAGGCTGCAGAGGTGTGCCCAAGCCAACCTCATAAAATTCAACAAGGCCAAGTGTAAGGTCCTGCACTTGGGTAGGCACAATCCCAAGCACAACTCCAGGCTGGGTGGGGAATGGCTGAGAGCAGCCCTGAGGAAAAGGACCTGGGGGTCTGGGGTGATGAAAAGCTCAAGATGAGGCTGCAGTGTGAGTGCAGCCCAGACAGCAACTGTGTGCTGGGCTGCAGCAAGAGCAGTGTGGGCAGCAGGGCAAGGGAGGGGATTCTGCCCCTTTGCTCTGCTCTCCTCAGACCCCACCTGGAGTCCTGTGTGCAGTTCTGGAGCCCCCAGCACAGGAAGGACATGGAACTGTTGGAGCGGGTCCAGAGGAGGCCACGAAGATGCTCAGAGGGCTGCAGCAGCTCTGCTATGAGGACAGGCTGAGAGAGTTGGGGCTCTGCAGCCTGGAGAAGAGAAGGCTTCCAGGAGACCTTAGAGTAGCCTTCCAGTATCTGAAGGGGGCTACAGGAAGGCTGGGGAGGGACTATTGACAAGGTCTTGCAATGACAGGACAAGGGGCAATGGGTTTGAACTGGCAGAGGGGAGATTGAAACTGGATGTTAGGAGGAAGTTGTTTGCAGTGAGGGTGGTGAGACACTGGCACAGGTTGCCCAGGGAGGTTGTGGCTGCTCCCTCCCTGGAGGTGTTCAAGGCCAGGTTGGAGGAGGCCTTGAGTGACCTGTACTAGTGGGAGGTGTCCCTGCCTATGGCAGGGGGTTGGAACTAGATGATCTTTGAGATCCCTTCCAACCTTACCATTCTATGACTCTATGATTCTATGATTCTGTGTGGATAGGCAGAGCTGACCCACAGACAACTGGCAGAGGTAGGCAATTTGCTACTTACTTTCTGGTGTTCCAAAACACTTTAAGGTAATATATAATCATGACATGGGGATAACTGTAGCACTGACTGACCCTTCAAAGCCAACTGCACAGTCTGGACTTCCTGCTGAAATTCCACAGAACTAAACAAACTAGTTCTGCATTAGATCACAGTCATGCCTATCAGTGGTTTTTGGCTTAACAAGAGAGGTCTGCTGTTTCTATTGTACTGAGTGCACTTTAGCCACAGAACTGAACAAACAAGCACACAATACCTCACCAAAATAAATACCCCTTAGAGTGTTTTAGGTGCATCATTCAGTCAAAGCAACACATAGATGCTTAGACTATTGACAAGGTCTTGCAATGACAGGACAAGGGGCAATGGGTTTGAACTGGCAGAGGGGAGATTTAGACTGGATGTTAGGAAGAAGTTGTTTGCAGTGAGGGTGGTGAGACACTGGCACAGGTTGCCCAGGGAGGTTGTGGCTGCTCCCTCCCTGGAGGTGTTCAAGGCCAGGTTGGAGGAGGCCTTGAGTGACCTGTGCTAGTGGGAGGTGTCCCTGCCTATGGCAGGGGATTGGAACTAGATGATCCTTGAGGTCTCTTCCAACCTTACCATTCTACAATTCTATGACATTGGCACTTATCTTTTGTTCTTTCATTGCTGAATAGCACCTATAACTGAAAACCAGATCACTTTTCAGCATACAGCATCCTATGCCAGGCTATTCTATTTTTCATGACCTAGAGGAGAAGAAAAAAACCAGAGACAAACAAAAGAAAGGCTTCTTTTTTAGTTAGAAGTTCAGGAAATGTTTTCCCAATGCAAGCAGATTATGCTGGTAGCTGGGAAGCTAAAGAATAGCCCATCATCAAGATAAGTTTTTCCTCTTTTTTAATCCCTTTACTAGCCCAGAGATAGCATGCCCCTGCAGGGCCTCACTTCTGACTCTGAAGAAAGCTGAGCAGCCTTCTGAGCCACAAGATGAGATAAAGCTGTAGCTATGAACAGTGAGGCAGAAGGTCTGGCATCTTTCCCTCCCACAAACCTTCATTAAAGGTCAAGCAAACTACTTAGGCTTGTTATTACAGGGATGAAACAAAAGCAGTTTTGTGATATAGATGATATATGCAAGTAAATAAATGAAATAGAAGAGACAATTTGGGCTCCTTGATTCGTGTTAGTGAAACACAAAAGAACAGGTTTCATGCCAGACTCCATTTCTGGAACACTTTTCAACCTTCTGACCTCAAATACTTGTAGTGTAGGAAAGGACAATTTGCTACACATTGCCTATGCAGACTTACATAGAACTAAATTCATTCACCTCTTTTACCTCCCACCATTTCCAGGTGCTTTATTAGGTAGTAGTGTTTCAATATCTATCAATAAAGTTCATGATGCTCTTGGGAGTTTGACAAACACAATCTATAGAGTATCCCAGTGCACACCAGAAAAAAAAACAATGGCCCAGATCAAACTTTTAAAATCATTAGCACTACCACAAAAAAAGAGAAATTAGGAGAGACTTATAACCTGGCAGGCTAATAAGTTTTAGAACAGCAGAGATAAGAGTTGGTGCTGTTTTCTGAACTGAAGAATATTAGTCAGAATTTGTAGGGCAGAGAGTTGCTCCCACTTCTTACAGTATTCATATGGCTCTATTTGGCAGCTGCAAAGATGAAATTAAGATATGGAAAAAATACCATAGTAGCTCACATATTTGTAAGTTTAAAATAAGTATTAAAGACTGGGAGGCTGTTTCCCTCCACCAACAGAGAGGTACTAGACAGCTGAGAGAAGATAGAGCTGCTGCCTCATTTCTTGGTGCTTGGGATTGTGCCTA
>WBNM01041958.1:1833-19499 GCA_013399055.1 Ramphastos sulfuratus
TTTTTTTCCCTTTCCCTTTCCTCCTCTCCTTTTTTTTTCCCTTTCCCTTTCCTCCTCTCCTTTTTTTTTCCCTTTCCCTTTCCTCCTCTCCTTTTTTTTTCCCTTTCCCTTTCCTCCTCTCCTTTTTTTTTCCCTTTCCCTTTCCTCCTCTCCTTTTTTTTTCCCTTTCCCTTTCCTCCTCTCCTTTTTTTTTCCCTTTCCCTTTCCTCCTCTCCTTTTTTTTTCCCTTTCCCTTTCCTCCTCTCCTTTTTTTTTCCCTTTCCCTTTCCTCCTCTCCTTTTTTTTTCCCTTTCCCTTTCCTCCTCTCCTTTTTTTTTCCCTTTCCCTTTCCTCCTCTCCTTTTTTTTTCCCTTTCCCTTTCCTCCTCTCCTTTTTTTTTCCCTTTCCCTTTCCTCCTCTCCTTTTTTTTTCCCTTTCCCTTTCCTCCTCTCCTTTTTTTTTCCCTTTCCCTTTCCTCCTCTCCTTTTTTTTTCCCTTTCCCTTTCCTCCTCTCCTTTTTTTTTCCCTTTCCCTTTCCTCCTCTCCTTTTTTTTTCCCTTTCCCTTTCCTCCTCTCCTTTTTTTTTCCCTTTCCCTTTCCTCCTCTCCTTTTTTTTTCCCTTTCCCTTTCCTCCTCTCCTTTTTTTTTCCCTTTCCCTTTCCTCCTCTCCTTTTTTTTTCCCTTTCCCTTTCCTCCTCTCCTTTTTTAAAGCTTTTTTTTTTTTCCAAGCGTTTTTATTTTTTCTATTCTGCTGTCAGCTGCAGTTGATGCCAGCTCTGATAAGCCCCACCAAAACCGATCTCCATCCTGATAGCGATTGCCAGGGCAGATAAGAACCAACTTATCTCTCCCCACCAGACCCGAACAGGATTTGCTCCAACAACAAACACAGCAAAGAAAAAAGAGGCAAAAAGGACTCCAGCAGTTTGTTCCATCACAAATATGCTTAACGCAGATGCCTTCGATATCTGATTTGGGGGTGTGGGGGGGACCTGCATGTGCATGATTTCTGTTTCTCAAGGTGTTTGTTTGGGGGTTTGTTTTTTTTATTCCCCTCACCCCATCTGTGCCAAGCTCTCTCCAGCACCCTCTTATCAGCTGCAGATGTTGCATTAGTTCGATGAGAGCTTTGACTTTCTTTTTCGATCCTTATCTCCTATTCTGCGCGGCTGAGCAGGGGTGAAACTGGGAGGGGGGGTGTTGGTGAAAACTCCGTCGTCTTTTTTGTGTGTGTATTTTGTTTAATTGCTATTAGATGGTGTTAGATAGCGAGGGCGATCTGTGCAGCTCAGCCTCTCGGTGAGGTGGAGTGAGGTGGTTTTGTATGTTAATTCCACCCCCCCTCCTTTCCTCTTTTGCAAATTTGGCTGCGGCCTTGGTACTTCGTGGGCTCTGCTGTGGTGTCAGGGAAGGGAGTCTCGGTGCCAGCAAAAGGGGTCATGTTGTTGGGGAAGGGGGTTGTGGTGCCAGGGAAAGGGGTTGTGCTACTGGGCAGGTGGTTGCAATGCCAGGGAAGGAGATCATGGTGCCAGGGAAGAGAGTTGTGATGCAAGAAAAGGGAATCAGGGTAGGGGAAAGGGGTCTTGATGCCAGGTCATGGTGTTGGGGAAGGAGTTGTGCCAGGGAAAGAGGTTGAGGTGCTGGACAGGGAGTCTTAATGCTAGGAAAGGGGACTGTGGTGCAAGGGAAGATGGTCATGGCACTAGCAAAGGGAGTCTTGATGTGAGCGAAGGGGTTGTGATGCTAGAGAAGGTGCTCGTAATGCCAGGTAAGGGGGGGGGTCACAGTGCAGAGAGGGGGGTCTTGGTGTTGGGTTAGGGAGGGTCACAGTGTCAGGGAAGGGGGTGTGGTGCTGAGCAGGGAGTTGCAATGCTAGGGAAAGTCATGGTGCCAGGAAGGGGACCTTGATGCCAGGGAGGGGGTTGCGATGTTGGGGAAGGGGGTCTTGGTGCCAGAGAAAGGGGTTTGCACTGCTAAGGAAGGGGTTGTGGTGCTGAGTTACAATGCTCTGGAAGGGGGAGGTGCAGTGTTGGGGAGGCTGATTGCTGTGCTGGGGAAGCTTCGTGGTGCCAGGGAAGGGGGTCTTGATGCCAGGCTGGAGGTCATGGTGCCAAGAAAAGGATTTATGATGCCAGGGAAGGGATTGTGGTACTGGTCAGGGTGTCAGTGCCATCCAGGGGTCGTGGTGCTGTCCAGCCTGTGGGATCCATCCTGCCTGGAGCTTGGAAAAATTGCATTTCTTGCAGAGCCTGACAGTGGCAAACCAGAGCCTATTTTTGGCAGCAGGGTGGTGAGCTGGTGGCATGGGATGCTGCGGGCACGCCTCCTGCCTGCTCCTTTTGCTCTCTGAGTTGCTCCTTTCCTTTTGGTCCATGCCTTTTTCCTCCCCCCTACACCACTGCACTTTTCCATTTCCTTCAGCCTCCTGCCTGCCTCAGATTCCCCATCCAGGTCTACCAGGGAAGGGCTGCTCCAAGCTGAAGTGGGCAGTGGGAAGGTGTATTACCCTGGGCTGCTCTGCTGGATGGGGGAAGGTTTGCTCCCTGCTCCCCAGGGATGAGGTGGGTGCAGGCAGAGCCTCCAACTCCACTCCCCAAACTGGTATTTTCTATGCCTTCCCCAAGGGCTGCCTTGGCGTTACAGCCCACCGTGCCCCAGTGCTGGCATCCCAAGGGTGGCATCACTGTGTCCCATGTGTCTGCTGCACCCACGGGTGCTACCTGCATGCCAACCCCTCCCCTCTTGTGCAAACACCCCCCCTCCCCAAGGCATTTGCCAGCCCTGACTTGGTGGCATCATAAAGTGCACGTCTGCCCCCACAGCAGCTCTGCCTATCCCAGATGCCACCAGCCTTTTGAGATGCAGTATCTGGGGCTCCTAGGGGTGAGAACCCATCATGGTCCCCACACAGTGGGACAGGACAGGGACAGTGACCCCTAGGCTGGGCTGTGCTACTGGGAGCTCTCCCAACCATCACCCATCTCCTGACTACGGTGATCTCTTTTGGTTGTCACCAGATGATTCCCGATGGCAACTTGGTAGCATCACAGGAAAGCCATGGTCTTGTTTGGCATCAGGTTTGGATGGTACTGGAAGAAGTTTCTCTTCCATGACCAGTTGTACAGGCATGAGCATCTCTGTGGGATGGGAAGGGGGTTGGCACCATGCTCAGCACCGGGTGCCCAAGGGGACAGCTCACCACGGCATCTCTCTGGGGCACTATATCCATTTACAAAGCTTTGAGCCACCATGTGCCACCAACTTTGTGCTCTGCCAGCCATGGGACATATCATGGCTGTCCCACTTAGCCAATTCCCTTGCAAACCTATTTTGAGACCCCATTTGGGGTCTGTCCCCAGGATGTCCCTTTCCAGCCATTCCCATCAGGTGAGGAGGATGTGTGCAAGATGCTCAGAGGGCAGTTGCCAGCCCCAGGCTGACCACTGCCAGAGGAAGCAGCCTCAAGCTGCGCCGGGGGAGGTTTAGGTTGGCTGTCAGGAGCAGTTTCTTTACTGAAGGAGTGCTCAGGCATTGGAAGAGGCTGCCCAGTGAGGCAGCGGAGTCACCATCCCTGGAGTGGTTTCCAAGCCGTGGAGATGTGGTGCTGAGGGACATGGTTTAGTGAACATGGTGATGTTGGGTTGATGGTCGGACTTGATGAGGTCTTAGAGGTCTTTTCCACCCTTAATGATCCTATGTGGGGCACCCAACAGCGTGGCGAAACCAGTTCTGCCGAGAGCCCTGGTGCACGTCGTTGCTGGCAGCCGCGAGGCGGGAAGGCGGCTCTGGCAGCCACGGCAGCTTTGGCAAGTCCACTGCTGCCAGGAGCCGTGGGTGCTGGGGTTGGGTTGGTTTGTGTCTGCTGCTGCTCTTCCACCTCCCACACCCCCAGGGGACACCCCCACAGGACACCGCTGTGCCTTCCCCTACCTGACCTGGGTACCCCGAGCGGGCACAGAGCCATGACAACGCCAATGCAGCGGGGACCATCCCCGACATCCCACGCCAGAGTGGGGAGAACCACCTCCAGCTGGGAATTACAGCTCTGGATCCCAACTTGAGCGGTTGGGCAAGGTCTTATTTTTCCATCGTGAATCACGAGGCCACCTCGCAAGTGGCAGGTTCCCCTTTCGCCAAGTTGCGAGCAGGCCAGCTCAGCAATCAGGGCTTGGGAAGCAGTCCTCTCCCCATGGGTGTTGCAGCAGATTGCGCAAGGAGATAGTGCCATGGCACAGGTGATCTGTGGTTCCTGGAGAGGTGCAGCTCCATGCCACCTTGGAGACCCTTCCCGTCTCTTTAAGGGCCCTTCCATCTCAAGCCATTCTATCACCCATCGGAGCCACCCAGCCGTGGTAGCATCCCACATAGAATGTGGTGTGAGGTCACCAAGGAACCGTGTCCACATCCTCCACCTGCATCATCTTCTGGGTATCCCTTGCCACACCATGCTCCTATTCCAGTGGCAGCCATGGGGTTGATGCCACTGGCATCCCTGGGATGAGAAGGTACAATGCTGCTCAAACTGGGAGCAGCAGGGCCGGCACAATCTGGGGACAGAGCCACTGTACCCTGCTTGGTGTTGTGGATTTGAGGTTAAATACACCCGTTCTGGGGAAGGGAGGAGAACGTTCCATGTGTGCTGCCCAGCCTGCTGCCAAAAGTAAAACTCATGATTTGCCTTGGAAACCGCTGGCTGCCATGGGGAGAAAACCAGGCAGACCTTCCGTGGGGCACAGCTGGATGCTGAGACTCGAGGCTGACTGGTGAGAGGGATATGAGTGGCAGCTGGGAGAGATGCCAGGAGCAGAGAAACCTTGTGCTGTTTAAATGGCTTTATTCAAGAAGAAAAAGTTGGAAGAAGCCTCTTTGCCAGCCCCATGTCACACTCCAACTCTACAAGTCCAGTGGCTGCACCAAGGGTGTGGATTTTTCTTCCTGGAGGGAAATGATCTGCCCTCCACCAGAGAAGAGCTGGAATGGGAGCAGGAGGCCAATATGTCTTTTTTTTTTTCTCTTTTCTGTGCGACACGTCCCATGACTTTTTTGTTGCCTGACTCAGGGCTTTTGGCTGCTCCACCTTGGCCAGGCCGTTGTCCCGTCGCTTCTTTTATCAGGAGAGTTCAAGTGTTTCGGGGCTAATACAGTTCCCTCTTCCGATGGCCGCCGGGGAAGGCTCCGCATTGTTCCTGCAGCGACATGTTATTTTGGAAGGGCTGAAATGCCGAAAGGAATGCAACTGCTGACCTTGGGCTGCAGTGGGGTTAAGGAGTGTGTGCCTATGAGTCACTCCAGATAAGCGCCTTCCACGGCTTTTTTCCTCCAAAATAATTCTTTATCTCCTCTTTCTCACATCAACATATTTTCTTGACATCTCCCCTCCGATAGCGCGTGGAGGAAATGTGCTCCTCTAATTTGTTCATCTGATGAAATATCAGTGCATTGTTTTCTCTCGGCCTTGGCCGCCTGGGGGTCCTGGCCCCAGGATTTGGGGATGTGCCTCAGGCTCGCTGCCCAGAGCTTTGGGGGATGTTCAGGGAGGTTGGTGCCCGGAAATGCACCCCGGGGTTGCTGCCCAGAGCTTTGGCGATGCTTGTCGAGGTCCTGGCCCTGTGCTTTGCGGATGTGGGGTTGGTGCGTTGGACTTTGGGGATGCACTTTTGAGCCAGTGCCTGGAGGTTTAGGGATGTACCTAAGTGGTGACACCTGGAGATTTGGGGTTGGTGCTCAGGGATTGGTGCCTGCGCGTGGAACTTCAGGGCTGGTGTCTGGGGCTTTGGGGATGGACCTCAGGGGTTGGTGCCTGGGGCTTTGGGGATAGTCATGGGAGTCAGTACCCAGGGATATGCCTCAAGGTTGGTGCACAGAGCTTTGAGATGCATCTTGGGATTGGTGTCTGTGACTTTAGGGATGTTCAGGGCAGTTGATGTCCAGGGACGCACCTTGGGGTTGGAGCCCAGAGCTTTGGAGATGCTTGGTGAGCTCCCCAGCCCTGTACTTCAGAGGTATTTGGTGGGTTCAGTGCCTTGGAGTTTGGGGATGCACCTTTGCATCAATGCATGGAGCTTCAGGGGTGCTTGACAGGTTTGGTGCCCAGGGGTGCACCTCAGAGTCAGTGCCCAGTGCTTTGGGATGTGCCTCAGGATCAGTGCCCAGGGCTTTGGGAATACTCAGTGGAGTCAGTGCCCAGGCACACAAAGCCCAGGTTTTTGAAGATGCTCGGGAAGATCGTGGCCTCATATTTGGGGATGCTCAGCAGCGTTTGGTACCCATGGTTTTGAGGATACTTAGCAAGGTTGGTGCTAGGGGCTTTGGGGATGGTCAGTGGGGCCATGGTCCTGTGCTTTGGGAATTCTCAATGGAGTTGTGGCCCGGTGACTTTGGGGATGCTCAGCAGGGTCAGTGCCTGAGGGTGCATCTTGGGGTCATTGCCTGGGGTTTGGGCATGTTTGGGTTGGTACCTGAGGATGCACCTGGGGGTCAGCACCTGGTTTTGGAGATGTTTGTCAGGGCTGATACCGGGGGATGCACCTCAGGGTCAGTATTCAATGTTTTGGAGATGAGCCTTGGGGTTAGTGCCTGGGGATTTTGGGGCACTTGGCATGCTGGGGATGCACCTTGGGGTTTGTACTTGAGGCTTTGGGGCTATGCTTCGAGACTGATCCCCAAAACAGGCAGAAAGGTGCCCTGCAGAAGAACATTGAGTACTGTGTCCAGTTCTGGGCCCCTCAATTCAAGAGAGATGTTGAGGTACTGGAATGTGTCCAGAGAAAGGCGACGGAGCTGGTGAGGGACCTGGAGCACAACCCTGTGAGGAGAGGCTGAGGGAGCTGGGGGTGTGCAGCCTGGAAAAGAGGAGGCTCAGGGGTGACCTCATTGCTGTCTACAGCTACCTGAAAGGAGGTTGTAGCTAGGTGAGGGTCACTCTCTTCTCCCAGGCAACCAGCAACAGAACAAGGGGACACAGTCTCAAGTTGTGCCAGGGGAGGTATAGGCTGGATATTAGGAGGAAGTTCTTGACAGAGAGACTGATTGGCATTGGAATGGGCTGCCCAGGGAGGCAATGGAGTCACTGTCCCTGGAGGTGTTCAAGAAAAGACTGGATGAGGCACTTTGTACCATGGTCTAGTTGATTGGATAGGGCTGGGTGATAGGTTGGACTGGATGAGCTTGGAGGTCTCTTCCAACCTGGTTGATTCTATGATTCTAGCATCATCCAACGTGATGGTGGGGGAGGGAGGGACCGCGGGGGAGGAAAAGCTGCTTTTTGCTTCCCCCCCACCTCTCACTGCTCCGCCGGGAAGTTTGGCCGCTCGCTTGCTGGCTTCTCCGTCTCCCAGCCGAGGCCTCTCATTGCTACTTCCAGCTCCTATGATAATGCGGAAAGTTGAACTGGCCCCATTACTGCGTTGCGATGGTTGCCTCGATAAGGTCCCGATAATGGCAGCGATAGCGGCAGCTCGGTAGCCAATGACTCTGCCGCTCCTCCCATTAACATTCCCCACCACGGACCGGCTCGGAGCTGCCTATCTGCTCTCCATTTCCACTCCTCCGCTAGATAAGAATGGAAATACTGACTTCATAGCTCACTGATTAAAGTGTCTGGATTTCTTGATAATACACAGATAAATTATGTTTTTCAAAAAGAAGGTAGGGAAGGGAGTGCGAGGGGAGGGAAAAACCTTGAGTCCATTTTTTTTATTATTATTAGTAGTAGTATTCTTTTATTTTTTTTTTCCCTTTCCTTCTGACTGTGCCCTGTAGGTTGGAGTTTTTCAGTTCCCAAACACCCTCCCCAGCCTGTGCCCAGAGTTGGCAAAGCCCTGTGTCGTGACCTCAGGGACAGGGTTGTCACTGTGGGCAAAGGATTTTGGGGAGCCGCGTGTATGGGGTGTGTTGAACGTGTGGTTACATCCTTGTGCTGGGATGGAGATTCTGTAAATGCCAGGGACCTGCTGGCATCATGGGGATGTTTGGCTTTGCCCACTGAAGTGAGGCCACACGGTTGTGGCATGTGGCTGGCATTCTGTTGCCGGTATCTCAGCTGAACTCTGCTTGTTCCCAGGGACTGGCATCTGGCTGGGAGAGTCCAGGGATACTCAGGAAGCATCTGCCTTTCTACATCCATCTCTAGCCTTAGCTTCACTGGTTTCTGCTGCAGCATGCTGTCTGGTCCTGTGGGATGGTGCCCAGTTTAGCAGGATGCTGCCCACTCCAGCAGGATGGTGCCCAGTTTAGTGAGATGCTGCCCACTCCAACAGGATGGTGCCCAGGTTAGTGAGATGCTGCCCACTCCAAGCAGGATGATGCCCAGTTTAGCGGGATGCTGCCCACTCCAGCAGGAGTTTAGTGAGGTGCCAGCCCAGATTAGTGAGATGCTGCCCACTCCAGTGGGATACTTTAAAACCAGCCTCATCTCACTAACCCATCCAGTTGTAACCATTATGACCATTTCACCACTTTTGCTGGAGCAAAAAGGGCTTTCCAGACTTTCTTTTTTGGATTCCTTACCCTGGGAAAGGTATCGACTGTGGGAATCTAAGTTTGTTTCATCTCAGCATAAAACTAAAGAGCAAACAGCATAAAGTTCATTTTTTAATGTGCTGCCCCATTCCAGTTGGGCTGCTCTCTCTATTTTTTTTTTCGGGGGAACTGTGATAAAAAGCAGCGATAAAGCCAGGACTGTTTTGTGTAGGAGTCAGTATCTGTGTTATCTATCTCCCTTTTTCACTCTCCGAGCAGCTCTGTTGTTTTTTACTCTTATCTCACTCCACCAAAATGCCAAGAACAGGAAAAAAAAAAATAAAAGAAGAAAAGAAAGAAAGAAAAAAAAAAAAAAGCTCAGGCACACGCAGGGCTGCACGGAGCAAACTCAGCGTCAGGCATGAACGGCCACTCTGTGTGGAGCTGGAGGAAGAGGAGGGTTGAAGGTGCTGCTGCTTGTGCTGGTCCAACAAAGAGAAAGGTCTTATCAGTCGGGTTTTGTTGGGACAGTGCTGTACCAACAGCCTTTGTGACCTTCACCTGCCAGACTTGGTGCCAGCAGCCCACGCTGCTTCTTGCAGATGTGTGATCCAACTGTGCTGTAGCCTCTTGGGGTCGTTTATCTGCTCCTGGTCCCTGTTTGTTGGTGCAGTGCTGGGTGGAGACCCTGAAGTGGTCCGGAGTGGCTCTGGGAGGACCACTGGAAGTAGTCCGGAGTGGCACTGGACGTGCTGGAAGGACTGGGAGGAGGAGGGAGACTTCAACCAGAGTGTTTTCAGTGATGGGTCTGGTGATCTTCTGAGCCACGTCTTCCATCGCCCCATCCCTCCATCATCCTTGTCCTCACCTGGTGCTATCACGGACTGAAAAGCTCAGGGTTGAGGTTGAAACCTGTCCCCAGCAGTGGGGTAGACCCGACAAGACCTGGAAGCAGTTCCCACGGGGAGGGGGATGGCTCTGACGTGGCATCTCCAGGGTAATTTGTTGCTAGATTAGCAAAGAGCCTGACCTCTGGCCTCGCCGTCACCTAGTATTGATGAGCTCTGCTGGGCCCTGTCACCAGGCAAGCATCCCCACCCTGCTCCCAGCCATTCCCAGCTGGAACAGCTTTATTCCAGGTGGGAGGAGAAGTGCTAGAATTGAGGAGTTTTCACCCAGGAAAGCTCCCTTTGGCCAGCAGCAGGGAAGGCACCTAGAGCAGGAGAAGTGGTGGCAGTGAGCCTTGGAGCTTGGTGCGACCTTGCACACCTATGCCACCTTGGACATTGGTGTCACCTTGCACACTTGTGCACATTTGGAGCCTGATCTTCACAGATGAAGTTTTTTCCATATTATTAGGGTCTCTAGCTGCTGCCCATCTTGGATTTGCGCAAGGCTGCCCAAGTCCCGCCTGGGTCAGCATGGAGTTAAACATCACAGACTGCTTGTGGATGGGGATTGGGATGGAGGACAGCCCTGGGTGTTCCCAGTAAGGACCAGCCTGTCTCTGCCAGATGCAGAAAGGCCCCATCAGGTGCCTCAGTTTCCCTCTTGTAGTTTGAACGTAACCTCCTTGCCAGCTGGGAAGGCAAGACTACGTTAAGCATCACATTCTCTTCTCATGGAGCATTCATGGACATGTTGGTGTCCCTGCCTATGGCAGGGGGTTGGAACTAGATGATCCTTGAGGTCCCTTCCACCTTACCATTCTATGATTCTCCTCCCATCCATCTGATGTGTGGGAGATGGGGATGGATATGGGGACATCTTTATTAGACCCTTTCTCTCTTAAAAATCCATCAGGGTACTATCAACCCCATCTGAAACATAAAGTCACTTCATTTGGGGACTTGGTTTAGTGGCTGTGGTGATGTTGGGCCAATGGTTGAACTTGATCTTAAAGCTCTTTTCCCACCTTAATGATGACCACAAGGGTCACCAGGCCCTGGAACAGGCTGTCCAGGGCAGTGGTGGAGTCACCACCCCTGGATATATTTAAAAGATGTGTGGATGATTTGCTTAGGGCCAAGGTCTGATGGTTGTGTACAGGGAGATGTTAGGGAGATACTAGGTTATGGTTGGACTCGTTGATCCCTTTTCAAACCAGGCAATTCCACGATTGTCATTGTCCCTGCCGCCTTATTCCCATCTTTTTTTTTTTTTTTTTTTTTTCCTTATCCCTGAGTTGCTGTTTGATGCTGGAAAACTGCTCCCTCCCTCCCTATTGGGCTTGGTAATCGCGGCCCCTGAAGTTGAAGCAATCTCCTGTAATCTATCAGCTCCTTATCGGAGCTATCGGAGCGCCGGGAATGGCTGGGCTCGGCGCCGGCGCCATGCTCGCCCGCTGATAAAGTTACAGAGTTCAAGCCGTGATGAATGTTAAGTAACTGCACCCCGCACAGATAGGAGCTGGACTTGGCAGGGGGGAGCAGCTCCAGTTGAAACCAATCTCTTCCCCTATCTGCAAAGTGGGTTGTTGGGTTTTGTTGGGGGTTTTTGTTGGTTTGTTGTTTGGTTTTTGGTGGTTTTTTTTCCACTTTTCTCTCAGGCTTGGCTGCTTCCCGGCATCTTTCCGTCTCAACTAAAGGTTCCCACTGGGAAATGCTGTCCTGGATCAAGGAGGGATGCTTGGGGTGTTGTGAGGGTGTCAGCCCTGGGATGGTAACCTGGGGGTGGGTTTAGAGTGGTTGGGGTGTGGATACGAGTGACAGCCCCCCCAGCAGGAGTTGCAGCATCTCCCCGTGAGCACTTGCAGCATCCTACCCCTCCCTCCTCCCTGCCGTGAGAAATCACAGCCCCCCCACTATCCTCCATTCCCACATCACCTGCATTCCCCCATGATCCTTTATTCCCCTCCTGGAAATATTTGCCCCAAATACTTTATAAATTTAATATTAAATTATTCCAATACACTCCTTCACCTTCCCACGAGAAGTCACAGCACACCTCACTATCCTCCATTCCTCCACCACCTTCATTCCTCCCCTGGAATAAAAAACAGTCCCAAATACTTTAAATAATAATTTAATATTACTTTTAATAACCCCCCCATGAGAAATCACAGCACTTCCCCACACTATCCTTCACTATTCCTACATCGCCTTCATTCCCCCACAATCCTTTAATCCCCTCCTGGAAATATTTTCCCCAAATACTTTAATAATTTAATATTAATTTTAATACCCCCCATGAGAAATCACAGCACTTCCCCACACTATCCTTCATTCCCCCACTATTCCTAAATCACCTTCATTCCCCCACTATTTTTTATCCCACTCCTGGATAAGTTAGAGCTAAATAATGTTTTATTGTTAATAAACAATTGATAATAATTCTAATATTTTGTACTGTTGTTAGTAATTATTAATAATTATTTATTATTACCCCTCCATGACCATTCACAGCACACACCCCCAGCAATCACAGCATCCTTCATCACCTCCATTTCCCCCCCACCCCCTTACTATCCTTCTTCCCCTCTTGGAAAAATTAGTCCTAAATACAAAATAAATTTAATAATCCTTTATTAATTTAGTAATCCTTTATTAATTTAACAATCCTTTGTTAATTTAATAATAAATTATGATTAGACACCCCCTCTGTGAGCGATCCCAGCACCCCCCACTAACCTTCATTCTCCTACTGGATAAATTCAGCTTAACTTAATAACAAGTTATTATAAATCCATTATAAATCCTCCTTTCCACTTACAACCTCCTCAAACATCCTTTATTTTTTACCCTTACCCTCTTAACTCAGGACACCATGGTCAGGTTGAGTTTTATCCCAGGGGGGTGATGGAGAAGGGCCCCAAATTACAGATAGGTACTGCTGGGACTGGCCCCAACCACTATCAGCTCTGTGCATGGGGCTGATATTTAATGTGCTGATATCTCCCTGGGAGGGACACAGTCCTAGGATGCTGCAGTTGGGCTGATAGAGGAGAAAGTTGGTTTGTGCTCAAAAAGGTTCATTTTCATCCAAAAAGTGGATCTTGAGGGGTGGGGGGAGGGGGCAGCTCACCTGCCTTCCCCTCTCTACCCACACAAGACCCCCATTTTGGGAAGCATCATGATTTATTCTGCATCCCAACAACATCAAACAAAAGGAAGGGGAAAAAAATACTTGCTGGATTATGCCCTTTGGAGACCAGCATCACTTTTCAGCCATCAAAACCTCACTTGCCCTTGGCATCACCAGTGCCCTGGGAATGGGTTCAGGGGCACACGAGGTCATTGGGAAAAGCACGTATGAATAGACTCCAAAAGGAAAACATTGGATGAGAAGCAGCAAGTTGGTGTCCCATCAGATACAGGTGGGTTTGGGATTTGAAGCCCAGGTTGCTGAAGTGCCAACGTGGCACAACCCTATATGAGACCCTAGGGAGCCCTCACTCTGGGCTACATCCCACCAAATGGCCAGAGCAAGGAAGGATCAGGGTCGTCTTCAGGGGCTTGTTTCCTTAGGGAATATCAAGCCCGTGCCCACTCCTGCATCCTTTTCCTCATGGCTGCAAACTCTGGGGGGAAATAAGGAAGTTGAGGGGCTCAAGGAGGCAATCACTCAGCTGGATTCTTTGCATCGTGATGGCAAGGTGTTGGATGAACGTCGCGATGCTGTTTTGTGCACCCCAAGACCTGGTAGGGACCTTCACCCAACTGCTTTGAAGCACATTAGTTGATGATGACGATAATTACTATTACTATTTTTAATTAGGAAATGGATTCAGGGTCAGCACAGGATGGAGAAGAGAACCTCTGCCGTGCTGCCCACATGGCCCTGGTGATGCTGGGGATGTTCCATATGTCCCCTAGTGCCTGGGGTGTGACACCCCAGAGCTGAGCAGCCTGGGGACTTGCTGCATCATCAGCTTTGGGTTGCCAGTAGTTGAGGCTGGGGTGTCAGGCTGCCTGGCTCTGGGCTCTCATCCTGGCTCCCAGAGCCCTTTCTGAGGCTGACCAACAGTGAAAACACTGGAGTGTGGAGGTGGATGTGAGCTGATGAACACAAGATGATGAAGGAAGGTTGCTCCCCACAGAATTCCGTTCTGGGGAGGCTGGAAAGGACCTCTGGGAATCATCCAGTCCAACTACTCCTCTAAAGCACAGTCACCCGCAGCAGCTTGCCCAGGATCACAATGCCCACAATATCTCCAGAGAAGGAGACTCCACAACTTCTCTGAGCAGCCTGCTTCAGGACTCCAGCACTCTCTCAGCAAAGTTTTCACTCCTGTTCAGGTGGAACCTCCTGGCTTACAGTTTGTGCCCATTGCCCCTTTTCCCATTGCTGGGCACCACTGAGAATACTTTGGCCCCATCCTCTTGCCCCTCACCCTTTAGCTCTTGATGAGCATTGATCAGATCCCCTCTCAGACTCCTCTTCTCCTCCTCACAGAGTTGCTCCAGGCCCCTCAGCATCCTTATAGGCTCCACTGGACTCTTCCCAGTAGCTTCATGACTCTTGAACTTGGGAGCCCAGAACTGAACCCCAGATGTTGCCTCTCTAGGACAGAGTAGAGGAGCAGGAGAAGCTCNCTTTAATAATTTAATATTAAATTTAATACCACCCCCCAGCAATGAGAAGTCACAGTACCTCCCACTACCCTCCTTTCTTCCACCACCTTCATACCCACATGATCTTCTAGTCTCCTCCTGGATAACTTCAACCTAAAGAATTAATAAATTTAATAATAAGTTATTAAAGTACTTCCCCCCCCACCCCCAGCGAGCATCCACAGCACCTACACACACACATACACACCCCCATCAATAACTGCAGCATCTCCCTGTGAGCATTTGCAGCCTCCTACTTGCCCCATGAGAAATGTCAGCATTCCACCACTATCCTGGACTAATTAAGCCTAAATGCTTCATAAACTTAATAGTAAACTATTATAAATTATTACATAAGCATTTGCAGCACCCATACNAACCTCCTCAAACATCCTTTATTTTTTACCCTTACCCTCTTAACTCAGGACACCATGGTCAGGTTGAGTTTTATCCCAGGGGGGTGATGGAGAAGGGCCCCAAATTACAGATAGGTACTGCTGGGACTGGCCCCAACCACTATCAGCTCTGTGCATGGGGCTGATATTTAATGTGCTGATATCTCCCTGGGAGGGACACAGTCCTAGGATGCTGCAGTTGGGCTGATAGAGGAGAAAGTTGGTTTGTGCTCAAAAAGGTTCATTTTCATCCAAAAAGTGGATCTTGAGGGGTGGGGGGAGGGGGCAGCTCACCTGCCTTCCCCTCTCTACCCACACAAGACCCCCATTTTGGGAAGCATCATGATTTATTCTGCATCCCAACAACATCAAACAAAAGGAAGGGGAAAAAAATACTTGCTGGATTATGCCCTTTGGAGACCAGCATCACTTTTCAGCCATCAAAACCTCACTTGCCCTTGGCATCACCAGTGCCCTGGGAATGGGTTCAGGGGCACACGAGGTCATTGGGAAAAGCACGTATGAATAGACTCCAAAAGGAAAACATTGGATGAGAAGCAGCAAGTTGGTGTCCCATCAGATACAGGTGGGTTTGGGATTTGAAGCCCAGGTTGCTGAAGTGCCAACGTGGCACAACCCTATATGAGACCCTAGGGAGCCCTCACTCTGGGCTACATCCCACCAAATGGCCAGAGCAAGGAAGGATCAGGGTCGTCTTCAGGGGCTTGTTTCCTTAGGGAATATCAAGCCCGTGCCCACTCCTGCATCCTTTTCCTCATGGCTGCAAACTCTGGGGGGAAATAAGGAAGTTGAGGGGCTCAAGGAGGCAATCACTCAGCTGGATTCTTTGCATCGTGATGGCAAGGTGTTGGATGAACGTCGCGATGCTGTTTTGTGCACCCCAAGACCTGGTAGGGACCTTCACCCAACTGCTTTGAAGCACATTAGTTGATGATGACGATAATTACTATTACTATTTTTAATTAGGAAATGGATTCAGGGTCAGCACAGGATGGAGAAGAGAACCTCTGCCGTGCTGCCCACATGGCCCTGGTGATGCTGGGGATGTTCCATATGTCCCCTAGTGCCTGGGGTGTGACACCCCAGAGCTGAGCAGCCTGGGGACTTGCTGCATCATCAGCTTTGGGTTGCCAGTAGTTGAGGCTGGGGTGTCAGGCTGCCTGGCTCTGGGCTCTCATCCTGGCTCCCAGAGCCCTTTCTGAGGCTGACCAACAGTGAAAACACTGGAGTGTGGAGGTGGATGTGAGCTGATGAACACAAGATGATGAAGGAAGGTTGCTCCCCACAGAATTCCGTTCTGGGGAGGCTGGAAAGGACCTCTGGGAATCATCCAGTCCAACTACTCCTCTAAAGCACAGTCACCCGCAGCAGCTTGCCCAGGATCACAATGCCCACAATATCTCCAGAGAAGGAGACTCCACAACTTCTCTGAGCAGCCTGCTTCAGGACTCCAGCACTCTCTCAGCAAAGTTTTCACTCCTGTTCAGGTGGAACCTCCTGGCTTACAGTTTGTGCCCATCGCCCCTTTTCCCATTGCTGGGCACCACTGAGAATACTTTGGCCCCATCCTCTTGCCCCTCCCCCTTTAGCTCTTGATGAGCATTGATCAGATCCCCTCTCAGACTCCTCTTCTCCTCCTCACAGAGTTGCTCCAGGCCCCTCAGCATCCTTATAGGCTCCACTGGACTCTTCCCAGTAGCTTCATGACTCTTGAACTTGGGAGCCCAGAACTGAACCCCAGATGTTGCCTCTCTAGGACAGAGTAGAGGAGCAGGAGAAGCTCCCTCAACCTGCTGGCCACACTCTTCTTCATGCCCTGCAGGAGACCATTTGCCTTCTTGGCCACAAGGGCACATTGCTGCAGCATGGGCAACGCCTTGCCCACCAGCACTCCCATCCTTCTCCACAGAGCTGCTTTCTAGCAGATCAGCTCAGCCTGCACGTGCTTTGGATCCAGGACCTGTTTCCCACCATGGGGACTCCTCCTCCTCCCCTCCACTCCAGAGCCGGTGGGAAAGTCTGGAGCTGTTACTATTTTCTCTCTGTTATCAAAGCCTCTTATCGCTTTGCTCTTGTCTGTGTACCAGCTCTTGGAGCGTCCAGGGTCTCGCTCTTGGCAGCCCAGAGATGTGTGTGTGTCCCCCCCCATCCTATTGGATTTTCCCTATTATTTTCTCTTTTAGTTCATTTTATCAGCCAAGTGCAAAGAATCAAGAAAAGCTTTATTGTTCCTACTCTGGGAGAACCTTACTTTGAGGGAAATGATCCCATCATTACCTGGGTGATGCTCAGGAGTGGCCAAAGGTCTTCTCCAAGGACTTTTTCCCTAGGGAATACCAACCCTTATGCTCGCTCCTGCAGCCTTTTGCTCCAGGCTGCAAAATTTTGGAGGGGGAAATGAAGAGGTTTAGGAACAGCACCACCACCTTGAGGAGATTTGATTCCAGGAAGTGACATTCCAGGAGGCTGCATCCCCACCTCTGCTACAGTCATCACCTGAGTAATGAGGGGGTTTCCCATCCACTGGAAAAGCCTTGGGAATGCCAAACCCTCATGCCCTGCATCCCCATCCTGCAGATAGATTGACCCGGGCACATCACATCGCTGCCACTTCCTGAAAGTTTTTAGTCACTCTACTTTTTTTTTTTAAATTTAAAAAAAAAAGAAATAAAAATCCATCCTTGTTATCAATTAAAAAAAAAAAAATAGAGGGAGAAGAGTTAATCGTCAGAGCAGAGCATCTTGGATGGGAGAGTGGTTTTTTTTTTTTTGGTTCTTTCCCCCTCTCTCTGTAAAGCCAGGCTCAGTAATTCAGTTTTAAAGCATGAAAAAAGGGAGTTGATGAAATTCTGCTATCAGCACCCAACCAATATGCAAAATATCTCACCCAGAATCAAATAGCTATTATGTTTTCATTTCCATTTCGGCGTATTTGCTTAATGAAGAATAGACAGATCAGGCAAGCCGAGGGAGGCTGTGTGCGGTGATAACTGTGCAGGGCTTCCAGCAAGCCCGGGGAAGTGACGCGCCGCTCCCTGCTCCACGCTCCCTCTCCCTCCCTTGCTGCCTTTTCTTTTTTCTTCTTCTTTTTCCTCAATTTTTAGCCCTTCTCTTCCCTTTTCCCCTTCTTTTCGTTTATTTTAATCTTTCCTTTTTATTTTTTTTGTTTCTCTTCCCTTTATTTCTCCTTTTTCTTTTCTACATCTTCCCCCCCCCTTTTCCATCCCCACCTTTCCCCCCCTTTTCCATCCCCACCTTT
>WBNM01041958.1:20202-57982 GCA_013399055.1 Ramphastos sulfuratus
ACCTTTCCCCCCCCCCTTTCCCCCTCACTTTTTTTTTCATTCAAACCAATAGCTCAGTTAACCCCAGCAGCCAGGAGTGCTAAGGGACAGAGCAACCCCTGAACATGGGTGAAATATTATGGTGGGACAGGCTGGGTGCTGGAATGCATCCAGGGGTTTCAGTGGCTTGGTGTCAGGACACATTCAGAGGTTGTGGCAGTATGGTGCAGGGATGCATCCAGACATGGTGGTGATATGGTGTTGGGGGGCACCCAGAGGGACCGCAGAGACAGAGTGCCAGGATGCATCCAGTGATTGCTCTGTCACAGTGCCAGGATGTGTTGAAGGATCACAGTGGTGCGTTGCTGGGGTTGCACTGTGGCGATACATTGCCGGGATTGTGGTGAAATGGTGTTGGGATGTATCCAGGGATTGCTGTGACACAGTGCATGGGTGCTTCCAGGAACTGTGGTGATGCAGTGCTGGCATTGCAGTGACAGGGTGCTGGGATGCATTCAGGGACCATGGTTGTACGGTGCTGGGATGCATTCAGGGACCATGGTTGTATGGTGCTGGGTTGCATTCAGGAGCCATGGTTGTATGGTGCTGGGATGCATTCAGGGACCGTGGTTGTATGGTGCTGGGATGCATTCAGGGACCGTGGTTGTACGGTGCTGGGTTGCATTCAGGAGCCATGGTTGTACGGTGCTGGGTTGCATTCAGGAGCCATGGTTGTACGGTGCTGGGATGCATTCAGGGACCGTGGTTGTACGGTGCTGGGATACATTCAGGGACCGTGGTTGTAAGGTGCTGGGATGCATTCAGGGACCATGGTTGTAAGGTGCTGGGATGCATTCAGGAGCCGTGGTAGTATGGTGCTGGGATGCATCTAGGGACTATGGTCGTAAGGTGCTGGGATGCATCCAGGGCCCACAGTGATTGCTGGAATCACAGTGACATGTGCCAGGCTGCATCCAAGATTCGCAGTGAGATGGTGCCAGGCTGCATCCAGGGCCCACAGTGACATAATGTGGGGCTGCATCTAGGGCCCACAGTGACACAACGCTGGGATGCTGCTGGCCACCCACCATCCCCAGAGGCACTTGGTGACACTGCAGTACCCAAACGCCAGCTTCTTTATTTTCACGTTTATACAGAGCATCACTACCTCTCTCCTGTTTCGGGGCAGGATGTGGGTGGTCTGGACACTCCTGAGTAGGTGCCACACACAATCCCCAACCCCATCCATCCCCTCCTTGGCTCGCTCCATCCCTCCCTGCCTCCATCCATCCCTCCCTGCCCAGGCTGGAGGTGCCAAGCCGCGAAGCAAGGCGAGATTCGGGTTAACTTTATCAGAAGCCCACGAGCCGTGAAGGCGTGAAGGAAGAAATTAGCCTAACAATGTTTCATTTACAGCGAGAGAAACGATTTGTTAGCTGGCGATTGTTTCTGAATATTATCAGAGCCTTTTTAATTGTGCTGGAACTGAAATTAGCAGAATTAGAATAAATTGCCTTCCCTTCTCCCGCAGCCTCTTTATCCACGCTCATTGTTGTCTGCTTTGTATAGATTATGGGCTCTTTGTTCTCCGGCTGTAAATATACATGCCTGGAGTCAGGGAGAGCAACTGAGGTCTGCAGACAGTTTGTCACCGTGCCATTCCCCTTGCCCCAGTGCCAGGCTGGGCGGGATGGGGCACCGGGCAGCCCCCGCAGCACGACTTCGTGCGGCGCAGGCCGCATGTGTGCCGCCGCTGCCTTGCAGCTGGCTTGGTTTGGCGCGGATGGGGATGCTGCGTTGCCGTGGAAACGGTGGCATGGGCTGGGAGGGCTGTTCTGGGGGGAGCTGCTGGGGTGTCCACCATGGGTGCCACATTTTCACCCTCCATGTGGCACATTTGGACCCTCTGTAGCCCCGCTTGCATCCTCTATGCACCTAGTTTGCACCCTCTGTACTCCCACCTGCTATTTGTACCTTCTGTACCCTCAATTACACCTTCCATGTGCTCCATTTTTACTCTCTGTACCCCCATTTACACCCTTGTGCTCTGCACCCTGTGCCTGCATCTGCACCTTTGATGTGCCCTCCTTTGCACCTTCTATGCACCCGATTTTTGCCCTCAGTGCTCATTGTTTGCGCTCTCCGTGTGCCACTCTTGCACCCTCTGTCTCCCCATTTTCACCCTCCACATACCCTGCTTGCAATCCCGTGCCTTCACTGCACCATGTCTCTCTGTGGGCATGGTGGGGTACCCCTATGACAGTACTGGGTACTGGGGTACTTGTTTCTTGAATCCCTCACCCCACTTGGGGCAGGTGCAGAGTGGCAAGAGTGTGTGAGTGCTGCTGTAGGCTGGGCACCTCAACGTGTACCTATAGGGCTTATTTCCCACAGTATCTCAAGGGGGAACTGGAGATCCCTTAGGGACAGCTGGGAGCAAATTGTGGCTCTATAAACCCTCTTTGGCAAGGGGATAAGGGACCTCAGGGCTATGCTGTGCTGACCAGGGAAGGTGTTCCCCTTCCTGTGGATTGTAGAGCATCTTCTTCAGTGTCTCTTGGGCATCTTTTCCAGGCCCTATGCCCATGGTGGGTCAAGAAAATGGCTCTTTGCCGTCCTTCAAAGCGCTGGTATCCTCCATTTCCCAGCTGTGAAAACCCATCTGGGATATTTTTCCCCTCCTAACCATCCTCTCTGTGTTTTAACAGGTTCCTTGGCAGCGATGGAGGAAGGCGAGGAGAGTCTGGCAGGCGACAAGAGCCCTTTGGAGAGGGAAGCAACCACCTCAGATCATGAGGGCTCTGCTGAATGTGACACCTCCAGCCCCCCCGGCAGCGAAGGTGAGCCTCACCATCATAACAGGAAGCCAAACATGGTGTGCCCCCCCCCCCCCCCCCCCCCCGGCCCGGCCCNGGACAGTCTGTGCTACCACAGCGACCTCCTGGGCTTGGTGGCATTCTGAGCATCATCTCTGCCTGTCGTAATTAGCCAACAAAGCATTGTGGCCACCCAGCAAGGATCGAGGCATTAGGTCAGTGCCCCTGAACCCCAGTCACCTTGGGGTGCTCCATCCCACCAGACAACCTCCAGCCATGGAGGGACCTGCTGGGAGCAACCACTGGGTTGGATGATGGTGAGGAGCTGTACAGGAGCAGTCTTGGCTTGGTGGGAGACAGTGGTGTGCCTGGATGGGGCACAAGCTGGGCTGCTGGACACCAGAGGTGGATTAGTCACTGTGTTGGGTGCTGATGAGCACCAGCACACTGGATCCATTTCAGTGCCTTTCATCTGTCCTGGCAAGGAATTGCTGCTGGTGGTGGAGGGATGTGGGGCGCAAAGTGCCTGCTGTCTTGGGGTGCCAAGTGACATGCCTCCCAAGGATACAAAGTGACTTTTTGGGGTGCAAAGTGACCCCTTGGGATGGAAATTGACACCGCAGGGTATAGAGTGACTCACCAGGGTGCAAAAAGTGACACATTCACCTTCCAGGGATGCAAAATGACTCCCCTGGGGTGCAAAGGACCCCCCGGGGTGCAGAGTAACCCTCTTCTAGGGATGCAAAGTGACTTCACGGGGTGCAGAATTGCTCCTTTGGGTGCAAAGTGACCCCTGCAAAGTGCAAAATAACTCCTTAGAGTGCAAAGTGACCCTCTCAGGGTGCAAAGCAGCTGCTGAGGCCACAAGCGCTGGCACCAAGTAGGTCCACAGATGGGACTGGGGTGAACTGGGGGGGAACTGGGGGGCCATGGCCGTTGCTGCCTGCTTCCTGCCTACTGTCGCCTGCCTGCCGCCGTGCTGTGCCGTGCCATGCCCCACCCCAGAGGTGGCTGCATTTCAGGGCTGGGCTGAAGCAGTTCCCCAGATATCCTTTAAGTTCCTTCCTGTGGAGGTTGGGGCAAATCCTAATCAGCTCCTGTTTGCAAGTGCCCTTCGAGATAAACCACAGCAGGGCAAGGCTGTGCCCAGCTAATGGCAAAAAAACCCGCCACCATCACCCACCAGTGATTGAGGGGGGCAGGGGGAGAACAGAGCATCCCCCAAACCCCACCAGGGTGATGCCAGCAGCAGGGCCATGCCAACAAAGGGGCAGGGATGCAAACTTTGCTCAGCAGCAAGGAGAAGCGAGTGGTTCTTATCTGATGGTGGCAGGGTTGGGGGAGGGAGAAGCAGGATGGGGGCAAGGGAGCCGAGAGCCCGGGCACGCAGCTGCACCTGGCACTAGCCTTGCTTTGATAAGGAGGTGATAGCAGAGATAACGCCGAGCAGCAATAACGGCCACTAAAGCTTTCAGCGCGATGGCTAGAAATCGATATGCCAAGGCACTTTGATTTATAGCCAAAAATAATAGGACTTTTATACCCAGTGATTGATTTATTTGATGTTAATCATTCCTGCTTATCACCTGTATTAATAATCTCCAAATGTGGGTGACGTCACCCTTGGGTGTTCGCCCTGGCGCCCAATCGATTGGGTTCCGTGCGGCTTTATCCGCCCCGGGACGCCAAGGCAAACATGTACTTTGGGCACTAATCTTCCACACTGTCATATGCAGATAGGCCCTTATCAGCTCCATCTCCAGCAGCGGTTAATGGAGAAAATAATTGTTATCAAGTTGCTATGAATACACCACAAATAGAGTCATGATGGGAGCTGGGCTGGACTGGGTGACGTGGAATCATGGTGGAGAACAGGAGAGGCTTTTGACAAGGGGGTTAGGAGGTGGACATCTGCCTGAGCGTGGCTTGGGTGTCGTAGAATCCCCAGATCTCAGCATGGCGAGGGCTGGAATCTAGATGGTTAGATGATCTGCAGAGGTTCCTTCCAACCCCTGCTGCTCTGTGATTTTGTGATCTATTCCAACCTCCCTGCTAAAGCAAGGTCACCCAGAGCAAGTCGCCCAGGGTCACAATGTTCAGGGAGGTTTGGAACCTCTCCAGAGAAGGAGACTCCACAGCCTCTCTGGGCAGCCAGCTCCAGGGCTCCAGCACCCTCAAAGTCAAGACATTTCTTCTCATGGAACCTCCTAGTTCCAGTTTGTGCCCATTGCCCCTCATCCTGTTTCTGGGCACCACTGAAAAAGTCTGTCCTGATTCTCTTGCCCCTGCCCTTTAGCTCTTGCTGAGCATTGATCAGATCCCCTCTCAGGCTGCTCTTCTCCAGGCTAAACAGCCCCAGGGCTCTCATCCTTTCCTCCTTACAAAGGTGCTCCAGGCCCCTCAGCATCTTCATGGACCTGTGTCCTTATGGGTCATTCTGTGGGTCACAGGGGACTCTATGGCTAGGCAATGGAGGGTTTGTAGATGGATTTTGAGGGGAACCTCCCTCAAGCACATCCTTGAGGGTGATGCCCCCACCCCTTCCTTTGCACATCATGACCCTGGGGTGTCCCTGGTCTGGTGGTCCTGACCCTCTTGAGATGCTGCCTCAGAAGTTCCCTGATTGTGATGTTTTGCCTTCTCTCTCCTGCTGCAGAGTCCAGAGACACTCCAGAGAGCCCAAAGGAGCTGGAGAAGCCAGATCCTGGAGAAAGCCTACAGGAGCCAGATGCCTGGAATGGGCCTGGTGAGTCCTCAGTGTGCGGCCAGTCATCCTACTCCATCCTGGTTTCCCAGCTGGAGTAGCTCCTGAACATGCACTTCCTTTGGCAAAAACCAGTGTGAGGAGGCCTGGGAGCTGGGCAGGCTGCAAATACCAGGACCTCAGCTGGGAGAGGAGGTAGGAGATATAGTTATGGTGCTCCATGTCTCCAAGCTGCTGTTGAGATGCTTTGTACCAAGTTGGGAGCAGTGAGGGAGTCTTTGGACCCCGTCATGCGTCACTCCGTGCTCATGAGGACAACTTTGTGATTGTGCTGGCAGCCACAAGAGCAACGCTCAAGTGGTTTGGTGATGGTTATCAAAACCCCAAGGAGCAAATACAGCTCTATCTCCCTCTCGGCATCTCCACGCCAGGGCCACTGGTGCCCTGGCAGCACGGCGAGGCCAGACATGCCATGTGGGTGCCCCACGCCCTATCGCCCCACTATCTCCTAACCAACCTGCTGATGGGGTTATGCTTGAGGTTCTGCTGCTCAGATTGGGTTTGTGGGTGCCCATCGGCTGGGGATGGCACCCAGTGGGTGAATGGGGAGAGCTGAGACACCCCCAAGGTGGATGTGACACTTTTTGGCACACTATCCATGCCTTGCTACTCCTTTGGAAGCTTCTGGCTGGGCAGTGCTGGTGGAGCTGGCTGCAGAGCAGCACATAATGGGAAAGGCTGACGCTGATGGACAAGAGGAAACAGCCTCAAGTTGTGCCAGGGGAGGTTTAGGTTGGGCGTGAGGAATAATTTCTTTCCTGAAAGGGTTGTCAAGGCCTGGAACAGGCTGCCCAGGGCTGTGGTGGAGTCACCATGCCTGGAGAGGTTGAAAAGTCATTTAGATGTGCTGAGGGATGTGTTTTAGTGGTGACCTGGCAGTGCTGGCTTAGCAGTTGGACTTGATGGTCTTAAAGGTTTTTTCCACCAAAATGATTCTGTGGTGCAGAATTGCCCTTTGGCGATGGATGCAATGGAGGGGGAGTTTCTGGATGTGTCCCCAAGGCCACCAGCCTCTGGCGTGGGCTGGGTGATGGAGGAGCCCTGGGAAACGCCAGCTGCCAGTGCACGTGCTCCTGCAGCTGCCGAAATCCCCACGGGGAGCCACAGCCCCGTCCGAGGGGAAGCTCTTGCTGGCCCCGCTGATATCCCAGCCCTTCCTGCGTGCAGGGCAGGAAGGAGCTGCGAGGCCACCCTCGGCTCCTCCTTATCTTCTCCTCAGCCCTTTGCCCCCCCAGCTCCTTCCCTGGCATCTCAAAGCAGGGTGGGGAGGGGGGTTGCAGTGCCAAACCCCATACCCTGAGGGAGAGGCCCTATGGTGGGGCGAGGTGGGGGTGTGTGGGGGGTTCATGCCACTGCACATCCCCATATCCCTGCAACACGAGCTCCCCAAAAAGACCCATGAAGCTTCATCTCCAGCCATGCCTTGCCCTTCCCCACCACTCCCCCCAGCTTTCCCTCGCTGGTTATTTGCATTCTTTATGTAAAAGAGATTTTTATTATCGCCTTCTCCCAGCCCATCTCCTCTGCTGGTAATTGGAGTGGTATTAATTTCTGTGTGGCTGGGAGTTGATGGCGGTCCGGCGATGCCGCAGCGATAGGATGTTCCTTTTGCACCAACCGCCGCGATAGCCCCGTCTATCAGGAGCTCTGCAGGCTCTGCACTTATCAGGGATGGAGCTGGTGAAAAAAAAAAAAAAAAAGAAAAGGGAAACTCTGAGCAGCCTGAATTTTCTTCTTTTATCTGGCAGGATCCGCCGTATGTCAGCAATGGCAGCCGCCAAGATGTGGCACGGCAAGGTTGGGTTGGCGAGGGGGGCATGACAAGTGGGCTCCTCTGAGTGCCTTTGTTTGTGCCCTGTGAGTTCTCACCTTCCTCTGGCTCTTTTTTTGGGGGGGCTATAGGCTTAAATCCCCCCATAGCTTTGGCCTCTGGGTCTCCAGAGGATTGCCTGCTCGGCTCACTGCTGTGGTGTGCCAGGACCTTGCTGTGGGGCTCCTTGGCCCCAGCAAGGAAGGAGGAGGGTTTTGGTTTATCTTTGAGATGACCTTGTTTGCTGGAGGGGAGTTGCAGCTTGCCCAGCTGATAGGCAAATCCCTGGGAAGCTGGAGGTTGTATTCCTCAATTTGAGAGCATTTACAGAGGTGTTGCCCCTTTATCTGGGGTGCTGGGACACCTTAACTTGGTTCTGGATCCCAGTAGGATCCTGGGATGGAGCATGGCCATGTGTTGTGCCCGCTCCTACTAGCCTCTTCATCCTTGGCTGACTCTGGAGAAGGGATGTGCATCCTCCTCGGTTCCCCCAAACCACCCCAACTTCTCCCAACCCACCCTAAATTCCCCCAAGCTCTTCCCCATAGCCCCATCAGCAGCACTCTGCTTTATCCCAGGTTTCCATTTTTCCCTCTCATTTTTCTTTGCTCTGGAGCAGGGCCAGTAGCAGAGACTTTCAGGAGCACTCACAGCCTCGGGTTCCTCTCCCTCCCCTGGCCTGGTCACTTTTCCCAGAGGGATAAGATAAAGAGCTCCACCAAATTACACGATGGTGGTGTTGGGACAGGGGAATGGAGGAGAACAGAGCCCTGCTGAGGAGCAGGCTGCTCAACCTTGTTACAAGACATTGGAGATTTCTTACCGGGAGCTGCTGAGAGGCTGCAGACCTCCCAGTGTTTGCTTTCTGCAAGGTGGGATGAGGCTTTTGGTGTTTTTCCCTTTAAGGACATCACCAAGTCACCAGTAGGGAAAGAATGGAGCAAACCCAGGGTGGCTTTTGCTCCATGACCTCCAGCCATGTCCCACCAACTTCCTCAAAAGAGCAACAGTTGCTCCTTGGGGGTTCATTGCCCTTTTTCCCACATCAGCTTCACTATTTGGGTTTCCATGAGGATTTGGAGTTCATCTGTTCAGGGTTTAGTTGCTCCTGGGTGGTAGTGGTGGCTCTGGGTTAATTACAGCCCACGGCTCTGGTTTCATTATAACCCACAAGCCAGATCCACCTCTCCAAGGCCAGATTAAATGGGGCCTTGAGCAACCTGTTCTGGTGGAAGGTGTCATTGCCCATGGCAGGGGAGCTGGAACTGGATGATTCCAACCCAAACCATTCTATGATTCCAAGAACCATGACCCCCAAATCCATCCCCACCACCAGCCCTGCACACAAGGGGCCTATCAAGCCAGTGCAGAGCAACTACTTATATTTTTGGGTGCATCTAATTAAAACTACAAACTTTGGGGATTTTCTTGGCTTCTTCCCTCTCCTTCTACCTCCCCCTTCCCCTTCTCCTCCCGCTCGCCTTCGGTTGTGGTTATCTGCGCCGCGACTCCTGCCTGAATAATCTCCAGCTGCCCGGAGTTTGTCTGCAAACCTCAAGGCTTATTATCAGGGGTGAGCAGGGCATGACAAGGAGGGGACAACTCGTCCGGGTGGCCGGCTGCACGTCACATCTAACTACCCCCCCGCCCCGCCATCACTCCCCCTTCCCCTCCACCCTGGTATGTGTGGGTGGGAAAAATTATTCCAGCTATTTCTTTTTTATCGCTGGGAGCCGGGCTGGGCAGCTGATAGTTGTGTTTGTGTTAGATTGTGGATGGTGGGGAGAAGTTGGGGTGCAGGACCCCAAATCGGGGTCCTAGCAAAGCCACATGCTGGCACCGAAGGTTTGGTGTCAGGATAGAGATGGTCCCAGTGACGGTGTGGTAGTACCTGTGCTGGATTGGAGATGTCCTGGCTGAGGTTTGTACCTGCAAGTCCCTGCCCTCTGTCTGGGGACACTGCTAGGATGGAGGGATGCTCAGGACAGGCTGGGGACACTGCTGGGATGGAGGGATTCTCAGGCTGGTTTGGGGACACTCCCAGCGTTGGGGGGGCACCCACACCAGCCTTTCTCACCACCTGACACCTCTATGTCGGTAAGTGCTGGGGACTGTTGAGACATTCAGGCAGTGCCCCCAGCTCTTTCCTCATCCTCTCTCCCATTTTCCCTTGGGAATGAGCCAAGCCTTCTGGGGTGAGAGCCCTGAGGTGCTGCCAGGCTTGCAGTGACTGACAGCTGTCAATCACTGCCATCTTGCCACTCCACCCTGTGCTGGAGCTGAGGATCAGGGGATTTTGGAGCTCGATGTGAAGCTGAGCTCCGACCTGGTCCCTGTGTGTCCCTCCCTCCTGCAGATGGGTGCTGTGGCTGTGACCCCCCTCTTCCGGAGGGGATATCCTCCCTCTGCATCTGTTCCAGGGGCCACTTCCTCCCCTCCCTGGCTTCCTGTTGTCCCCCCAAGTATACCCCTACCCGCTGCCTGACACCACTGTGGGTAAAACTGGGGGTCCCAGCAGCCCTACAAGTGGGGACACAGCAGAGACAAAGGTCTGGCCACTCTGGCAGCCCTGAGATGCTGGGAAGCTTTCCTTCTCTCATCCTCCTGAGCACTTCCTCTTGTCATTCCCAGTGTTTATTCCTGTCTCCGTCCCCACAGGCACAACTCCCACTTACTTTGTGGGTTGGGGACCCTCTTGGAATGAAAATGGGGATAGGGACCTCTTTGGGATGGAGAACTCCTGGAGACAGAGATAAGGATGGGGATCCCCTTGGGATGGAGATGGGGACCTTCTGAGGATGGGAACTGTATTCGGATGGAGATGGGGACCTTTTGGGGATGGAGACCTCCCTTGAAATGGTGATGGTGATCTCTTGAGGGTGGAAACCCCTTGGGTGCCATGTCCCAGCAGCAACACCCCAAACACAAACATCCCAGGGAGCCTTATCAGGATGCATCCTGCTGGGGCAGGGCATCCCTGGACGACGTGTGGCACAGTCAGTGCCCGCCCCACTGCCAGCGCTTACCAGCTGGGCAGCACAGGTGGTGAGTGGAATACCCATCCCTTTTGGGGTGCAGCACCTCCTGGGTGTCATCATCCTCTCCCCAGCCCCAGCCTGGATGCTGGAAGGTGCCTGCTCTGCTCTCTGGGGTAGTCACAGCTCTTCCATGAGCCGGGGGCAGGGTTCAGCCTGATAAAGATTTGCTTTTGTACTTTGTCAAAAAAAAAAAAAAACGAGAAATCCCCAGCAATGGGCAAGAGGGGTAAAGGCAGAGGTCTCCCTGTGGCTCCCAGGAGCAGCAGGATGCCAGCCTGCACCCCAAAGCTGGGAGGGCAAAGGTGGGGAGGCAAAGCCAGCAGCGGCTCAGCCATCCCATGAACATCTCTCCTTGGTGCACAGCAGAACAAGCCCAGGCTGAGGCCAAGCTGAGCCCAAGCAAGGCTCGAGTTTAAACCCTCCTCGCTCCTTTTGTCATCCCCAAGGCTGCCCTGATTACTCAAGCACCCGGGATGGCAAAGCTGGGATAATCTCCTTAGTCCCTTTGGAGAGATTTCCCTTTGTGAGCGGAGGTGAAGAGTGGAGATGCTGCGTGTTCACAGCTTAAGACTCTCCCCAATCGGCTCCTTCCATCTTATCGGAGCGGTGCCATCACATCATTTCACTAGTTGAGTTGTCAGGATTTATTCCTTCCGCCGCGCGCTCCGCCGCTTCTAAAAACAGCAGCTGGGGCACACGGCGGGGCTGGGATGGGGGAACTGGGGGGCTTCTCCTGCTTGGCATTCCCTGGCAGGAAGCAGGAGAGCCATGGGAGGCTGGGGAGGGAGGGAGGGATGGATGGATGGATGGATGGATGGATGGATAAATGGATGCATCCTCCCTCCTCCATGGTGATTCTCGTGTGATGTGGACATCCTGCATGTGCTGGAATAGGAGTAGGCACCACCAGTTCATCCCAGTTCTTGTGAGGGCCATACTTGGCCCCTTGGCAGTTGCCACGGGGACATCTTGCAAGTGGGAGCAGAGACTCCCAGTTCACCCTTCTTCTCCCAGGTTCTGCATCACCAAGGCCCATGTGAGTGCCATAGGTAGCCAATTGTAGGTTCCTGTGCTGTGGGGACATCCCAGACATGCTGGAATGGGAGCAGAGACCACCGGTTCATCTCTGTTTGCTCAGGCCCTGCATCACTAGGACCATGTACCCAGCACTGTGACCCCCACCCATGGCTGGCAGCCCCCAGGGCTGGGCACCAAATGCTGTGTATTAATAGGAGTGCTGTGTGGTGATCCCAGGACACGATCCCATGACACACAGATAGCAGTATTTATCCAGATAGTATCCAGGCAGCTGCAAACACCACGGGCATCTCCGAGCTCAGATCCCTCTGGAGAGGCAGAGCTGGTTCAGTCAGCCTTGTGTCACATGGATTCAGTTGGGGTGAGAGGATGTTGGAGCTGCTTGGGATGCAACTACTGGGTTTGTCCAGGGTTAGCTGGGCACCTTCTGCCCTTCCCTTCTGCTCACTGCTGCAGGGAAACCAAAGGTGGACACATGGATGTGGCTGCAATTCAGAGCATCCAGGAGAAAACTCGAGTGCAGGACTTGGCAGAGCATGCTTGTCTGGCAGCACTGGATGAAATAGCAGGAGCAGGGCAGGGATTGTCCCCTTGTACTGGGCACTGATGAGGCCACGTCTTAAATACTGGATTCAGTTTTGCGCCCCTCACTCTAAGAAGGACGTTAAGGTGCTGAAGTGGGTCCAGAGAAAGGCAACAAAGCTGGTGAAGGATCTGGAGAGTAAGACCTGTGAGGAGCAGCTGAGGGAATTGGGATTGCTCAGTCTGGAGAAAAGGAGGTTGAGAGGAGATCTTCTGGCTCTCTACAACTCCCTGAAAGGAGGTTGTGCCAGTGGAGTCTAACTTGAATGTGAGGAACAATTTCTTCCCCTTGTGGGTTGTCAAGGCCTGAACCAGGCTGCCAAGTGGTGGAATCCCATCCTTGGAGAGGTTTCAAAGCCATGGAAATGCGTTGCTGGGGAACGTGGTTTCATGGTGACCTGGCAGTGCTGGCTTAGCAGTTGGACCTTAAAGATCTGTTCCAGCCAAAATGATTCCATGATTCTGTGAGTTTATCTCCCTGGCCATAACTATGCCAAGCATCACCTTGCAGATGGACTCCTTCAAAAGTTCCTCACACCCCAGTCCTGCATTCACCCTATGCTGGAAGCAGACACAGCCACCCTCCACGGTGGTGCTTCACCAGCACCATGCAACCTCACAGGTTTCACTCCTCCCCACACACTCACCTGGGACACCCCCCAGGTCCCCAGTGACCCAGGTACCAGCCGTGGCTCCTTGGCCATCGATCGTGGGATGGGTGGCCATGGTGTGCTGACAGGATTAATCTTTGCTCTCCAGCCCAGCTCAGCCTATTGCTCTGAAATCTCTTGATGGGAAGATAAGCTGAGGTGCAGCCCCAGGTGAGCAGGTGCTGGCAATCCTTGGTAGGGTGGGCAGGGAGCAGCCCCAACCCCCTGTGTTTGGGCAGTGAGCAGAGCACTGAGGGCCATGTTACACTGAGCAGTTGCACTAAGGGCTTTTTCCTCTCCTTCCCTCCTTCCTTCCTTGTTTCCTTCCTTTCTGCCACTTCTCTTTGTGACCCAAAGCAAACAGGCAGGTCCCTCCCCAATTTGGTTAATGATCTGGGAGATAAAGGCTCCTGCAATAACGCCGCCAAGTTGGGGACCTGATGGACTCATGAGATACGGGGGGGCGGTGTTCACCTGCTGGGGCTGGGGTGGGACCTGTGAGGAGGGGACCTGCACCCAAGGACTTTGCTCCTTGCCAAGGAGGCTGCTGGGTGTCACCTGGGGCACCCCACAGACTGGCACCGGCTCTTCTGAACCTTGAAGTTGAAGGCAAGGTGATGTGCTCGAATCCAGTGTCACTGCAGCGTGAGAATGGGAGCTGCTCCCAACAGTATGGTTGTTCCCGTGTATGGGCACAGCTTGCCCACGTTGGGCATTGTTCCCACAGTGCAGACAACGTGAGCATGCAGCATCTGCCAGTCTGCCCCATGCCAGGGAAGAAGCTGTGTGTTTCATTTGGAAATCACCTTTTCCCATCTCTTTTTGTGGCTGCAGCAATGCGGGTGCAGCTGGGCATCCCTGGCTAGACACCTGTCTGCATGGAGAACCAGGGTTCACCACTACCCCACTTTTGGGGTGACACAGGTGGATCAGGAAGTGGTGGAGTCACCATCTCTGAAGGTGGTCACAGAAAGTGTAAATGTGGCAGTTTAGGACATGGTTCACTGAGTATGGTGTTGTTGGGTTGACAGTTGGACTTGATGGTCTTAGAGGTTTTTTTCCAACCTTAATGATGCTGTAAGTGTCCACCCCCCTCGCTACAAGGATATCGAGTTGCTGGAGCGTGTCTAGAGAAGGGCAGTGAAGCTGGTGAAGGGTCTAGAGCACAGATCTTGTGAGAGAGCTGGGGTTGTTCAGCCTGGAGAGAACGAGGCTGAGGAGAGACCTTCTGGCTGGCTACAACTCCCTGAAAAGAGGCTGGAGCCAGGTGGGGGTTGGTCTCTTCTCCCTAGTTCCAAATGATAGCACAAGGGGAAATGGCCTCAAGCTGCAGCAGTGGAGGTTTAAGTTGGATATTAAGAAAAATTTCTGTACTGAAGGAGTGGTCCAGGGTCGGAACAGGCTGTGGTGGAGTCCCCATCCGTGGAGGGGTTCACTAAACATGTAGATACGACACTTGGGGACATGGTTTAGTGACCATGGTGGTGTTGGGTTGATGGTTGGGCTTGATGATCTTAGAGGTCTTTTCTAACTGAACCAATTCCCTGCTCGGGCCAGCAGCCGGTGGCCATCGGGTGGTGGCAGGGAGCAGGGCCAGCTCCTGCAGCACTATTTTTGTCCCCCTGTCTGGAACGGTTTTCTCTTTATCAGCGCCTGCGTGTTTTCTCTGCTGGGGATTGATACACAGAAGATGAAGTGCTCTGACATGGGAAGTGTCAGGCGAACGCTCTTATCTCAGAGACATGGTCTCCTGACCCAAACGCTGCTGATTACCAGTGAGACAGGGGGGAGGGAGGCAGGAAGGGGGGGGGCAAAAAAAAGGCGGGGGACATGGAGAGACGTGGAGGTGATGGTTGGGCTCTGTTCCCCAAAAGCATGTGGGGCAGCGAAGCCAGAGAAGAGCCATCACTGTTGGCATCCTCCTGTGGGTTTGGGGGGTGGCAGTCCTGTCCCCAGAGCCAGAGGTGGGGATCAGTGTCTTGGGGATGCTGGGACCAGGGTGGAGGGGCTGGAGGGAGCTCAGCACTCCAGCAGCACATCGGGAGTCAGCCAGGAGCTAACCACTGGAAACACGGAGCAACTTGTGCCATGCAAGGGTCCAACTGCTCCTCTCAGGTTTGCCGTTGGCTGCATCCTACCCAGCAGCTCTGCTCCCTGCCTGCCTGCTGTGTCCTTCACAGGACGGACCAGCCAGGTAAGGGCTGCTGCTGCCCCTTCTCAGTGTTGATTCATGCCAGGGAATAAATTCCATCAGCTCCTCAAAAGCCCCAGCCCTGCTCCTCCCTATCCTGAGATGGAGCTGGCAGGGGCACAGGCAGGGTGATGCTGGGGATGTGTAGCAGGCAGAGCCAGCGCTGTACTCGATCCCTAAACCACTTGACTGGGGATGAAATCCCAGCTGGAAATTGAGCTGGGGTCCCCACGGCAGCTTTCTGAGCATGCCAGCTCCAAGCCAGCACTGAGTGCTCCCAGGGTGAAGGTACCAAGGTGCTGCAGACCATGGGGACCTTGTCTCCAGCCCAGTTCCTGGTGGTTTTTGCCGAGGGACACCATCTGCTCCCCTGGGGACATGCTTGGAGCCACATCACTAATGGCTCAGGGCTTCCTCGGTGGATGGAGGGCATCCATGGTTGACAATAGAACCCAGGTGATCATGGGTGCCACCAGCCCATGGTCACCACCTAGCACTTCCAGTCACTCACCTTAATTTACCCCAGCTCTGAGAGGATCCAGATGTCAGCCCAGCTAATAAACACATCAGATTTCAATCTCCGCAGCCATGGGATCGCTTTATCCTCCCTGTGCTCCCAGCTCTGAAAGCAATTTTCCCTTCAAACCAGCACCTCCCCTCCCATGGCACCTGGGCACCAGCTGATCTGCTGCAGTGACCTCGAAGGACAAAGCTCTGGGCATGTGGCTTTAGGGGGCCTCTTTTCCCTGACATGATGGTGGTGAGACTCTACTTCTTCTTTGGAGTGCTGGCAGCCTTCTTGTCCCCCAAGTCCTTCATGGGAGGGACCAGCCAGGCGAGGAGCCAGGCGAATTTGGTTTGAGGAGCATTGTGGGTTTTGGGGTACAGCATCCAGCCCCTTCCCACCACACAGCCAGCACACATCTATCTACATATTGGTTACCTGCCATCTTATCTGCACTCTGAAAGACAAAGGCACGGTTAAAACATTTTAAAGCAGCCTTCATAGCGTATTAACATGTTATCTCCCCCATTAAACCAGAGGCTTATCAGATAATCAAAGCCATTAAGCCCTCAAGCTGCTGCAACTTTGGGTGTGGGGATAGGAAATGCTCCTTCCGCTCCCTCACCGTGCCCGGACCACCCCATGCCATGTTCAGAACCACCAGCGAGCAGCCAAATCCCACCCACCCACTATGGACACACAGCCCTTGGGCACCCACCACCAGCTTTTGGCTATAAATGGAACAGCCAAATCCCACCCACTTACCATGGACCTGCAGCTGCTGGTTGTCCCAGTCTGAGTGGGTGCCCTTGACCCCAGGACCTCCTGGTTGGGGTCATGGTGCTGATACTGTGTCTGTTTCCCCGCAGATGAGCTGGCTTTGGCTGTGCAGGATGGGGAGAGGCGGGTGAGAACTCGCAGGAATCTTCCTAAGGGCTTCTCCTGGGGACCTTTCCAGGGCAGCATTCACAGCGAGCCAGCATCGCCCGGGCACGGAGAGACGGTAAGGAGCAGTGCCACTGTGGGCTGCCAGGGAATGTCCCAGGTTGCTTGAACAAAAGGAGTCAATTTAGGAGGGATTTTCCCTGCCTGAGCTCCTGACCTGCTGGGAATCACCCAGTTTGGGTGCCCAGGAGGTTTCCCTGCCTCGTTGCCCATCACACAGTACTAGAGCATCACAAGGGCCTGTCCCCTCCTGCAAGCAACCAGGATGCTTGGCAATGTATCCTCAAGAGGAGATGGGATTTGAGTTTCCCACCCCCATTTTGTTCCCAGGGGACTCCAGTTGAGCCTGGAAAGCTCCAGGGCTCTACAGCCATGGTGAAGGGCTGGGAGAGGTGGCAGTGTGAGGCACCAGGGTGGTGGCTGTTGGTGGCAGGAGGATGCCATCAATCACACACTGCACCAGGGTGAGCATCAGGGCATGAGTGTGCACAAGTTGTTTGGGGAAAGGAGTCAATTTGGGAGGGATTTTGCCTGCCTGAGCTCCCAGCCCCCTGAGAATCACCCAGTTTGAGTGCCCAGGAGATTTCCCTGCCACATGCTGCCCACTGCCCAGTATCAGAGCATCGCAGGGGACAGGATGCTGGGTGTCCCTTTCTATGCCCTCCACACATGGCTGCAAGCACCAGGCTGTGTGTGCACACGGGGGTGTTGCAGGTGCTGGATCTTCTCATCCTAGCCTCATCTTTCCCCTCATGTCCCCCTGGAGCCTCACACTGGCAGCTCCAGGCTCCATCCCAGTGTCTTGGAGACCAGAGAATCTTGCCTAGGCTCCATGCTCACCTCCTCCTCCTCTCTCCCTGGCTCTTTTTTCCTTTTCCTTTTTTTTTTTTTTTTTTTAGCTCAGACCCGTTTATCTTTGCTGAATTAAATCCTTGATTAACCCTTATCTGCCCAGTTTGGCTCCCTATCTCCCAGTTGGCGCCGTCTGTCCAGACACCCAGTACAGGATGATTGATTTCTTAAAGATATGGGCAGCTTTTTTTTTTTTTCCCTTTTTTTTTTTTTCTGATACTTCATTTATTGTCTAAATATTTTTGCTCCCATTTCAGCAGCTCCCTTATCGAGCCTGGCTGATGCTTCCCAGCCCTGCTCTCTCCTCCACTGCTCACCTCCCTCCCTATCTGTACTCCAGGAAGCCAGGAAGGAATCGCAGCCCCATCCCTGATACGGGCTGTCGCCCTTGGGTCCCTTTGCCTTTGTTGCTGGCAGCAGGGCAGGGAGGAGGGGAGGTGCAAAGGGTCTCCCCCAAATGCTGCCTGGCTCTGCTCTTCATCTGCTCTCCATGCAGGAGATTGTTCCATCCTGGGGCATTCTGGGAGTGCTGGATGGCTTTAATCCCTTCGTAGCATAGAGCATTGCTGATGCCCATTGTTGAAGGAGGAGGACAGGAGAAGGAGGAAAAGGAGGAAGAGAAGAAAAAGAAAAAGGAGTAACAGGAGAAGGAGAAAGTGAGAAGGAAGAGGGGAGAAGGAGGAAGAGAAGGAATAGAAAGAAAGAAAATGGGAGAAGGAGGAGCAGAAAAAAGGGAGGACAAGGAAGAGAAGAAAGTGAGAAGGGGAGGAGGAAGATGCCTACTTGCCCTCTCAGCTGGTCCAATAGGGCTCCCCCAGAACCAGCCTCGCTTGGGAGAGCGCAAACCCACCAGCGGGACCAGCTTAGGGGTGCCAAAAGACAGTGGAGCCCCACATGCCAGCTCACCCCTGGCTGTCCCTCCGTCACTGCCCCACGTCCCCCTCCCAGCCACCCGTCCCCAGGGCGATGCCTGTGGGGGCCCTCCCCAGTGGCAGCATCCCGGCGGATGCGGAGCAGGTAGAGTTTCCGATGGTTATCGAGCCGCTGCGGAGCCCAGACACTGACCTCTTTGTTCCAGGGAGAACAAGGAAGAGCTCCATGCAGGGGCTGGGGCCACTGAGGGGAGCTGGGATGGGCACCCTGAGGTGCTGGAAGAGTCCTTGGGGTGCTAGGAGCACCCTGAGGTGCTGCAGGGCTCTTGGGCACCACAGGGTCCTCCTTCCATTGAAGGTTATCCATAGATGCTCCCATACGTGACTCCACAGAGACCCTCCTGGCTATGATGGGCCACCACAGTCCCTGAGAGATCTTAGCCCACGTGCCACCAGCATCACCCAACCCCAAATCCCAGGGTGAGGGGGTCTCTAAATCGCCAGCCCCATTTCCCCACCCACTCTCTAGCAGGGACAGAAGACTTTTCTTGTCCTCCTGACACTGAGGTTCTACCATGGTCCCTGAGGAGCCACCTCAGCATCACACAGGGTCGCATTCTCTAAGCCCCCAGCCCCGTTTCCTGTCCACTCTGGCAGGTTCCTGTAGCAACAGCAGCATGCAGGCACTGCATGTGCACACACATGTGTGCCAGCCCCTACACATCTGTAGCAGCCGCTGCACATGCGTGCCAGCCCCTGCACAGGCGTGTGCCAGCCCAGGGTTTATCACTCTGCCAGCACTGGGCTCCTGGCAGCGATAAAGCCTCAACTGGCTGTGACTGTCAGGCTGAGTTGGAGGGTTTGGAAATATCAGGTCGAATAATTAGATTTCATATCGTTACCGCAGCAGCCATCGGAGGATCAGGCAGATTAATTCCCCTCGCCCCTTTCTGCTCATTAATATTCATTAGAGATGCAGGAAGGCTGAGCTGGGCTAAGTGGGGAACACCATGACCCCGTCCCCTACACTGCCAGCCCCCCAACCCTGACCCTAACCCATTTCTCCGTCCCTCAGCAGAGCCCACCTGTGACACTGGTGCTGGGGGACGAGAGCTGCTGGTTGTCTCAACTGCCCCTCATGCCTGGAGAGCCTGATGCCAACGCTGTGATCTACAGGAAAGGTTAGTGCTAGTGCCATGTGTCACTGTTCCCAGGTTGGGGGGATCCAGGCATGGCCAGCTTAGTGTTTGGGTGAGGGAAGGGGTGCTGCTGCCATGGAATGGGTCCTTGTACCTCCATCAATCCCAGCACTGGTTACACTGATGTTGGTGCCTGCCCACCCCAACCAGTGCCTGTGGCACACCGATGTCTACTGGGGCAGCATCTGCTCCTCCATGAGCCTTTGGCGGCTCTCTCTGTGGGCTTGTCCCCTGTCCGAACACTCTCTTGCTGCTGAGGGATATGAGGAGGAGAGTGTCAGCACACAGCAACTGGTAGAAACGTTGGTTGCAAGCATTACTGCATGCAGCAGGGGCACAGAGAGGTGCAAGCTGTGGAGCAAGCACTGGTGCAAGCTTTACACGAGTCATGGGTGAGAGGGCTGCTGCAAGCACTGGTGCAAGACCACATGCAAGCATTGCTGCTCACGTTGGTGCAAGTATTCATGCAAGACTTGATGCAAGTGTTAACCACAAGCTTGAGTGCAGGACTGAGCACAAACATTGGTGTGAGGATCAGTGCAAGAACTTGTGCCAGCCTGGATTCAGATATGGGCGCAAGGTGGAGCAGAAGGCTGCTGGAAGGCAGGGCTGTGCCAGGCAGCTCTCCACCGTGGGCAGACATCGCCATCTCCAGGCAGACCAGGGCTCAGCCATGGCTGGGAGAAGGCACCAGGAGCTGGCAAAGGAGCAGGGACAGGGACAGAGGGGACAGCAGCGATAGGGGGACACCAACGATAGGGGGACCCAGAGCCATGCAACAGCAGAGGGATGCAGGGAGGTCACAGAATCCTAAAATTCACTGGATTGAAAAGAACTTCTAGAGGTCATCTAGTCCACCCCCCCCTGCAATCAGCAGGGATATCCTCAACTAGATCAAGTTGCTCAGATCCCCATCAAGCCTGACCTTGAGTCTCTCCAGAGGTGGGGCCTCCGCCACCTCCCTGGGCAACCTGTTGCAGTGTTCGACCACCATCACAGAAAAGAGCTTCTTCCTAATGTCCACTCTAAATCTACCCTGCTCTAGTTTAAAACCATTGCCCATTGTCCTGCTGCTACATGTCTTGGTCCCTGCTGATCCCTGCATGCTGCCCCCTAGATGAAGCCCTGTGGTGCCGGACGACGCGAGCCCTGCAGGAGGACGAGCCCCTCTGCGCCTTCGTGGTGGCCGAGCCACCTGCCATCGCCAACCATCACACGGTGAAGGCGGAGCCCGGAGAATCGCCCTACCCAGCTGCTCTGCACTCGGACATCCAGCTGCTGCCACAGCAAGCAGGCATGGCTGCCATCCTGGCCACTGCTGTGGTTAACAGTGAGTCACCAGGATGAAAAGTGTGGGGAGGGAGGATGTGGTGGATACCATGGGACCAGGACCATCCTGGGGATCTCCAGCCCATCACACTCATGATGTATAAAATCATAGAGTCATGGAATTGTTTTGGTTGGAAGAGACCTTAAAGGTCATTGAGTCCAACAGTTAGGAAAGCATTGCCAGGTCACCACTGAACCATGTCCCTCAGCACCACATCTACATGGCTTTGAAACCCCTTTAGCAATGGCAACTCCATCACTCCCCTGGGTGGTTTGGGACAGGCCTTGTCAGCCCTCAAGGGGAAGGAATTGTTCCTAATATCCAAGTTAAATCTGCCTTGGCACAACTTGAGGCCTTTTCCCTTTGTCCTATTGCTTGTCCCTTGGGAGAAGAGAAGACCAACAGCCACCTTGGCTCCAACCTCCTTTCAGGGAGTTGTAGCAAGCCAGAAAGTCTCCTCTCAGCCTCCTTTTCTCCAGGCTCAACAACCCCAGTTCCCTCAGCTGCTCCTCATGAGACTTGTGCTCTAGATCCTTCACCAGCTTTGTTGCCCTTCTCTGGACCCTCTCCAGCCCCTCAATGTCCTCCTTAGAGTGAGTGGCCCAAAACTGACTACAGTATGTCCTTTCCTTGTCCTTTCCCCTCCACAGAGGATGTCTTCCCCTGCAAGGATTGTGGGATCTGGTACCGGAGTGAGCGCAACCTCCAAGCCCACCTGATGTACTACTGTGCCAGTCGGCAGAGCACTGGCTCGCCCGCCCTGGAGGAGAAGCCCAAGGAGACCTACCCCAACGAGCGCATCTGCCCCTTCCCCCAGTGCAAGAAGAGCTGCCCCAGTGCCAGCTCCCTGGAGATCCACATGCGAAGCCACAGTGGTATGGCATGGCACAGCACAGCACGGCATGGCATGGCACACTGCTGCAGCCTGGAGACACAGCCACACACAAGGACCCCAGGAGCCAATTGGGTGGAGGGGAAGGGAGGTTTTGGGGCTGCAGCATGGTGACCACTTAGATGTTCTCTTCCAGTGGGGTTACTGGTTTGGGACTGCTCAGTGTATGTCTTCCCCCATCTCAGCCCTGTAGAAGAGGGAGGGGGCAGACTGCTTCCTGCAGCTGGTGTGGCCCCCTCGGCTTTCCCCATGGTCCTTGTCCTCCTTCCCTCGGTACTGAGGTGTCTCCTGTCCGTCTGTTGTGCAGGAGAGCGGCCGTTTGTCTGCCTGATCTGCCTGTCTGCCTTCACCACCAAAGCAAACTGTGAGCGTCACCTCAAGGTGCACACAGACACCCTGAATGGTGAGTGAGCCCTGTACAATGTCCCCATGGGGACACACCTGTCCCCAGCACAGCCTGGGGATGAGGACCTGCTCTCCACAAGTCTCCCCCTACCCACCAGATACCGTTCTGCCCACTCAGCCCTGTGTCACATTCCCCCCAGGTGTCTGCCACAGCTGTGGCTTCATCTCCACCACGAGGGACATCCTCTACAGCCACTTGGTCACCAACCACATGATCTGCCAGCCAGGCTCCAAGGGAGAGGTGTACTCGCCAGGGACAGCCCTGCCCACCACCAAACCCCTCACCACAGGTGAGTGTCGTGGTTAGAGGATGTGCATGCCAGCACCCCACAGAAAGCCTGGCATTGTCACCAAGGGCTGTGGTCCCAAATGGGCAGGAAGGGAGGGGTTGGAGTGAGCATTCTTGTGTCTGGCATGTTTGGTACCAGGATGATAGGCAGCAGAATGTCTCACTACAAGGACATTGAGGTGCTGGAGCAGGTCCAGAGAAGCGTACTGAAGCTGGTGAAGGGTCTAGAGCACAAGACTTGTGAGGAGCTGCTAAGGGAACTGGGGTTGTTCAGCCTGGGGAAAAGGAGGCTGAGGGGAGACCTTCTGGCTCTCTACAACTCCCTGAAAGGTCGGAACTAAGTGGGGTCAGTCTGTTCTCCCTAGTATCAAGTGATAGATCAAAAGGAAATGGCCTCAAGTTGCAGCAGTGGAGGTTTAAGTTTGATATTAAGAAAAATTTCTTTACTGAAAGAGTGGTCAGGGATTGGAACAGGGTGCCCAGGGAGGTGGTTGAATCTCCATCCCTGGAGGTGTTTAAAAGATGCAGGGATGTGGTGCTGCGGGACATGGCTTAGCACCAGACTTGAAGAATGGTGGGACTTGATCTTAAAGGTCTTTTCCAACTGATTCTGTGATTCTGTGTTGGATACTGGGATGCTGGTAACACTGGTGCCTGTCTCTGCTCTGGACAGGGCTGAGCCAGCCAAACAACGCTCCTCAGCTTCGGAAGTGCAGCCTGCCAGCCTTCCTGCCCGAGGGGCTGCCGCCACTGCCACAACACGTGGTGCTGCACAGCACCCTGCCCGCCCCACCGCCCGGCCCCGACTCTGCAGCAAACCCAGCACCACCCTCCTCACCCCCTGATGCTAAGGCTGACAAGCTCTCATCACCCACCCAGACGCAGAATGGAGAAGGTCCATCATCATCCTCTTCCTCCTCCTCTGGTGAGGCCATCCGCATCAAGGAGGAGCCTGCTGGCAGCCCAGCAAGTGAGGCAGAGGTGCCAAAAAGTGGTGGCACTGGGGAGGGGGAAGGTGGCAGCCCTGATGCATGCTCCCGGACCTCATCCCCTCACAGCCTGCCCTCAGCAAAGGTCAAGTTGGAGCTCGCCAGCCCCACGCCTGGCTCCAGCCCAGTACCCAGCGAGCCAGGGACAGGCACAGCTGGCGGCACCGTCTTCCTACCCCAGTATGTGTTCGGCCACGAAGCCACGGTGGTGCCACAGGCATCAGAGATCCTGGCAAAGATGTCGGAGCTGGTGCACAACCGGCTGAAGCAGGGCCACGGTGGCACAGTACCACCTGCCATCTATACTGGCACACCGGTGCCCAAAGGTGCCACATGCTTCGAGTGCGAGATCACCTTCAACAACATCAACAACTACTACGTGCACAAGCGCCTGTACTGCTCCAGCCGGCACCTCACCGAGGACAGTCCCCCAGGGGCACGCAAGCTCAAAGCCCCCACAGGGCCACTCAAAGGTCCCCCCACCCCAGGGACGCTGCTGTCTCCCTCAGCAGGCGACGGGCAGGGGACACCGGTGGGTGATGGGGATGCAGGACGTGATGCTACACTGCCAGTCCCCACGCCAGAGGTGAAGGTTGAAGACGGCGGGGCCAAAGCTGGGTCCCCTGAGGTTGAAGGGGGATCGGGGAGGTGCAGTGAGGACAGCCAGAGCCCCAGCAGCTCAGCAGGGGATGAGGGGGATGAGGACCCCAGCAAGACTCTGTGCGAGGCGTGCAACATCCGCTTCAGCCGCCACGAGACCTACGTGGTGCACAAGCGCTTCTACTGCGCCTCCCGCCACGACCCCCCCCTGCGCCGCCCCAACCTCCCCAAGGTCCCCTTCTTACCCCAGCCCCTCCGCACCCGCAAGCGCCGCAAGCTCTACGAGATCCACGGGGCTGCTCCCCGCCCTGCCGAACCCCCTCCGGCCCCTGCCGAGCCCCTGCCAGCTCCTGACCCAGCGGGGACTGCCCCATCACCCCGTTCCAGCCCAGATGCCGACGGTCCCATCGACCTGAGCAAGAAGCCGCGGCGCCAGGGAGAACCGGCACCAGCGCCGATGCCACCCTTGGCTGACTACCACGAGTGCACCGCGTGCCGCATCAGCTTCAACAGCCTCGACACCTACCTGGCCCACAAAAAATACCAGTGCCCGGCCACCCCGCTGCAACCCCGCACCCTCGAGCACCTCCAGAAGATGAAGGGGACCATGCCCACCCACCTCAAAGGGCGCCGTAGCCCTGGTAGCCCCACTGAAGGGGACCCCGAAGGTGTTCGGGTGAGGGCAGCTCCCACGGGGAGCCCTGGCATCACTTACTCCGGGGCGGACTCACTGCAGCGTCACCCCAAAGGTCCCCTGTCACCACCAGGGGTGAAGGGACCTCTGTCCACTTGTCCTTACTGTCCCCTCAATGGGGTCATCAAGGGTGACCTTCTCGAGCACTTCCGTAATGCCCACGGGCTCTTTGTGGCCAAGCTGGCAGCAGCTGGGCAGGGAATCCCCGACACCCTTGTTCCTGGTGCCAGCAGGACGCCAGACCCTCCTCTGCCCACAGCATCTCCACCTCACCCACCTGCCCCCCGCCTCCACCGGGACAGCTTCAATGGCAAGGAGGGTCGGGATGGGGGCAGCCCCCGACCCCCTGCCTCACCCCAGACCCCTGCCTCACCTGGAGCCCCTGAGGGACTACGGGAAGGTGCCCGTAAGCCCCCTAGCCCCCCAACCTACACAGACAGGGGGGTACAGACACCCCCAGCCAAGGCTGTGCCCAGCCCTGTGCCCAATGGCAACCACAGGTACTGTCGCCTCTGCAACATCAAGTTCAGCAGCCTCTCCACCTTCATCGCCCATAAGAAGTATTACTGCTCCTCCCACGCTGCAGAGCATGTCAAGTAAAGCCCCCTTCATTGCCGCCCACCACCACCATCGGGGGCTGCAAGGGCTGAGGGGTCAGGAACCGATTCCTGGCACTCTTCTAGGAGTCAGGGTGATGGAAGACCTCCAGGGAGGCTCCAGCATCCAGAGATCCATTGGGTGTACCCCAGCCTGCACCCTGGGGTTGGGGGTCTCAGGTCAAGGACCATGTGGAGGGAAGCACAATGCTGGTGGGGGGCTGGCCCCCAATGCATGCGGAGCCCCCACCTCTGCCAAGTCTGATGCTGTGGGGAAACTGAGACAAGTGGGAGGTGTATGCTCCTGTCCTAGCTGGGGCAGGCTGCAGTGAGGTGGGGGTGGATCTGTGCTCCTGGGTAGACACTACAGGGATGGGCAGGGGGCACAGCATGGCTGGGTTTGGCCCTCCCAGGCACCCTCAGAAGGGAGTGGGTACACCCCTACCATGGACCAGCCCCTGGACAGAGGCAGCAGTGAAGATGAGGATGGAGCTACTCTGGGCACCGTGTGTATAAGTGTGTACAGAAATAAATATGTCTGTTAAAGCCAGGCTGCTGTTGCCTGAGGCGGGGACACTACAGGGACTGGCATGGCCACAGTCAACCCCTGAGGTCAGGGGCATCATGCTGGGGACAAGGACATTGTGGGCATACAGCTGTAGGGTGGCAGGGACAGACTGCAACAGCAGGGCAGAGCATGGTGTCCCCATACAAGCCGTAGCACCCCTCAGTGGCACTCACCCTGGCTGTCACATATATGTGATGTAGCCTCAAACTGGAGTCCAGCTGGCACTGAGCTGCAGGCTGATGGCTAATTAGAAGGCTAATTAAGTAGCAGGCTAATGAAGCCCCCACAGCCACACCTGAACCTGCTTCAGATCTGTGCTACTGCAACTGGTCCCACACTGGAGCTTCAGACCCCCAGAGTGGGGTCCCCAGGTAAGTGTTGCTCAGGTCCTATCTTCCCCTGCAGAGCATCATGGCACAGTGGATACCCTTGAGCACCCTCAGAGCATGGCTGCTCTCCTCCCAATGCTTCTCAGTCCAGTACCCATGGGGAGTGGGTCCTTTCCCTCTATCCCAGTTTGCCCCCACAGTCTGGGCTCCCTGTTACCTCTCAGTTGGGAACAGTTCCCCAGCTGCCAGCTCAATATAACCTAGTGTCACCCAGGTTTTATTTTGTTTCCCAGTTTGGTATTCCAGGAGCTGTGGGGTGGTTGCAGTACCCCTGGGGGACAGCCAGAGCAGCTCAGGCCTGTGGGCTTGTGCGAGGGGTGGGGAACCCCAGGGACTAAGCCATCTCCCCTAAAGCTCTGTGCCAGCCCTGCTGTGGGTGCTAGTGCTGTAGCTGGGGTCCTGGGCAACAGGACAAGGCAGGGCAGCTTTTGTCCCTCAAAGTGGGGCAGCAACAGGCTGCCAACTTTGTGCCAACTCCCACTTGGATTTGAGGTGGCACAGCCCCTCCCCACCCCCTCATGCTTTTTCTGCAGTGCCAGGAGTGTCAGTGTCTCAGCTCTATGCTCAGGAGATGGAGACCAAGCTCTGTATGCTAACCAGGGTGCTCCAAAGGCAGGAAGAAGGAAGAGGAGGAAGGCAATAGGTCCCCAGGAGAGCTTGCAACAGGTCTTCTGCTTGCACGCTCTTGCACCATCACCCCACACAGCCCCAAGTAGGGCAAGTAGCTGAGCCCTCCCCCTCGGCCAAAAGATGAGATGAGACACAGCTGAATTCAGCAGAGCTTTACTTAAATAAATATATTTACAGAGGAATAGCTATCACAAGGCACAGATGGCCACACTCAGCCAGCGAGGTGGAAGGAGAGGCTGTGCCAGGCACTGTGGCAGCCTCTCGCCAAGGCATTGACCTAGCAAGGTGCTGGGACCTCCAGAAAGCAGACAAGGGTGACAAAGAACGGGGAACAGGGCACCAAAAGTGCTCACTGCAGCATCTTTATTCGGGGTAGGGGTGGGAGACTGCAGGGCAGGAGGCTTGGAAGCCCAGGGTTCCTCTCCACCTTCTTTGGTTCCTCAGTGGCATCCAGGAGCTGCTGCATGTAGCAGGACGTGCCAAGCAGGACGTGGCCGGTGGCCTGCATGGTGAAGAGTGTCCAGCGCAGGGCTTCCCTGCATGGGAAGGAAGAAAGGCGATGAGCATCCCCTCTTTGCACCTCACAGATTTTATGAGCAGCTAGGGTGGTCTCCTACAGCAGCATGCCCACTCCCAGAGCCATCTGCAGCCCTCCCAGCACTCACTTCATCAGCCGCCTGGCCCCATAGCAGTGCAGGTCATAGGACATGCTGTAGGTGCCATAGAGTGTGGCCTTGACATTGAGGCAACCCAGGTCCTGTGGGTTGGTCTTGTAGAGGTCAAAGGTGACACAAGCAACATCGATCCTCTGAGGGGGCTTGTCGGACAGGCTCATCTGGTAGCCAGATGTCTAGGGGAGAGGGGAGCAGAGTCACCCAGTAGTACCCCAACCTTCCCATCCCACCTCACCTGACATCACCGATACCTCCCAGAAAGCATCATATCAGAGAATCATTTAGGTTGGAAGATACCTTTAAGATTATCAAATCCAACTTAACCTAGCCCTGCCAGGTCATCACTAAACCATGTCCCTCAGCACCACATCTCCACAGCTTTTCAATCCCTGCAGGGATGAGGACTCCATCACTGCCCTGGGCAGTGACAACCCTCAAGGGGTTCCTCGTGTCTCATCTAAACCTACCCATGGACAACTTGAGGCCATTTTCTCTGATCCTATTGCTTATTCCTTGGGAAAAGAGATCAACCACTACCTGGCTTCAATCTCTTTTCAGGGAATTGTAGAGTGACAGAAAGTCTCCCTCCAGCCTTTTCTCCAGGCTGAATCACCCCAGTTCCCTCAGCTGCTCCTCACAAGACTTGTGCTTTACACCCTTTACCAGCTTCCTTGCCCCTTTCTCGACTTGCTCCGGCACCCCAATGTCATCCTTAGAGTGAGGGGCACAAAACTGAACATGGTACTCAAGGTGTCTTCACTGCCTGGTCCAAGGGGACAAGCCCTGCCCTGGTCCTACTGGGCAAACTATTCCTGATCCAAGCCAGGACGCTGGTGGCCTTCTTGGTTACCTGGGCACACACACTGGCCCATCTTCAGCCAGCTTTTCTGTCTCCGCCAGTCTCATCACAGGATGCAGATGGCACCCAGGTGTGCACTCACCTTGCAGGCAGTCCAGGTCTGCCCCTTGCTCAAGGCCATCAGCACCGTGCCCTCTTCCAAGGTCCGGAAGAAAGATTCTGTCTCCACTGCAGTGCCATCTTCATCCAACACCAGCAAGATGGGCCCAGGGATGGCCAGGGCACTCTTAGCCTGAAAGGATGCTAGGGGTGAGCAGGGCTGGGAGGTGGCCAGCCCAACACCCACCTTGGTAGACAGACAGAGAGCCTGCAGCTCACCTGGTGCAGCAGGTCAGCAAGGCTGTGGGCCATGATGCCCTTGCGCAGGCTGCGGTCCCAGTTACAGACACGATAGGGTCGGGGACGTGGGGCTGGGCTTGACAGGAGCTGCTGGGTCATGGAAGCACTTACTGAGACACACCTGTGGAGGGATGAAGGGATTGCAGAGGGATGAAGGCTTTGAGGTGTCCTCAGACCTACCACCATCCTTGGGTGCCAGTGCCCCCACATCTCAATGGGGAGCCAAGAGGTGCCAAAGCACAAAAGGTTCCAATGTCCCAAACAATGGGGACAGTGGATCTGGGCACTTACTTGGAGACAGGAACAGCCAGGCGCTGGCTCAGGGATTTGGCGTAATCCATCTTAGTGAAGAGCACAGAAAAGCCTAACAGAGAAGAAAGATTCAGCCCTGATGTGGAACGGTCTTCACTCCAGGAGACTCTTTCCCACCAGCACCTCACACACTCAACTCCAGCACAGTGGTGACCAGCACCGTGGCACAGCTGCCTTTACACAGAGGTTGTGCCCGCCCTTTGGCCCGGGCAGAGTCTGCATGCCAACGTGTCTCTTGCGCAAAGCAGCATGTAGGACATTGAGTCAGCCCCAGAGCAAAGGTGACAACACACAGATGTGGGGCTGCACCCACAGCCCAGCCCAAGGGCTTTAGGAGTCAACACAAGTCATAGTGACAACCACGACCATGTTGCAGCCGAGAGCCCACTGACACTGACCCTGACCCTCCCCATCCCCATCCCCTTCCNGTCTCTCACTCAATCCCCTGCTAGCTTGCTGGCTTAAGGGGTGTGGCTAATGCAGGGGGCGGCTGCAGCCTGGCCCTGCTGCGGGGAGGTGGTGGAGGAGAGTGTTCCGTCCAGACCCACCAGCCTGAACCCTGTTCCTCCAGTCTGCCCTGCGTAAGCAGCCTCCCAGTTCCTCAGTAAGTTCTCTGCCAATGCCCCCAGTGAGACCCTTCCCAGTACCTCCAGCAAGCTCCCTCCCAATGCCCCCTGTAAGCATGTTCCCAGTGCCCCCAGAGAGCCCATTCCCTGGGGCCCCAGTAAGCTCCCTCTCCCTGCTTCTATCAAGACCCTTCCCAGTACCTCCAGCAAGCTCCCTCCCAATGCCCCCTGTAAGCATGTTCCCAGTGCCCCCAGAGAGCCCATTCCCTTTGCCCCCAATAAGCAGCCTCCTGGGCATTTCACATTTCTGTCCTATCTCCCCAGTGTGTGTCCTGGGGGCTGGATTTGGCCCCAGTTTGTCAAGCTGAGCAGGGCAATGGGCCAACTGGGCTGTTGGGCCAGTCGGGCCAAGGGCCATGAGGTGGTGGATGCCTGGCTGGAGGATGGGAAGCCGCTGGGGTTCCCACAGGGGTTACTGGAGAGTATCTGGAGGGACTACTGGCCCAGCACCTCAGAGTTCAGGGCTGCTGAGCCAAGGTGAGAGTCACAAAGGGGCTGAGTGCCCCCAGAGTGTGGGGCTGTGTGGAGTGAAGGAGTAGGAGAGTAGGCACAACCCCATGGGCAGCCTGGAGGAGCTCTTTAATGAGGAGAGCTATTAACAACCTGGTTAATGAGGGAGTGCTGAGCAGGATGTCAGGTATCATAGAATCATACAATTAACCAGGTTGGAAGAGACCTCCAAGACCATCCAGTCCAACCTATCACCCAGCCCTATACGTCCAACTAGGCCATGGCACTAAGTGCCCCACCCAGTCCTTTCTTGAACACCTCCAGGGACAGCAACTCCACCACCTCCCTGGGCAGCCCATTCCAATGCCAATCTGTGAAGAATTTCCTCCTAATATCCAGCCTATACCTCCCCTGGCACAACTTGAGACTGTGTCCCCTTGTTCTGTTGCTGGTTGCCTGGGAGAAGAGACCGACCCCCACCTGGCTACGACCTCCTTTCAGGGAGTTGGAGACAGCAATGAGGTCTGCCCTGAGCCTTCTCTTTTACAGGCTGCACACCCCCAGCTCCCTCAGCCTCTCCTCACAGGGCTGTGCGCCAGGCCCCTCACCAGCTTCGCCACCCTTCTCTGGACACACTCCAGTACATCAACATCTCTCTTGAACTGAGGAACCCACAGCCCTTCTTCAGCCACCAGCCCTTGCTCCAGCTGGCATCAGGGAAGTGGGAGCAGTGCCCAGGGGGTGAAAGAGGGGCGCAACAGTATGCTCTAGAGGTCTGCACTTCATAGCTACAGCCTCTGGCATGTTATGTGTTCAGCATGCTTCGAGTGTATGTATGGGCTCCTTCACATGTGTTTCTGCATTTTTGTCCCCATTCAGATGTGCATTTGCCTGCATCTGCACCTCTGTGTCTACATACATACATTTTAGTGTGAATCTATGTGTGCTCACGTGTGGATCCATGTGTGTTCACGTTTCTGCATGTGCACACATGTGGAGGTACATGTTAACGTGGATGCACACATCTCCATGCCTAGCTGTGTATTCACACGTGCAGCTCCATGAACACACTTTAATATAGGTGTAGTTCCACATGTGGGTATTTATGGTCACATGTGTGTATCCCTCTGTGTCTGCCCTACATATATACCTCCACATGTGTGTGCTCATGCTCAAGCACCTCCCTGTGCATGCCTATCCCCATGTAGACATGTTTTAATACTGTGTATGCATACATGTTCATGTACATGAAGCTCATATGCTTGCCCATCCATCCTCATGTACAGCATGTGCATGCGTCCATCTGCATATATGTGCACCCCTACATCTGCATAAGTGTGCATGCACCTAAACATCTCCACACACGAGCAATCCTCACAGACCTGTGCACCTCCACGTGTGCATGCCTATGTCTGCCCATGCACACCTGTCCACACACGTATGCACCTCTCCCTGCGTGCACGTGCATGTCCACCCCTTGCATGAGCACACACATGTGCACCTCTTGTCATGTGTGCACATCCCTGTACACTTATGTGCAAACGCATATGTGCACCCTCATCATGTCTGCACACACATGTGCATGTCTCTTTCCATATGTGCACCCTCATCATGCGCGCACACACACACAGGTGCATCCCTCCTCACGCACACACGGATGTGCCTCCTCGTTACGTGCACACACGGAGCCGTGCCCCCTGCATTCGCACTCCCCTCCGTGCTCTCCGCGTCCCCTTTAAGGCACGCTCGCGGGAGAAGGGGCGTGGCGAAAGGAGCGCGCGCCCGCCAGCTCCTCCCCGGTTCTGCTCTCCCCTTCCCATCGGGAGCGTCGCGTTCGGATGACGTCACGCTATGGCCGCCCTGCGCCGCCGCGAGTAGAGGCCCTGTCCTCGTCCCGCGCCGCAGCTGCCGCTTCATCGCCGCTCCCCTTCCCTGCGTCTCCCCCCGCCCCCCGGCTCATCCCTTTCCCGCTGCTCCAGCCCAGCCCCGGCCTGCTGAGCCCGCCCGCCCAGGTGAGCAGTTACCCGCACTGCCGCGCTTAGGCGGGCGCCGGTTGCGGCCTAGTGCCGGGGAAGGGGGGGCGGGCCCGGGCACCGGCGGAACCTGGAAGGGGGGCGGCGGCCTTAGGCTGGGGGGAGCAGCCCCTGTGGAGGATGCTGGGGAGTGGGGGCATCTCTCTGAAGAGGAGGGAAAGCTCTTGGTGTGGATGCCAAGAAGAAAAGTGCGGCTCTTGGTGAGAATGGGGGATGTGGGCCTAGTAGGGTGGGGGCGGTTTGGAAAGTGGGATGTGGGGAGGGAAACGAAAGTTGGAGATGATGGCAGAGTGACAGCTCTGATTTGGAGTTGAGGGGTGTTGGGATGAGGAGGAGACTTCTTCGGTTTTGAGGGGATTTGAGGAGGGCAGCCGTTGGGGGGATGTTGGGATGAGGTGAGGAGTTCTTAGGTTTCAATGGAATTTTGGTAAGGGAGCCCCAGGAGGGTGTTGGGTTGGGGATAGGAGTGACTTGGAGTGGGGAGCCCTTAAGTTTCTGGGGGTATTTGGAGAGGGCTGCCCTGGTTTTGGTGGTGCAGCCTTACTGTGGAGGAGAGGGTTTTGAGAGAGGACAGTTCCAGTTAGATAAGAAGAGGTGCTGGGGAAGGGACACAACCAGCTTGTGATGGGGAGTTCTTGTTTTGGTTAGGTGTGCTAGAAGGGGATAGTTTCAGCTTGGGGTGCTCGAGGTGGTAGTTCACTTTCTGAATGCAGTGGGGAGGACCCCAGGGGTACAGGCATCTCTGACTGTCCTCCCTCCCCAGGCAGGTGGGAACAAGGAGAGTTCCAGCAACCTTGGCCTGGGGGTGCAGCAGAAGGACCTCAGCCTGGCAGGAGGCCTTGTAAGGTAAGGGAGGGAGCCGACACCAGGTCTGGGAACGCCCAAAGTCACCAACAGCATGTGGGGGTCCCTTTTGTGATCTTTAGGTGGCTGTGTCTCCCACAGGGGTCTGTTCTGCAATATGAGAGTGTATATCTGGCCCATGGAGTTCCTTTCTGTGATGAGTAGGTGGGTACATCACCCATAGGGGTCCTCTCTGTAATAAGTGGGTACAGAACACCAGTGTTATACTGGTTTGGGTTGTCCACCCAGCACAGCAGGAGCTGCTGGAGGTGGCTTAGGTTCTCCCTTCGTGGGTCATCTCAGCAGCTGTCTTTTGGGCACTAAGAATGTTTTCTTCTACTGCCACTGGTATCTCGGCTCATCTGAAACAGCTGTTAATGGTGTAGCAAGGGCAGCACCTCCAAGGTGCCAATTCTTTTTTATGTCCTTCCCAGGCTTTGCCTAGGTTAAGGAAAAGGGTTGCAGTCTAATCAAGACAGCTCTTTGTAGGGCTCCTGACCCCAAGTTCTGAACAAAGGTAGTCTCTTGAGCATAATGAATCACAAATCCTACAGGATTCAGGGACAATTGCACTTGGTTTGTGTCATGGGACTGAGGTGCTGGTATTCCAAATGAGCATCTGTCAGTGGAGAGCTGCAGGAAGAGCTGTAGGAAAATCAGTTGCACTGTGAAAACAAACTCCAGCTGCAAAGAATGCCATTTCCCTTCAGCTTCAGGCTCAGTCCCAGAGCCTCTCTGACAGAAAGAGGTGGTTAACATCCCAAATCAGAGCTGTCTGAGCTCTGCTTTGACAATCAGCTGGCTGGAAATGGCTGTCACCAAGCAGTTCTTTTAAATGACTACTACGGAGCAGCTCAGCTGTCTGGGTTAAAAACTTCCCCCGAGGGCTGCCAAGTGATTGAAGCTTGCTATCCCTCTTCCAAGTCAGTGCTCCTCCTCTGATAAGGGTGGATTTTGGTTAATTAACTCTGCTAATGACCTTAGTTTCATTCAAAGCAAAGGATTGGGTGCTCTGCTTTTGTTCTACACCTCTTTTCAACTGTGTCTGATGCTCCTTTCCTGGATCATTTTATTTCCTTCTCCTCCTCTTGTTCCTGTTCTTCCTTATTTTTCTCCCCTTGTGCTTCCTGCCCTTTATTTCTGTTTTCCGCTTCTTTATTCCCTAAAACTTTCTGTGCTGTGTTTGTCTTTTCACCTGTCCTGTCAGCACCATTCCTTGTTCATTCTCCTCAGCTCTTCACCATCCTCATGGCTGGACTCAGACCATGCTCCATAAAGGTCTGCTTTATCAAGTTTTCATTTATCTGATTAATGGAAGCATTTTAATCTTCCATCAAGCTGTTAGAAAGTGGTCTTTATCCTTTCTTTCTCCTTTCTGTCACAAAAATTTCTGCCTGAAGCAAAATTCTTTGTGTCTGTCCTGTGAGCAGCCCAAGAGCTGAGAGATCTCTGTTTAGCAGGAAGAGAAGTTGGGTACGTGTCTGATTCTTTGTAGTATTTTAAGATGAAGCTGAGTCTCTGTTAAGCTCCATTTTTCTGTAAGGTACTGGGTGCCTTCCTGCTACCAGAGGTGCTGGAACTGTCCATTTCCATTCTATATCCAAGAGAGATTCCTTGTTCACATGGAAAAAGCTTTTTGTGGCACCATATGAAGATTCAGCCTTGGCAGGAGGAATTTAATGAACTGATGTGGTGCTTTCCAGGGTTATTTTTCCCTTGGTGGCTGTTTCAAATCCCATCTTAACTCGCAGCTTTGTCCTGTAGGTGCTGCAGAGGGTTAGAGTAAGCTGCCACCTTTTCCTTCCTGGTTCCAGTTCATCTGCTGCCCAGACACTACCTGCAGTTATTTGTACACAAAGCTTAACTTTGTTGGCTTAATTAGATGCTGTTCAAACTTTTCCACGAGTTCTCATTGAAAACAGCACAAAGTAGAGCAATGCATAACAGGATTTGAGCCTCTTGTCAGCAACAGGCAGTGTCACAGATCCAGAATGTGTCAGTAAGACACTGAACTGCCTCAGAGACATGTCCAAGGTACACCTGTGACCACAGACTAAAACTTGTTGGCATTTAATAGAATCATAGAATGGTTCACATGGGAAGGGACCTTTAAAGCTTGTCCAGTCCAATCCCCCTGCACTGAGCAGGGACATCTACAAATAGAGCATACTGCTCAGAGAGTCCCAAATGACCAGACCTGGGATGGTTCCAGGGATTGGGGCATCTCCAACTTTTTTGGGCAACCTAGGCCAGTGTCTCACAAATCCTTGCTTCTAATTTTGTACTTTTTGATGCTGTTCATTTAACAGACATTAGAAGTTGGGCTTGATCTTGAAAACAGAACTGCTGCAAAGAATTCCAATGCTCTGACTCATCTACCTCTTGCCTTGGGCAAATCACCTAAGAAAAGTGTAAGGTTTATGATGTGATTTATATTGTATCCTGGGATTACTTGGCAGTACTGAAGATGAGTTTTAAAAGACAACTTGAAGTAGAAGAGAAGGCTTTTCTCTCACTGTCTTTAGTGCTGTGTCGAGGCTTCTTGATTTCAATCCTGCCTTTTAAGTTTAAAAAAGTCTTGGGTGTCATTAAATGGTGGAAAGAAATAGAATGTGCCTGAAGCAAATGGATTTAACTTTCTCTAACACGTTCCTTAATGCCTCCTTGATGTATGATGCCTTTTCACCTGTGAGAGGTGGAAATTTGTGTGATTTTTAAATGCTTTCCAGTAAGGCTATGTGACTTAAGTGGAAGCAGGATGTTCCCTTCCTTGTTACAGCCAAGTCCCTGCAGGTGAGAATGGCCACATTAATGCCTAGCTTAGGAGGAGGATCTCCTGAAAGCCAGGAAGCACTGACAAAGTGAAGGAGTAGTTAATGCTTCATTCCCTCATTTGAAACAGGGGGGTCAGCAGGGGTTGTACCCCTGTACAGGGTTTCACACCTTGAGTACTGGGTTCAGTTTTGGGCCCCTCACTCCAAATAGTACATTGAGGTGCTGGAGCAGGTCCAAAAAAGGGCAGCAAAGCTGATGGAGGGTCTGAAGAACAAGTCTTGTGAGGAGCAGCTGAGGGAACTGGGGTTGTTGAGCCTGAAGTAAAGGAGGCTGAGGAGAGACCTCCTGGCTTTCCATAACTCCCTGCAGGGAGGTTGGAGCCAGGTGGGGATTGGTCTCTTCTCCCAAGGAACAAGTGACAGGATAAGAGGAAATGGCATCAGGTTGTGCCAGGGAAGGTTTAGGTTGGGCATGAGTGTCCTGGGTTGAGCTGGGACAGCTCTGGACAGAACACAGAATTTACCCCAAAGGAGTCAATAAAAACACTTGCACAGAATTTTATAGAAATCATATTTACAAAAGCAAACCAGGTAGAGAAGGTATTAACTGAAAAAGGATATGATGGCCTAGTCCCTCCTGGACTAAGGCCTCGAGGTTAGGCCTCACTGCACAGCAAAAAACAAATTTCCCCCCAGTAAAGCCTCCTTCCCACACAGCAAGCAAAATCCAAGAGGCAAGAGAGAGCTGCCCAGATAGTCTGCTCCTTGTATAAGGATGATACAGGATATGGAATGCAATAACCTCAGATAATATTCAAGGCCTCCCCCTTGAGACTTTCTGCTGCCTCTGGAGGATTTCATCTCTATGGTTTTACAGTAAATCCCTAACCTGCAACACATGAGGAACAATTTCTTCCCCTTGAGGGTTGTCAAGGCCTAGCCCAGGCTGCCCAGAACAGTGGTGGAGTCCTCACCCCTGCAGAGGTTTCGAACCCATGGAGATGAGGTGCTGAAGGCCATGATTTAAGTGGTGACCTGGCAGTGCTGGGTTAACAGCTGGACTCAAGGTCCAGCTTAAAGGTCTTCCAACCTAAATGATTCCATGACTCTGTGTTGTAGCTGAGCACAGTGGGGTTCTGCCTGGGCTGCTGAGCAAGATGATGAAGTCCCAGGTCTTTTATTCAGACCATTTCTTGACTTCATATTTTTGTTAGGCTGTCTCCAACACTGCTGGGTCACTGACAGGGACATTGCAAGGCAGCAGAGACTGACTGGGGACATAAGGACCCAAGTGGAGCAGCTGGAGGGAAAATCTTGCTTGACCTGAGTGTTCTCTGTGGGAACATCAAGTGCCATCTGGCTTACACCTGGGAGGGTGCCACATGCTTACTGTGGGTGGGATGGCTGGAAAGTTTAGCTGCCAAATCTTCTGTTTCTTCACTGAGAATGTGTGAGCTGCTTCTGAGGAGCTTTTAACTATGAGATGTGGAGAAGTGACTCTAGAGACAGGAAAAGACAGGCTTTGGGCTGAAAATGAACCGCTGCATTTGCTCCACAGCATCTTGCTTGACAGGCTGTACCAACATCTTCAGCCTGGCAAAGTGAAGGGGTTGTGAGATTCATCAGAAGCACTTAGTGACCTGTTATGATCTGCTTCAGACTTGCAGAAAATGAGAATTTGGCAAACTTTGAGCAAATAAAGTCAGTTTTGTAATGGGAGAGGTTGTGCAGCTTTGACCAAAGCAGCTTTGCCTGAGCTGCCTGTAGTTTTAAAGAGCCTCTAAAGATGAAACACTGCAAAGTGAGAGGTGATAAACTTGGTTCTTGCCCCACATTCTAGGCTGCAAGTCAAACAATCTTATCTATAGGTTCAAAGTTAGCTTTTTGCTTTTAGAACTGGTTTTGAAGACAGTAAGAAACAGGCTTGGATTTAAGGCACAGAAATTCCAAGCTTCTGCTGAGGGATGAAACTTATGGATTTCTGCTGTCCTGCTTATGTCAGTGCTGCTTGAGTTGAAGTACTTCCATGTGGTCATTTTTCTGAGGTTTTCCTGTAACTGAGGGAGGGAAGCAAAATAACCCCAAATAACTAAAAAAGCTCAAAAAACAACTCCCCACAAACAACAACAAAACAAAGGCAAAAAACTGAAACCCAACAAACTGCCCCCTTAAAAAGTCCTCCTGGGATTCCAGAGATTTGGGATGAGCTGTGATCTGTAGGCAATTCCTCCTCACAGAGATGTTGCA
>WBNM01041959.1:1488-11652 GCA_013399055.1 Ramphastos sulfuratus
ATTCCTCTGTCCATGTCACTGACAAAGATGTTAAACAGCACTGGTCCCAGCACTGACCCCTGAGGGATGGCACTTGTCACTGGTCTCCAGGTGGACATTGTGCCATTGATCACCACTCTCTGTGTGTGACCATCCAGCCAATTCCTTATTCAGCGAGTAGTCCACCCATCAAGTCCATGTTTTTCCAGTTTGGTGACCAGGACGTCACATGGGGCATTCGCCTTACTCAGGTCCACGTAGATGACATCAATTGCCCTTCCCTTGTCCACCGTTGCTGTGACTTCATCATAAAAAGCCACTAGATTTGTCAGGCAAGATCTGCCCTTGGTGAAGCCATTGCTGGTTACCNTGAAGCCATGCTGGTTACCACCAATCACCTCTGCTTTGTTTTGCGTTTGCCTTAGCAGAGCTTTCAGCAGGATCTGCTCCATGATCTTGCCAGGCACAGAGGTGAGGCTGACTGGTCTGTAGTTCTCAGGGTCGACCTTTTTTCCCTTCTTATCTGTTGCGGTTGGTAAAAAACATTTGCCAAGATGCTTAAAATCTGGCCAACTTGTTTGTTTACTGCTGCTCATTTGGTTTGCTAGCTACCTGTTCGCCTTGTGTGCCTTTGCACCGTGTGTAGTTGGGAACTTGCTTTTCGCATGAATGGAAGACTGACTCTGCCTGTCTTCCAAACTGAGCCAGGGGTCTGAAGTTGCTTGCCCCGCTCTGGGAGCAGCTATCCACCTGAGCCCAACTGAGCCAGAGTCGAATTGATTCTAGCTGAGTCTAGGTAACGACCTAGCAATGGCCTAGTAATGAGTTGCGACATTGGGGACCCGCTCCTGACCAATTGCAAACAGGGTCAGTCCTGTGCACCGCACCCGATCAAACTGCTACAGCCCGTAAAGCTGGATTCTGCTTTGCCCAGGTGGCTAACCACTCCAGTGACTTTCTGAGAACCACAGAGGATTTGCCTCATGTCTGTGGATCTTCTCAGACAATATGTTCAATTTGATCTACGCAAGCAGCAAAATCCTCCCCCCCCACATCATCACCACATGGAAAGGCTGCCACATGGCTGGGATTATATATCTTTTTTTTCTTCTCATTTATGCTTCTGCATATACTTTTGGATTATCAATATTGAGACACTGGACAGTGAGTAAATGAACTCTCTGAAGTTTGTAAAAGTTTACGCTTAACCTTTAAGTGGCAGTTTGTGTGCAAGTCTCTCTCTAGTTGTTTAAATTTTCTAAAACCTTTCCTAAAATTGTTTAAAAATCAGTCTGGTTTTATGTATATATTCTGTCAGCATAGCTTTACCAACTGCATAACAGAATTTGTGTGTGTTAATTGTAAATAAGTTTTGGAAATTTTTCTTTATATATTTTATAAACTATTTAATAATTTTTATATCAGCCTCATTACAATTCACTTCTAATCCAGATTCAAATCACTCCTTAACACCTTGTAAGAGAGATGTTCCATTCCCTTAATCATCTTATTTTAAGTAAATTTAGGATGATGTCTATAACTGTTACATGTTTTCACTGAGTAATATAGGTCTACTGTTTATGTGTGATTCTATGCGTCCTGGAAATGCTAACTCTCTCAGTATGCTTCAAAAGGATATGGAGTTGATCTTGTTTTGTTTATGCTGTTTATGTATGAAAAGGAACTCACGTTTTTAAATGAGTTGTAAAATTTTCTGCATTGACTAATGAACACATAGTGAGTTAAGAATCTAATTATTTTCATGTATGAATATTAATTTTCAGTAACAGTCCAAGCTTATTTTTTTGCATACATGTCTGAATCTTAGCAAAAGGGCAGATTTTCCTGTCAACTGTTGTGGTGTAAGCATGGTGTCACTTCACAAAAGTGGGCAGGTATGTGTTAGATGAAAATATCCACCTAACTTAAAATTAAAATATGGACCTGGATTTTGGTGTGCATTTTGGCTTATGGAGCCCCAAAGCAATCTTCAGCTTTGAATGTCACACTTGATTATGCCTAAATACTGTTAATTGTGTTACTTTGCGTATAAGCACAAAGAACTGAATCTAGGGAAACAAGTGTGGCAATGGTCATGACAGTGTCTGCCAGTTGTGAAAAAACACAACAGCAAAACATGAACGTTTCCACGCAGTTTTTACAAATTTACAATGTTATTTAATTTTGACCTCCTCTTTCTGTTACAAATTAGAGAAATAGAATTATAAAAGTTAATTGCTATGATAAGAAAAAAATGCTACAATGTTGTCTGAAAAATATCTAAATCAAACCTTCTCTATCCAAATTGGAAAACATAGGTGATATATTTAAGTTTCAGCATTTATTTTCAAATAGCCTATTTGACAAATAATGACATGCAGCTTGATCTCAGAATTGGAAAAGCTGCGGAAAAGAATATGAAAATAAAATTAGCTTTTCAAAGAGATGTATGTGGATGCACACAAAAGTAAAACTCATGAAATGCTATCACATATAATATAGAAGTGTTATAACTGTTCCCACCCTGCACCCCACACAGAAAAATGTCTGGGTTTTGTATTTATTTATTTCTTTAAAAAGAAGCTCTGCATCTCTGAGTCTATTACCAAAATGAATGGATTCAATATCTGTTCAATGATGTGTTAAAAATGAAAGTGACATCATTAAATGTCAAAGATATTATCACCACATTTCAATTCTTGCCAGAACAAAACAGGCATTACTTCACCAGGTGCTTTCAGGACTTCCTTGCTATTCCCTGAGTTTAGATGATGGTGACTGTGCCCAGAAGGCAGCTAGTTGCACTTGTAATGTGTACGGCAGTGAAGAACCTGATGAGAATGGCACACAAATTTTTGCTGCTGCTGCTGCTGCAAACCTGGGATAGCTGTTGTTAATATTAGGATCCTGCTGGCTTGTTATTTAAACCTGCATTCTGTACTGCTTCTGCGGTTGTAGGCCATTAGTTTCCTGAGATTTTCTTTCTATTTCCCTCCCCCTGCCACCACTGGTTTAATAAGGAAGTGAATGTGAGGGCCTGTTAACAGATTAAGAGTGCTGACTTGTAATCCTGTAACCACATTTAACAAGGCAACCTTCTAACCTTCATCTCCTGGAAGTCCCTATCTGTTACATGCCTGGAGCTGTTGCCTACTAAAGGACTTCACATTTTTGAATACTGAAAGAATTGAAAGAATCAGATATGGGAGAAAGTACATAAATCCATTATTGCAACAGGAATATCTTTCTGCTTCAGGCAGAGAAGATAAATTGCCACCAAAGTGATACAAAGTTGGTTTGATTATTTCATTGGATCAAATGTATCATGCTGTCTTGAAATCTCTTTGCTTTCAAGTCAAAATTGAAGAATTTTACCATAACCATATTAGACATTATAATTTGCATATTTTTAATCTCAAAAGAGACTTTTGAAGTTATGTAATGCTTAAGTATTTAATTGTTTTTCACATCATTGAAATATCAACTTTTATCCAGAAACGGAGAGGATTCTCTTGCTAGATAGCAATGACTGACTCTCTATCTGACAAGAACAGGATTCTTATGTCAGGGAAAGAAACAGCATTAAGAGAGTAACTCAAAGAGCCAGGTCTTATTTTGTTCAATACTGGGATTTGGATACTTTTTCCTATTTGGAATGAAGAATGCCAATGTTTTACACTTGCACACACACAAAAAAAGAAGCCAAACCCCAAACCCATACAGCTAATACAAATTTAATGTAAGATCACAACGATGTTGCCCTTGTTCAAAAAAAGGTGAAGCCCTGTGCCTGTATGGATTTCTTTTGCATAGCTATCAGTGATCATTTTTATTTAATTTCAAATACAGATGAGGTAATTGGCAACCTTTCACAGCCTCGGGCTATGGGCATAGTGTGGAACATTTGTAAATTAAATTATTGCTACTGAAATTTGCCAAGTACAGTTTTGAGTTGACTTTAACCCCAGAGGATATTAAAAAAATCAAACAAATCAACAAAAAACCCACAGAAAAATCTGACACCCCTTCTAGCCCATCCCTCCTCCAAAACCCTCATCCACAAATTAAACAGCAAGAAAAATGGAACAAAAAATGGGAAAGCTTCTGAAATACTTTCTGATTTCTTTTTTTTTTTTGCCAGCTTAGTTTCTCTCTTCTGTCCTCATTTTACTTTATGCAGACCTGTAGCTGTTTCATTTGCAGTTAATGCAACTCTTTCTAGTCGTTTTGCCAGTGATGTTACAGGTAAGATCTTATATTGTTGTGCGGGAGCTATGTGAGGTGCAGGCAACAAGAATATGTTTTCTGATGCCACTGTGTTGGGAAGAGTTAAATCTTTCTGACAATTCAATGGTTCCCTTTGGGTTTGCACAAATGGCACCTGTTGTTGAAGTCAATAGAGCTTACAATTTAATTTCATCTGCCTGCAAACAATCTCTCTCATTAGGGGGTGAAATGATGATAGAATTCACTGAGGCATGCAGTTTCACTTTCTACAGGGCAATACGTAAGTACAGTCATCATTTTCAGTGAAGGGAGGCACAATTATCTTGGAAACTGATTGTAAAGAAAGGAAAAAAATATCTGGGAAAAGCATCATAAAAAGTCAGTCCTCTACATTTTTCTGCTGATGCCAACTTGCAATCTAATTATTATGTTTAACACAATTTGAAAATGTAGTAGTCAGAAAAAAAGAGACTGGTAATACACTTTTCCACTCGTTTCAAAATGAGCTCATCAGTTTTGGACAACAGGTTCATGTAAATAAATATCTCAGTGGGGATCAAGGGTTAATCCACACCAAACAATTTATTTTTGTTGAAAGTAATTGTTTCTACTTGCTGCAGCTTTTTAGGTGAACTAACTGGCCAAATAATGTGTCTCCTATATTTTAGTGGAAAGGGTGTGAACTTAACAGCATATTAAGTTAATGGAGCCTAACATTCCCTTGGACACATCTCTACCTCACATTAAATTGATGAAATTCCAATTGGTATCTCACAGTGTTTTGCATCCTGCTAGGACCTGCTAGGATCAATTTGTCAAAGTGCTTCAACTATTTTTGTGCCAGGATGCTGTATTGACGTGCATCTCCTTGATCTAATGTTTGACTGTAGCAAAATCTGAGTTACCTTCTTGCAGCCAGAATCATCATGTTCTAGGATAGCATATGTCTTCTCAGGTCCACTTTCCATGCATCTATTGGGAGCAGTGCTGACATCCTTTGCAAAGGTAATGCTCTTAAGGATATATCATAAAATGAACATCTACAAAACTATCACTAAGAAACTGAAACTGGGGGAGAGGTTCAAATACCAGCTGCAATTCAAAGGCAAGAAGCTGGAATCAGCTTAGAAATAATTAAGGAGAGTTATAGCTCCTATGGCAGTGCTTATGTCACCTACCTGCCTTTCAGCAACTGGGCAGAATTTTATTATGGGATGCCATTCTCCAGCTGCCATGGATAAAATGTAGTATGATTCTGATAAGGCAGAGCTCTTGTTTCAGAGCCTGATTCAAACTGTGCATCACAACACAGAAATCTCGCTTGGACTGCAGAAACCCTGGTGGAAGGTGGTGGAATATTTTTATTCTAAGCAAAAAATATGAAGTGGTTAAACTATATGTTTTGTGTGTTCTCTTCATATGGATTTGACTACAATGGTACACAATCCACCTAAGAATTTTTTCATGTGGGTCTCTTCCCTCAGCCTGTTGCCTGGGTGCTCTGTGATCATATGCCTGCCATAAATCTCCAGCTCTCTTTTGTTTCCCTGTTTCCATCATCTTTCATTTTCAGTTTCCTTGGTAGACTCTTATTGATCTGCCTCTGTTCTTCCGAGTGTTCCAGCTGGCAAACCTGTGTTTTTCCTTCCAGCTTCTTGCTTCAACAATAACAGAACTTGCTGTTTGAGTAGGCTCATGATGTACCATGAAGCCTAGCCACTACTGCAACCAGTTGCTGTTTCAATGCTCTAAGGCCTGCCTGGGTTACAGTTGTTGTAGCATTATATTTCATATCCATAGATTGTCATAACAGCTTGGCTTCCTGGAATGTAATACAATCACAAACAGAACCATATCTACATCATCTTGAAGTGTGCTTTACTGCCTTTTTTGTACATATATTAATCTAGACCAAGAACGTTAAAGTTCTGACTATTTGTGTAAAATAATTTCTTTATAGTTGTTGTGACATATATCTAAGTCATGATGAATGGAAATGACTTCCACAGTTTTAAAAATCAAGACCAAATTACACAAAAATAATTAGGTGTCTTGTCTTACATGCTATGTTTTCACAGGTGGATAGATTGCTGAGGTCTTCAGGTACGCTTTCAAGAAAAAATGTGGAGAATAGAAGCCTGAGGAAGACTGCAGTGTGGAAATAAGTCAGTATGGTTTGTCTAGTGAAATTATGTTCTTTGCAGAACAAGAATTTAATGATGGGAGACTAAAGCTCTATTGCAGCTCTACCATGTCTGCCTGATCCTTTGTGGAAAATACTTCACAGCAGATTCATGATACTTTCTTTATACCAGCTCCATGAAAAACTAAAATGGAGGAATGTATTCTTCAGTAGGGATAGGAACCCAGCAAAACAGCATCAAGACTCTGCTTTTCTCTTGTCCTATCCATACATAGGTAACTATTCTTCTACAATCATCACAAGTGACGATCTTAGTGAATACAAACCTAGAACCATTCATTTTTACTTCCTTAAACACCACCTATTTGATTCTCATGTACTGTTCTATTTGAAGTGACTGAAAAAAATGTTGATAATACTAGTATTTTGGCTATTGTTCAGCAGTGCTGGCACAGCATCAGAGCTTTCTCTTTTTCCCAGTCTTCCCCCCATGGAGTAGGCTGAGGGTGATGAAGCCACTAAGTGGGGTCATGGCCAGGATACCTGATCAAAAGTGATCAAAGGGGTACTCTGACCTATTTAATACAGAGAGGAAGGTTTCTCTGGAATGGTAGACATTGTCAGAGACTAGCTGGTCACTGTCCTCCTTTGAGAGGACACCACCTCCTGGGAGATGGTGAATGACTGCTTTGCATCATTTGTCTGTATTTTATTCTTATAATTTCCTACTTTTATTATATAATTTTTAACTCAACCCATGAATTTCCTGGATTTTTTGCTCTTCCTAGTCTCTCTCCTGTCCCACTGGAGGGGGAAGAGGAGTTAGCGAGCGTCTGTTTAATGCTTGTCTTCTGGCCAGAGTCAATTACCTACCCAGTGGGTCTGCATGCCTTACTCTTTCCTATATTTGTAATATTACCAGTTTTCCATGTCAAAGGTCTCCCTAAAGCTCTGCTGTCCTCCAGTGGTGTAACATGTGATGTGGTAACCCTGGTCAAATGCCCACCCAGCTACTGAATAATCCCCCTGCCTTCACAGGACAAAGGGAGACACAGGATGAAAAATCCCATGGATTGATACAGAGACAGGGAAATAATTTGCCAGTCACTTTGGTTGGCAAAACAGGCTTGACTTGGAGAAGATGAATTTAATTTATTGCAAGGTAATGTAGATTTGGGGAGTGAGAAGCAAAGACAAATTTTTTAAAACTCTGCTCTCAACTCCTCTACTGTCAGTACTGAATAGCACAAGTGTATGGCGAATGAGAGATTGTGTTTCACTCGTAACATCTGTCTACTGCTCCTTCCTTCTCACACTTTTCCCTTACTCCAGCATGGGCTCTCCACTCATGCTGAAATCTTTTAAGACAAATAAAGTCTAGTGTGGGTTGTCACGGGCTTTACTATGTAGAACCTCCTCTCACTCACTCTACACTTAGTGTTTCCTCTTTCCTCTGCAGTTTCTTTATTTTTTAACCTTCTTCTTTCCCCCCCCCCCCCCACCTTGTTCCCTTCTCTGACTGTCTGGCATTTTCCCTTTCTTAGGATGCTTTCCTAGAGGTCCCACCATGTAGGTTGAGTGGCTCATCTGTGTCCTGCAGTGGTCCTGTTGAAGCTGGCTAGAATAGGTTGTGTTCAGCATGTGTGTCATGATTTAACCTCAGACTCTTCTCACGGAAGTTCTCACACTGTAGCGTCTGCTGCAAGCCCTTCCTTAGGCATCTGCACCCTGTGTGGGCATGAAGGAGCCACATCTCACAAGACAACTGACAAATGTAATCTTGCCCTTGCCCCATTACATGAAGTCTCCTCTTACCTCCCTTGTGCCCTTAATGTACTTGAAAGGTGATGTAAGTTAGGGAGTTCCCCGCCCCCCTCCCCCCCATTTTGTAAAATGACCCAGACTAGAAACTCAGTCAGCTGGAAGTTTAGATGAAGCTCTATTTACAGCTCAGCACAATGTACAAGCAGATATATACACTATATACAGGAATATTTACAGAAATATACAAAGTAAAGGTAATACAGAAACACAACACCCCTCCCAGAAATCAGAGACCCCAGGAGGGGCTCCCAACCACCCTTCCACCTTCTCCCCACCCCTATACCTTACCCCAAGGTTTACCTTATGCGTAAGGAGAATTTTGAGGACCAGCTGGAGGGGATTAGAAGGAAAGTGGTTAATGAAATTAATCAGCAGAGAGAAGTTCAGAAGCTGCTAGACAGCTCCAGATGCTGTGCCTGACTGACACCGACTGTCTTATCTAATGTTTATGTTCTTAGTTTTATCCATGTCAGCAAGCCTATGAGTGAAGTAGACATCACCATTGTTTCCTTTTCACAACCTATAATATAATTTTCTCTATTAAAATATTCCAATTAGCCTTAAACCAGCACAAAAGGGATCTTTGAATGTGTCCTCTAGGAATAGAACATAAATTTGACTTGCTCAATAATTTGTAACAAAGTTAAAATTCATTACCAAGAAACTTTCTTGTGTTATTGCATTGTGCTTTCCCACAACAGATATTTCTAGTATTTTAACAGTTTTCCTTAAGATACAGCTTCAGAAAACAAAAAGAAATAGCTTCTGTAATTTAAAGTTTCTGAACTTGCCTGGTTTACCATATTAATCATGCAAGTAGCAGCCTTTATTTCTTTTCAAATGTACCATTTTATCAGTTAAGGGAATAACTACTAAGCAAAGATAATTAACTATTGAGAGAGCTTGCTAATAGTGGTACTGCATTTCCTATCTATGGTGATTTTTTCATCAGCATTGGTTGTGTTTCTAACAGACATGTTACAGTTCATACAGTAATTAGTTATTTGCCCTGTGTTATATATAATAAAAGGGCACACTGTTCCCTTCTGGCCATATTCTGTGAAACTACAGGAGAATCTTGGTGGCACCTGTGACTGAATACATAATTTTTGTTTCGCATCATGGAAAAAGATTGCAAGAAAGCATTTTTCCCAGCAGTGCTGTATTGTTGTGATCTGGCTGGCTGGTAGGAAGCATAAATATCTCAGTGCCCTTCCTGGCTTGGTCTTCTGAATGGAGAAAACAGTGCTGGGCAACAAAGAAGGGTTTAATTCAATGTGGAATTCTTACTTTGATTTCCATCCTTCAACACGGAATTTTAAACAATGGTGGTTTAAAAAACAATCACAAATAACCCTCTGGGCAATTTTTCTCTTTGAAAAAATGTAATCTGCCCTCCAGCATATTCAAGTCTCTCTGGAGTTGGGAAACAACTGGTTGAAGCTAATGCTTCAGGTCATATAACAGAGGACAGCACAAAAAACTTGAAAGATTTTGCTGCTAGACTCATTTTGTTCGAATCTTTCTATCCCTTGTCTTAGAAAAGAAAAAAAAAATTATGTAATAAGATCTCCAAGTGGATCTAGGCTTACTGCGTTGTCTTTGAAAACCTGACTAGTTTTAACTTCACCTTTCCCTGACATCTTTGCAATCTAAAGAGACAGGTAAAGTCTTTTGGGCTGGGATGATGACAAAGCAAGTCAAGATGAAGTAGCTTGCCTGAAGTACAAGGGCAGAGCCTGTAAGTGGGCTAAGATCAGAATTAAGCCTCTACATGTTCTGGGCATGGGCAAATCTCTAGAAACATTCAAGTTAGCATACTTTACTGAATTACTACTCATCTATGAGCTACAATATTTCTGTGTTACATGCTTCTCGCTCTCATTGTATGTGATATGTGATGCAAAATGATTTGCTTATTGTGGGTTTATATTAATATAAACTGATTAGATGCTTAAGATTTTTATAACAGATGAGATCCATCAATAAAA
>WBNM01041961.1:0-32199 GCA_013399055.1 Ramphastos sulfuratus
ATCCTAAGTTACTTCACCAAAAATGGGAGATGCATATGCCTAGCATCGTGACCTGTGCTTACCAAAACCAAAGCAGGGTGCAAAACAAGGCTAAAAACGATGTCTCTGTGGTAGACTGAGAGGCACCAAGGCTTTTGCCTGCTTTCCTGCTTCTTACGCCTGAGAAGGAGAGAGGCAGGGAGGCAAGGTGGTTATTCAGGTGTTTAGGACATGTCTTGGATATGTATTCTAGGTATAATTTGGACCTTTCACCGGACAAACAGGAGTCAGGATTTTAGCTTCAGCACTGTGTATGTTCAAAAAGGGCAAACAGAGATCCCCACAAACTCCCACTGATTTCGGAGGGGGACTTGCACCACATGAACTAGAGTCAAAGCCCATATGACTGACTCCTATTAATGCTGCCTTCAAAGTTTTGCCAATCTCTTTGCTCAGACATCTTGCCACACATGCATGGATGGAACCTTTTATGTTCCATCTTTCCCCCATGCTACATTTGAACACAACAAAGACTTGTTTTAGCTGAAAAGCATTATGAAGGTTTACTGAACGATGACTGTTTTCCGCAAAGAGGAAACTAAAGTTTTGGCCATAAAAGAGTGAAGTTCAGAACTCGAGTCATTAGTGCTTACTCTTCCCATCAGCAATTTATTTATTGTTGCTGTTACAGTGGAAAAGGTACAGCCAGAGCTTCAGGAAACCCATATGTCAGACCATATTCTCTAGCCCTTTGGGCTAATCTTGACAGCTGCTGAGTCCTATGTTAGACAAGCCTGTCATTTCCTGCACCCAATATATATGTCTTTTTTTCCCTAAAGGTGACCTACAAGTGAAACGGCAAAATCGGGTTTGTGCCCATATTTTCTTGTTTATCAAAACAGAAAAGAACCCGTGGGATCTGCACAGTATTTATTGCTTTTAGGTTGTTCTCAGACTGGGAAGGGAAGTTTGTTTACCTGCAGCAGGAGAAAAGGGGCCTGCAGAGACAACAAGAGACGTCAGAGAAATGCAGGAAGCGCAAGGAGATTTGGGAATTGGCTATTTCACAAAATGCAAATTGTTGCGAATTAAGAATTTGAGGACTAACTCACCAGTGAAACAACAGCAGATAGAGGCAAAGTCATCATGTCCCAGAAGCAGCATCTCATTTTTACGAAATGTTCCTGCCTTACCAGTGTTTCTAAATACAGCACAACTAACCAAGGAAATAATTACAAGTTATAAAATTATATCAATATAGTAAAAAATGATATTTTTTAAATGGAAGATGAAACATTTTCCATTATACAAGCAGTTGTTAAGGATTGGGAAACAAGGTGAAGGGTAAATGAAAAATACATTTTCTAAACTTTTTTATTCTTCAGAAGCTCATTGTTCCTGATTAAGGGCTGTTTAAGATGAAAAGAAACTTTCAGGTTTCTGGCAGATTAGTCACTCTGCAGCTCTGTAGTACCCAGAAGACAAAGCAATGTGCAATCCTACGTCACGGCTAACAGCGATCACATGAACTCTAGAATCTGGCACACTCAGGTGCCTGCCCCATGTTTTCCTTGTGCTCTGATAATGCCCCTGCCATCCCCTTCTCTCCTCCTTTAAAAAGTTCTTCCAGGTTTGGCCTTATGGCAGAGGTCAAAGAACAGCAATGCCTGTCTGTGACAGAGACTACAGCTATGTTATTCAAATGCATCTATATGTTACTTTGTACTTGCTGGATTTATGAAATTCTGTGGCAAAAAAAATATTGATCTGAGCTATGAGATGACATAAGAAATTATTAATGCCAGGGGATGCAATTTTATTAAGCCAAAATATTTCACACCTGAGCATTTCCATGGTGGATGACAGAGAAAATCTCGTGTTGCACTGGATGAGTTCTATTAGTACTGATGAGTATATTACCTTTTAAGTGGACCCTGTTAATTACTGCATCTGCTATACCTGTAAATGCTACAACTAATTCTCTAGCAGGTTATTTGCCTTGGGAAAATCCAAGACAGCTCTTTGGTGCGTCAGTGAATCACATCAAATGCAGCTACCGCCACAGTAGCATGAAACAGTCAGCACTGTCCTTCACCAGCTGGCTTAGTGTCCCTTGCTGAATAGAGAAATAAGGGGATGTAATATACCCTAAGTGTAAATGTGCATTGCAAGTGGAATTCAGAATACGTTTGAGAAAATGTTAGTACTAACCATTCCTGAGAGGCTAAGGACTAAGGGGCAAAGGATAGACCACGAAAGTAGAGGAACCACTGGGGGCAGAAAATACTGTACTTGGATACTGACAGCAAAAAACAGTGGCAGAAATCTGGACTACAATAGTGTGGAGTGCAATAGGCCCTGCACTAGGATGTGAAAAGAGCTGTAGGTCTTCCTACAGTATTGAAGAGAATGTTGGAAATGCCTGTGCCAAAGGAGATGACAGACCATTAAGTCCTCCAGAAACAATAGGTCAGGTCTATCTGATATCTGCCTCAGAGCACCAGCCCTGCAGCCATTACATTGCTTTCCTGAGCACTGGCAGAGCTTTGTGTCTGCTTTTCAGGAAAATTGCTTGCAGTTGGTGACAAAAGACCACCTTCATTCCCCAATGCACCCTACGTTGGATCCAGCTTATGGATACAAACCTGATGCTGGTCCCCAGCCACTGCTTTGCAGAGCTACAGCTCAGTAATCTCTGTGGTGAGGGAATCACAAGGGACAGCAATTTGTCTTAGCAAAGGGGAACAGACTTTGAGCACTGTAACTGAGAAAGGGCAGACACGTGGCTGGTTTGTAAATGTTTTTGAATGGTTTTATGACTGGGTTTCCTGCCTTCAGGATAGCATTCTCTTCTCACTTTGGACTAAAGAGATTTCACAGGCTCTGAATGATAGGACAAAGTGTCATTTGTTTTCTCTACAGACATAACTGCTTCCTACTCAGCCTTTGCCTCAGAAGTATAATCATGGAAAAGCAGAGAACTTGAGCATTCCTGCAGTTACAGATAGACAATGTTGAAACATAGCCTTGGCCCTATCAAATGACATCTAATGAGAGCAGGGTCTTTTCTTCCCCTCACAGGAACCAAATATATTTTGTTGTTTGAAATGAGAACTATAAAACCACACAGGACTTAATTCAGGAAGAGTGGACATAACAGAAGAAACTAGTAAGATAAATATTGGGCTCCTATCTAACTTTTACTAAAGCAAGAATAAGGGAACAAGCAAGTGAAGTTGAAGTGCAATGAAATTTAAAGTTAATGAATACTCTGTACTTCAATAAGTCACTGAGACCAAGCACTTAGTATTCATAAAAAGATTAGAAAAGTGCGGCCCAATTCTGTTCTCCATCTAAGGCGAACTTAGACACCGAGAGACACACAGGGGTAACATACAGCTCTCTGATTTAGAGCTGCCAGGCTCCAAAGCAAGCTAGAAACATTGCTGAACATGTATACATTAAATCACTGTCTCTGATTACTGCCACAAACTGCATCAAGCCAGGAAGAAATTTCTCCTACAGCAAATCATTCAGTGAGTACACTATAGAAAGCATTGTGAAGTGTTCTACCAGCACTGACACATCTCTGAAGATCTGGATTCTGTGTCCAGTGCAGCTTCTTGGCTGTTGGGTGGTGTCCCAAACATTCCTTCAACTCCCTATCCTGTGTTTTCCCCATTATCAACTAGAGGTAAAAATACCAATCCCTGTAAAGGGTGCCATGAGATTTGTTATGTGAAATATGGTAGCTGTTGTTGTATCTTCTAAGACAGAGTATGGTGCTGACCAACTTCAGAAATTATTTATGGTTGAAAATTACCCTCTGTAAATCAATCCCTGTGTACAAGTGTTTTAACTTGTAAGCTGTAATTTTTGTAAGCTATGTGGTTTGTACTTTTGTGTACTATGTGCTTGTGTTCCTTTTTATCCACTTGAACCCAAAAATCTTCATTTCCAAATAACTTCCACAAATTCAGGTACATTCACAGTCAGGGGTTCAAGGTTCGGTTTCAAACTGTCAGATAACAGAGCTACAAGCTCCTCACAGAATTAAACAATACATTAAGAAAACCCATACACAATTAAGTTGAGAGGCCAAATGTCTCATTGCACTTTAATACTACACAAATAATTAATTGTAGCAATGTGCCAAGTCTCTTTAATGAGAGAATATGTAGAAATAATGAGAGAATAATGTAGAAATAACTTATGCCCTTGAAACGTGTCTCAAGCAGAACTTAAATAGATCAATTATTTCAATGATTCATCACTGAGAAGTTTTTGGGGTTTGGGTTTTTGGGTATTTTTTTTCATTTTTTTGTAAGGCTATACACATTTCTGTATTATGATATCAGATGATTAAGGAAGGTCATCTGAACTAGTCTAAATTGGGCTCAGTAGGAAAAAAATACCAGGGATTTATCTGTTCTTTGTTAAATATTCCTGAAATTAGACTCTGTCAATGAAGGAAACAACTCACTGGTAAAGTTAATATGATCAGTTCCTACCTACTTCCAACAGAAATTTAGCATCATTTTAAGGGGAAATACAGTTCTTCAAAGTTAAAAAAAACTTGCCTCAAATGTCTATCTTGGCATGGGCTTCTGAAGTGAAAAGCGACAGAGTGACAGGGTGACAGATGGCAGTAGCACTAGCTGCTTGTACAAGGAGAAAGCAGAGTGCCTCTCCCTTTGACCCTTTATTTTCTCTGTATTTTTCAATCTACTTTCTGTCACCACAGTAACCAATTCAACAATACATTAAAACCTCAATGAACTGAAACAATGTTCAGTTTTTCTCATGTTGGTTTGTACTATGCTAACCTATTTTATTTGTCTTTCAAGGTCCACGAGTTTAATGGAACTTGCCTCAAGTCAATGTTTTTACAATTTTTCCCTATAAAGTGAGCTGTGCTACAGTTTTCAGAGCCTGCAGCCCTCACAACAATTAATGTTTTGTTTGAGAACTCTAGGATGTAGGGCAGGACAGAGCGTACAGCAGGGAAAAGCCTCTCATGTAGCAAAGTGGCCAGTAATGAACAAGAAATATTCTCACTAAGAGTGAAAGTGGCTGTTGGATGCACAAGTCAATTCCCTCACCTACACTTCCCATAGACACTTCTATCCATAACACAATTCTTCTACATACTACAATTAAAAGGCCATACACACAAAGTAATATACTTTGATATACCACATGGAGGGAAAAATACTGCATTCATCTTGCTTCTATTTGAACAGATTATTAAAGAGCCTATCTCCTTATCTGCCTTACTTAACCAGCCTTTCCACCTTCCTTAAACTTTCTCATCTTTAGAGTATGTTTAGAAAAACAATAACAAGACACTGATTCCTCTCAATGGTAAGAGAGGCAGTGGTGGGAGAGGACAAATAATCTGTGCTCAAAGATTTCATGTTCCCAATATATTTGTGATGGTCTGGGAGTTACTCGCCCCCCACACACAATGAAATCACCCAGACTAGACTCAGCTGGCTGGAAGTTAAGGAATGAAGCTATATTCACAGCTTAGCACAATATACAAGCATATATATATACACACACACACACAAAACACACAGTTATATACAAGTTAAAAGTAATACAGAAACACAAAATTCCTTCCAAAACAATCAGATTGACAGGAGGCTCCTGACCTAAACCTCCTCCCTCCCTCCTCCCCCTTCCCCTCCCTTGAGAAATAACCAGAACAATTCTTGTATACCTCACACCATAAATCTGGAGAGATTGGAGGTGAGATGTCAAAAAGACAACAAGGAGGTTAGAGGAAGAAAGGGTTAGGTCAGATTAGAGTTAAGGCAGAAAGCAACCACAGATTGCCTGAGTGAAGGAGCAGAACAACAACTGAGAACTAACTGAGAAGTGTGTGAGAAGTGTCTTATCTATATTTTGACTAGTTGGTTTCTCAGCAGAAGAATGAGTGATATAGGTTACTGTTGGTTTTTTTTTCTTTCTTCTCAAAGCTAAGGATTTCATTTTTCTCAGTAAAATAGTCCAATTAGCCCCCAAACAGCAAAATATTAAATTGGATACAACCTGATGATTTAGCATGAAAAACACTATTGCACTAAATCTTGCAGTCTCCAGACAGACAAGTAACACTGAGCCCAATCTAAATTCAATGAAATTATTTCAGCTGACTTAGTGGGCCAGTCTGCTGGCTCTGCATGGGGAACAGCTTTTAGCTTCCATATCAGCATTGTTTTGCTGTAAATTAGCAAAATAAAGCCTCTACTGTTTTCCCAGTTTAATTATTAAGACTGGTTTTACTACTTTAGAGAAAAATATAAAAGTCTCTACATATTCCATTGTGTCACAAGGAGGAGCAGAAAAGCAAAAGCATTTGACTAAGAGATGTAAAAAAAAAAGGTCTCCAATATTAAAAAGTAAGTAAAGCTATATCCTGATAAACAATGACTTTGATTTTTAAATACAGAGTAACACATCAGAAAGCTGATTGCAAAAAGCAACACATACTGAAGAGATGTGAGATTTGCAAAACCAAACATTACATTCAATACATTTTTCCATGGTAAGAGAAATTTTACTTCTATCAGATGCTCTTTGGTTTTATGACAAATACAACTAATGTCCTGAAGATAAAGGCAAGCATTAGAGCACTGCACAGAAATATGCATGGCATAGAAAACTTCGCACACAATAAAAGACAAAAGAGCTGTAAAATTTCTCTCCATGTAGAATAATTCAGAACAGGTTTGAGACAAAAATAGGACACAATTAAGCATCTGAAGTGAAATAATACAAAGAAATTATATACAGGTATGAAAATTAGCACAGTACAGCTTCTGAATGTCGTGCAGACACTGTTAACCCTTTCAACACCTCTGTGCTGTTATTTCAGCTGAGTCAAAAGGGACTGTTCTCTGTATACTGGACTTTCTACATGGTTAAACAGGTGAAATATCTCATTATTGTCTCACCTTTAGATTCATGTTGTATGAAACACCAAGATAGTGTTCTTCCATGTGCAGGAATGAGGATAAAGAGATGTCACTAAAGATAACCAAGTGCATCTGAGATACAGCTTTGGTAATGTCTGAGCTAACTTCCACCTATCATGTTCACTATAAGGCAGCTGCATTAACAGTGACCATTAAAAACTCTAGAACATACATAAACAGAGGACACTCCAATGTCCTCTAAGCTAGGCCACAGATCCTACAGCAAGTTTACTGGAAACAATGTTTTCAACTGTTATGATAAAATGTTTTTGTGAGAAGACAGGTTTGCTAGGGAGATATTTGTGTTGAGTATCACCTTCCTGTTAGATTATATTTCAATTTACTTGTATCGTCAGCAACAGGAGAACACCTTCCTTTCTACCTACATGGTAGATATCATACTGTAATACCTTTCACTGGGTACAGAGAGTGGAAGCAAGGACAAGTAACCTGGGACAAATACAAAGCAACTGTGCAGCCAGAGCTCAGGTTAGGAAAGCTAAAGCATGGCCAGAATTGAATCTGGCTAGGGACATTAAAGGGAACAAGAAGAATTTCTTCGGGTATATTAGTGAGAAAAGGAGGACTAGGGAGAATGTGGGACCCTTAGAGAAGAGAAATGGAGAACCAGTGACAAAGGATATGGATAAGGCTGAGGTGCTCAATGACTTCTTTGCCTCAGTCTTCAACAGCAAGGGCTCCAACCATAATGTCCAAGGCCCAGAGGGCAAAAGGAAGGACTGGGAGAAGGAAGATCTGCCCACTATAATTGAAGGCCATGTTCATGAGCACCTAAGGAATTTGAACGTGCACAAGTCCATGGGACCTGACAAGATCCACCCACAGGCCCTGAGGGAACTGGTGGATGACATTGTTAAACCACTGTCCGTCATATTTGAAAGGTCATGGCAGACTGGTGAAGTTCCTGTTGACTGGAAAAGGGGAAACATAATGCCCATCTTAANACAACTCCAGGCTGGGTGGTGAATGGCTGAGAGCAGCCCTGAGGAAAAGGACCTTGGGGTCTGGGTTGATGAAAAGCTCAACATGAGCCTGCAGTGTGCGCATGCAGCCCAGACAGCAACTGAGTCCTGGGCTGCATCAAGAGCAGTGTGGCCATCAGGGCAAGGGAGGGGATTCTCCCTCTTCACTCTGCTCTTGTCAGACCCCATCTGGAGTTCTCTGTACAGTTCTGGAGGCCCCAATATGGGAAGGACATTGAACTGTTGGAATGAGTCCAGAGGAGGGCCACGAAGATGATCAGAGGGCAAGCAATAATTTGCCCTGCTTGGGCTAAATAACAACACCAAAAAAAGTACAACATAACTGAAGAATAACTTAGTCTCCTAGCAAAGCTGTCATTTGACACAGACAGGTTAGCTGTTTTCTTTCCACAATTTTTCTGAGACTGAAAGGTAGCTGGAGAAGAGAAGTGCCAGAATATCATTTGGCCACGTAGAAAATCTGGCTGTAGTTTTAGCTTTTGAATACGTAAACATCTATTTGAAGGGTTTCACAATTGAGACTCAGAGGAACAAACTGAATTTTTCTCTCTATTCCATTCCTCAGCTGAACTTTATCTCTGTGTTTTCCATTTAAGTGATTGGTTACTGTCACACATAGCAGGTAGGTTGAAATCCTTTTTCATCCCTGCTCAGCATCACCCTACAAGGCTTCCAAAACGATTGAAGACAAGAGTTCAGAAACAACAGATGCTGGGAGCCTGCCAGTCACATGCACCCACACAGATGCAAAGTTTGAAATGTATCAATTCATGCTTCATAGAAGTGGGCATATAGGTTAGAGAGGGCCAATAGAACAGATTGAGAGAGAGAAGTGTATATTCACAAAGGGCAGTATACTTGTATTGGTCAAGTAAAAGGCCGTGAGGAAAGAACTGGAGCTTCTGGTAGTGGTGTGCTATGGATAGGATGCCTTAGTTAAAACCTTTGTTTGCTGGTGTTATTTATACTTAGAATTTTGTACCTGGGCTGAGATTCTCATTTCTCCTGCCTTCTTCCTATTGAAGTCATAGGATTTACCACCAAAAAAACGTTATGGGTGTGCTACTAAGGCTATGATATAAATAGCACTGGTAGGAAGATCTTTGGTTTCAACTGATCTTCTAAGGTTAAATTTGACTAAGAGATCAGTGTGGCAGACTCATTTTTCAGTGATCACGTGTCTCAGCTGGCTGTGAATGAGTAAGACTTTTGCCTCTTGTTTCACCGTGGCTGAGCTGTACTTTGAAGGTGGCACATTCCTCCTACAGAATTCCAGCTGAATTCAAGTCCTTGACAGCCTAAAAATAGTAAAATATTTTTACCAAAAGCCCAAGAACTACACCTTAATTTCAGACAGTTTGGGTTTTTCTTTATTTGTTTGGTTTTAGTTGATGATTAAGTTCTGCTCCAAATTCCCTAATTTGAGCAAATCAATTCTTTTCAGTACTAAATGGGAGGAACATTCTGAGTGGACATTTGACTCCAGTCTGAAAGGTCTTACTTCCTGAGGACAACTGATGGCTCAGGCAGTATCATCCAGAGAGGAAAAGATCTCTCCTCTCATTTCTCACACTTTTCCTGGGTCTCATTCTAAGTCTAGTGCTCCAAACCAGCATAAGGAGCTGTCCTTTACAATAATTTAAAGTAGTGTCCTGTCAAGATTTTTATCTATTTTAATGGTACTATTTTGAATTGTGTACTGAACCCACTATCAAAGATAGGCTAAGGAAATTAGATACATAATTAATTGTGTCAAATCAGTGGTGCTTTCCTGATTGTACTATACCAAAAAGGGGTGAATCTTCTTTAGGATTGGGATTTGCTAAACTAGGAGCTTCTCCACAGATCAGAGGCCAGCAAAGCCAACAGTGTGTAAGTTGAGCAGTTTCAGGGTAGCAACTGAATAAACAGCAGCAAAAAGTATGGGTTTAATTTTATGTTGTCATAGGACCTGTTTTTGTAATAAAGTCAAGCCCAAGGAAAAGTGTGAGGCTTTGAGGCAAGCAACTCTGAGGAGTGGACAGAGCTAAGGTTAGCAAAAGGGTATGTTTATAATGCTAATAAACTAGATTCCGAGTTCTAGTTTGAAGGAAGTAAATTAGAAAATGATAAAGCTTCTCCATGAATGTAATTTCTATTAACATTAGAGCAGCCATGGGCATATGCCAAGGGGAGAAGCAGTCTCAAGAGTTTGCAATTTTAACTATCAGTCATATAGCACAATTGCTGGAAGAAAATAAACAATATAGCAATAGCAACTCTAAGGGAGGACAGGAGAAGAAAAATATTAAATAAGAACAGTCACTATGGAAACAGTTGGATTTTTAGTATTTTAATGCCTGGATGACTCAGAGAAGTGGCAATAAGACAAGGAATTTTTTGCATTTGGAGGAAATAAAAGTTAAAATTTTGTCCAAGTTAGTGGCAATTCAAAGGTCATCCTAAGAACAGTTTATGTAAAATGACTTCACAGTTTCACTCAATTTTCCAGAGTTGGTATCTGGCTAGGATATATCTCTACAATGGTAGTTAGAAGGCCTAGCAGGAAGACTGAAAACCTCACTGGGGAAGCAACATTTTCTTCCTACATTTACCAGAAAAAGGTTGGGACTTGAAGTTTGTTTTGCTGCTGCTGCAATGCCTGAGCATCAAGACCAACATTGCAACTATGCTTCATGACCACTAAAGTAAAGCAAAGCATACACTGTGTATGCAAAATGGAAGAAAGTTAATGCATTGCATAAAGGAAAGAGGTGAAGACAGGTTTAACATATTCCTAAATTTGGGAATTTTTCTAGATTTGTTGGCTGAAGTTATAATTCCCACCTTATGCTGTCTGGCCTAGAGCCAAGCTCATATTCAGCATAGTTCAGGTAACAGAAATGGATTGGTGCCTCTGTAAAACATGGAGACATTGGTGTAGGAATGACTGAAACACATTTTTATTCACTGTTCAGATATTTTTGTTAAAGAGCTAAACTGCATGTTTTATTTAGTTTTCAAGTCTGGAGATATACAATAAAGAACTAGAATCATAGAATCATAGAATGGTAAGGTTGGAAGGAGACCTCAGGGGTCATCTAGCTCCAACCCCCTGCCATAGGCAGAGACACCTCCCAGTAGCACAGGTCACTCAAGGCCTCGTCCAACCTGACCTTGAACACCTCCAGGGAGGGAGCAGCCACAACCTCCCTGGGCAACCTGTTCCAGTTGCCTCACCACCCTCACTGGAAAGAACTTCCTCCTAACATCTAGTCTAAATCTTCCCTCTGCCAGTTCAAACCCATTGCCCCTCATCCTGTCATTGCAAGACCTTATAAATAGCCCCTCCCCAGCCTTCCTATAGCCCACTTCAGATACTGGAAGGCTACTGTAGTATCTCCTGGAAGCCTTCTCTTCTCCAGGCTGAAGAGCCCCAACTCTCTCAGTCTGTCCTCACAGGAGAGCTGCTCCAGCCCTCTGATCATCTTTGTGTCCCTCCTCTGGAACCCACTCCAACACTTCCACGTCCTTCCTACTTGAACTTGAACAATTATCTAGAAAAATATCTCTCTCTGATATATTTTCTATCATACTAGTTAAATTCTTTCTAATGTTCCTTTAAAGTGTCCTACTTGCTTTTACAGAGATTGAGAGGAATTCTAACACTCCTTCCTCCGTTTCTTTCCTTTAATGCCTACACACTAGACACAATGCAAATCTGTACTGTCGCCTTGGTAGTCTCGCTACCAACTGCTACTGGATCCTGGAGAACATAAAGCAGATGGAGCACATTACCAACAACTTGTTTTGCCAGCTAGTCAATCAGTTGAAAACATCCATGATCTAGCCATATTTTTCAGTTAAAACTTGCACAGGACAGCATTAAAGCTTATTAGGAGACATAGCACAAAAAAGTACAAGTGAGAAAAGCAGAGATATCCTCACCAGATTCCTGTTTTGCACACGTGACATTGACAAAAAGGGACCTCATGTGCTTCTAAAAAAAAGTTATTGCTAAAAAAAAAATTAGCAGAAAACCAGTTTAACCTCACTCATCTAACTTACCAGGCATTATAAATAATGATGTGAATATTTCCAGGGCAATATCAGTGATTTGTATCATACCTGTGAAGTACTATTATGATGACTGAAACCAATTCAAACAAAATGACAAAAAGAAAGAAAGCAGAATCTGCATGAGACAGTATGATAATTTCAACCCAACCAATAACTTTTTGAGAACTACAATGCAAACAGAAGCTTCATAGGGAGGCCAAGATGCAGTGAAAGAGAAACTGAATGTATAAGAGCCCATATATCTGAGTTATGTAAAGGCCACCAAAACATAAAATGGGCTGTGGCTCCCAGGCCCTTCACAACTACAAAGCCATAGCATTAAGAAGAAATGTCTATATTTTCACTCACAAGTCTGTGAAAGATGTTGCATTAGAAGTAGTCAAGATTTAGTTTAGAGGAAGAAACTTAGCAGAATAACCAAACAAGCTAGAAGCCTCAGTGAACCATAGGGAGAAGCACATTAACTATCATGGAGCATTAACTTCAAAGGCAAAGCAAAGTTCCAGCACTAAATACACTTATGATTATGATCTAGCACAGACAATTTGGGTTCTTGTCTAGTCTTGTTCATAAATATTTATTTTCAATATATGGAATATAGAATCACACTTCATGTAACGGATCTGATACACAAAAGCTCCAGCAGTCGTTGCAACTGTCCTCAATTTTGCCAGACACACAGCAGCACTTGCTAACAATGGGAAGGCAGTTTCACACCCTTGTGCTTTGATTAAATAGCAATCATGGTATTTTGCTGGTTTGCTCACCATGCATCACACACATCTGTTATTTCAAAGAAAATTTATGTCTACACAAAAGCTCAAATAGGACTTGAAGGAGAAAGGGGGGGCACGGGCACAAGATTTCTAATCTCATCATATTTTAATTTCTGGAAAGACAAAATTCCCTTTGCATTTAAATAATTTTTGTTTAAAAGAATGTGCACAAACACAAACCCCAAACAGTACTTCAGTTTTGTAAAATGTATGCAATGAACTGAAATCAGAATAATTCTGGTATTTCGAAATTATATTTGTAATTAACGAAAAAGATCAATCAGCAACAAAGCAAATGGAAAGGAAAATTGGCATCTTCAAATTGTTCATTAGCTCAGACTAGTAACGAGTATGTTTGTGCCTTCTGCATTAGCCTCCATTTTCATTTAAGCTTCAGAACAAGTTTTACAAATGTGTTGTGATCAACAAATCCTATCTTTTTTTTTTTTTATTGCCTGGTAAAACTCTAACATGATTCAGACACCAGGTTTCATTCTTGATGTTCTTTTAATCTGCTTTCCAGGTTCTTACTTATGCTCTCCCTTAGATATATGTGCCTCTCAGCAAAAAGCAAAATTTCCTGTCATGTCCTGCTTGGGTCACAAAATATTAAATTCATTCCTTATCACAAACCTTGTGTTAACTTAGCCATTTAAAATACATATGAAAAAGTGCTGTGAATTCTTTCCTTTTGTGCATCAGTCAAACTCTGAGCCCACTGCATTTCTGTGGGTGTACAAGCAATTTAAATCTCACCATTTTTCTGTCAGTATTGCTTTTATTTCCAAGCAGCGAGGAACTCAACTGAATATTGTGATGGGCAAACTCCAAAGACTTTGCAGCCTGAGTCCAGTTGGGATGCTGATTGATATGTTAAACACTGCTGCAGAAGTATTGCTTTCCATTGCATTGGACCAGGTTTTTCTAAGTCTTTGATAATTGCAGACACATAAGGCCTGTTGCAACATCTCTACCCTTGCACACCAGTCTGTAGGTCTGCAGAAGCCACAGGTAGTTTCCCGTCTGCATTCCTGCAGCCCAGCCAGCCTCACACTAGCACAAAGGATAGCTGGCCACTGCAGAGCACTACAGAAAATTGTGCTTCTGATTTCAGACTTTGATATACACTTCTCTAAATGAGACTGCAGCGATTGAGGGTTTGCTTTTCACTTGCCTCATTCAATTCACTTGGCCATAGTACTGGCACACGTGAAAATGCATTTTCTTTTAATCTACAGAGTGACTCCCACATTACTTGATTAAGAATGCTATAGCCCAGCAGGAGATTATCATCATTCCCTTCTTTCAATGAGGAATAAATGCTGTAATCAGGAAGTTTGCACCACTATAAAACCTTCAAAAACCAAAAAAAAAAACCCAAAAAAAACTCCAGCTTTGTGGTGGTGTGTGTATGAAGATCTTATCGAGTCTGCAAATGCTCCTTTAAACTGAAACTGAACCAGCTACCTTGAGCCAGTCACTAATGAAAACATCATAAAACGTCCATCTAAAAGATAGGATAATGAAATTAACTATCAAATCAAAATAAGAAGGCATAAAATCAATGACTTTTGTGATATCCCTGTTGAAGCACAGCTGTTTGTCAGGTGTAATCTGAAGTGGTCATTTAAAATGAGTGGGGCTGGTCTACTACTTAGCTGTATGCAAAAGCAATTATTTTATTGTAGCTTATTTTTTAGCTTGTAGTGCACTATCAGATCACTAGTTCAACTAAGTCCCCAGATATGATTTCTGAAAGGGTCAGGCATATGCCAGACCATGCATATTTTTCTGGGGGGGGGAAAAAAATCTGCAGCCATTGTATACTATATTCCAATAAGGTATTAGTCAGATAGATTGGCTTACTTAATTCAGACCTTGGTTTCCTTCAAAAGTTGGAAATTAAAATAAATGAGCTGACTGACAGAGAAGGTGAGCATGAGAGCAAGTCTGCCCACTAGAAACACCATTAAGGTTACTCTTAACTATTATTAATGGAGAGACACTGAAGCAGCCACATAAATCCCCTCTGGCTGAACAAATCGGGAATGTATGTAAGAGAATTAAAAGCTTTTCATTCCTCTTTCTTTCAAGAAATGCTACAGCCTTGTTGTTAAAGAACTTCAATGGGTAGGAATAACTCCAACCCTCTCCAAGTTTAGAAAAGGAAGATAGTAAGAAAGAAAGTTTTCAGTGAATTCTGAGATTCCCAGGCTGTGCACAAGCCGCAGGATAGAAGGGTTCTTTACAGCCAAGTTAGCTTGGCATGCCTCAGCTTTCTGAAGAGTTCTAATTTCTTTACATATTACCAAGGAGGATTCTCTGAGCCAAAACCCAGAACAGATAGAATCTGAAACAGCTCTGCTCTCTTAAAATGCCTTAGTGGAAGCTTTTAAATCGCTTCGCACAGTCATATGCACAAATGTCCTTATTTAGGAACAATGTTGTGGAACAAACTACGGGGATAGAATTATGATCCTGAAGAAATCAGTTATAAAGAGAGATAAGCAAAAGGAGGAAGGCTCACCTTTTGGTGATTGACAGTGACTTTTAACAGCTTGAATCTTGACACAAGCACCTCAGCTAAATGCTTGTCACTCACCATGCTTCAAAGGAATGACCTGTTGTACCCAGACTAATGACCAGAATTTTAGAGAAAGGAAGAGAAAACCTGCTTTTAGAGAAGTGCCCTTTACTGACACGCTGTTGGTACAATATCAGCTAAAGACTGAAAATATATGGTGGGTCTGAATATTGTCCTAGATGAAATAGGCATCTGAGTACACTGACAGTAGTCAAAAGCTTTCCATCAGGGTGTAACGCTCTGGGGGTATTTCCCAAGGTGACTTCCTGTGAGTTCCCTCAGTTTTATTGTGGAAAGCATTGCAAGGAGAAAAGTTACTGCTTTACACTTTGTGTCAGAGTTACTATGACTGGACCACTAGAATTAGATGCAGACTTAACAAAAAAAAAAAAATCAACGGAAGTCACTGCAAGGTAGGAGGCTTTATGTGAGTAGTGCATTGCCTTCTGGTTAAACAAGAATGCAGAGGAGTCCTTAATGCACTGGGATTTAATACACTGTTGCTAACATCAATTCTTAAGTGGTCAAATTCTTTATGTTTGACACCAGAGATGGACTAGGTGGTTCCTTTGATTGTTCCATTTAGCAAGCCAAATGCACGTGGTCTTTTGCCAGCTTCCCACAGCAACTTTATAACCTATTACTGTTGCTTTCTTCATGTTCCTGTTTTACTCAATGCCATAATTATTTTCTCATTTCTAAATTCACTATTAATTTTAATTAAGCTCATCTACAGTCATTAGTTTAACTAATCTATCTTCACTTTTAAACACACACGCACATACCAGTCTTCATTCAGATGTCGCGTTGGCGTGGAAGGTTTTATGCAGAGGCAGAAAAGACCCACATACATAATGAAATAAAAGGGCTTATAACTGCAGCTCGTTGAGGATTTTTTAATTAAGATTTTCCTATCCAAAATAGCCAATTAATTGAAATTGAAAGTTTTCAGAGACCTACATCCCGTTTAATAAAATTTTGATTTGAAGTGTTCTCTGGTGAAAAGTAGAGAATAATCACTAGCTAACACAAATCAAACTTAGAGGTCAAATCTCATCTACAACAGAAGAGGTACTGAACATGCTTCATTTGATTATAAGAACAGCTTTGAACCCACAAATGCCAGCCTCAAGTCCTCGCCATGAAGCTGCTCGAGTGATCTTATTTTCATGAGATACTCCAGATTTCATTCAGGACTAGGGCACAAATTTCAAGCTGCTGAATTTTTTTCATGTAGCTCGAGTCTTGTTCTGAATTATCACTCCATTTTCTCTCATAGCTATATTTTTGTGGAGGATTAAATGAGAGAGTAGATAAAATGCATCATCATCATCATTATTAATAGCAGTATTTTCTGAGATCTGCTCACAGATTAAGCAATGCCTCAATTTTTGAGTAGGTCAAAAAGTTTATCAAGGAAGTTCTAACCTTGTCTATGTCCTACATATAAAAATACATATTCGTGTTTAACTAACATGGTCAATACGAATTAACCACTTCACAAGCTGCTGAAACAGAAAACACTGTTCACAGATTGCAGCAGTCCATTGCTCACTCTTCTATTTTGCTACTATTTCAGCTTCTTCCCACCCCACAACAATTATTTTATGCTTGTGTTATCCCTGTCAGGCTCCTCCACTTACAATATTCTGCAGAGAAACAAAGAGTTGCCAAGGTGGACCACATTCACAGTATGTTACCATCCAATATCCTAACAGTTGCTGGTATCAGATGTTTCAGGAGATGATGAAAGACCCTACAGGAAGCAGATGTGAGACAATCTGCTCTGCCTAACTCACATGCAGAACTATATCCAATCCATGAAATTCACCTGTATCTTCAGATCTTAACCAAACACACTCAAATCCAGTATTAGGACTTACTAGTCAGTTGTATCCTCTAAGAATGTCTTTTAATTTTTACCCTTTTTCTCACAGCTGTTTCCAATATCTCCCCTTTACCTACAAGCAACTTTTCAGATATTCAGGAGAATTCACAAATATCTAAAGAGGTTTAAGGAGATTAAAGTGTTTTGTTTAACTATGTATGCATCTTTAACAAAGAAAAGAGATTAACTAAAATGAAAGCTACTGTGTTATTTAGCAAAACAAGGTAGAAGCCATTTGGTAGGATTGTTTCCTTACTAGAGGAATATAATGTCTTGAACTAACAGGTTGTCTTCAGGTCTTACTCTTACTCTGGGTCAATCAGTGAAGCAGCATGAAGGAGACATTTTAATAAATGTTACTGTGTCTTGCTTTCTATGGCCTCCACTTGCTATGGACATAAAATAATTCTCTAGGAACTGTCACAATTAGAATTCACCTATTCTCTTTGAGGTGGGAGGAATTATGTGGATTGCATCTGAATACCCTGAGGACTGTAAGATTCATATATTCAATTTTAGTAACATCTCCAGAGGGTAATAAGACAAAATAAAATCTACTTATTTTTACAGCCTGTTTTAAGTCTTCTGTATTTTCAAGTTCATCATAGGCTACTTTTTTTCCTAACATCATTTGGAACAGACCCAAGGCTGCTTGCACATGAGTTCCAGCACAGATTTTTGATTGAGAGAAAATTTAGATGTATTTTGGTGATACAGAAAATGCCCTTGCATTTGTGCATCTTTATGTTACAGATGTTGGTACAAGAGTATTCCCAAGCTTTAAAGTGATTACCCACTTAGACTTGCAAATACAGAAAAAGAAAAACGTGGCAGTCAACCTTTTCTGGCCCTCAAATCCACCTCTGCTGCAGATTTACATTTATGTGCAGAGACCCTCAGAACTGGCCAAGAGAGGAGTGAGCAGAGGGTGCATTATGAAGACTGGAGAGGTCTCAGCATTTCACCTAAAAGCATATTCTGTTGTCATGACAACATGATGTAAAGTGTTTTCTTAAAGAAAAAGACTGCAATGTAAATGGAAGAGAAAAACTCCAGTAATAGAGCAAATTCAGATGATGTGTTTTGTGAGGTTGTGACATGGATTAAAACACATCTATTACCATAAACAGATTTTGGTCTAAGTTGCATGCAGAACAAATGCTCGCTTCACAAAAATTACATTCTACAAAAAATTCAATTATCATTAGAAATGAAGTTTAGAAATGACTTGCCTTTTTTTTTTCAAATAATTTCAAATTTATTTCCCACATTTTCTACCACAGTCATAAAACATGTGACAGTTTGCTCCCTCATTTTCTATGTAAACTACTGATTTAAAGTAGCTTGATATTTTATACAACACTAAGGATCTGTTAAGTGCTGTAGAAACACTTAACGTGCCACTGGTCTCCAAGCCTGTAATTGCAGCGGTCAAAAGGGTAGGGAAAGGGAATATCATTATCCCATTTCAAAGGAGGAGCAGAGGCACAGGGCATGTGAAGCCAGAGGCTCAAAAATGACATGAAAAGCTTCCAGCCGTGTTGGGAATTACATCAAGATTGCTGTAACCCAGTTATGCAGTTTACAATGTCATTGTCATCTGCTCACCCAAAGAGAGAAATTGGTGACTATTTCCCTTCAAACATTTACTGAGGTTTACAGTTATTAAAGCTTTCATGGCTTAGTCCTGCCTAAAACGTTACAATCTTTGTCATTGCTTGGAAGTGTGACCCATGCCTCGGGGCATGCACTGAACAGAACAACAGCTACAGAAGTACTAAGGCAACCCTTAGGGCCCTTGCTCACCGGCCCTTAAAATGAATAGATTGCAGCTCCCACAGTGGCAAGAATCTATTTTTATGTCAGTCTGTGTGACCTTGCATCACTTAGATGGAGCTGGAGAATTTCTCCCTGCACCTCAGACTTCTATAATTAAGACAGATATAAAAAACACCCACCAAACCACCAACCCAAAACAAAACCAAACACACTCAAACAAAAACCCCAAACCAAACAAAAACCTGGGGGGAGAGGGGGGTGAGCGTGGGCAAAAACTCCTGAGAAATGTCTCAAGCTGCCATTCTTTTCTCTTTTGCCAATACAAAGAGCTAAAATATTTAAGAACCAACGAATTAGAAAACTTGGATTTGAAATTTCACTCAACACCTCCCAAAGAGGATGGTGCTTCAAGAATAGGAAAATACAGCCCTAACCTGTTGGACACCTGTGTGGAAAAAAAATCTCAGCAATTAAAGGTTCATCTTGCCTACAGCTGACCACTAGGAGTATGTGCCTTGGCATTTGGTATTACAGTGATTTATTTGGTAGTTCAGGGAGTCAGAAAGCAGTCTGAGAGGGCTGCTGTGTACTGAGTACTGCTTGTTGACAAAGAATTCACACTGAGATTTGAGGGGTCAAGCATCCTATAGGATCAAACCTCAACGCTTTAAATAATTTGCAGCATTTAGATCTGAGCTGGCCTAGAGAGCGAGTGCTGAATTCATGTCTGTTTAAAACGGGTGATAAGAGCACTTTACTTGGAAGGTACATTCTGAGTAGATACTACAGCAATTGTGATTTCTTGTCTTGTTAAAAGCTTACAAGCTATTTGTCATCTCAGTGCTCTGTTACCTACAATGTCGAGTCCTGGAAAGCTGTGAACTCCCAGGTAATGAAACAACTCAGTCTGCGCTAAGAAAAGTGTCTTGTATACAGAATTATGACCCTGCAGCTGCCTCTAGAAGGTGGTGATCATGGTCTCCTATCCTCCTTCAAAAATATGAGAGAGCTCTGTATTACATGAGATATGAGAACTGTGGGATGTGGAGACGCCTGGGAGCCACCTTTTCCTTTGCAATGGAGGGAACTGCCTGCAAAACACAGCAGAAATGCCACCCACCCTGGAGTCCTGAAGACACAGCCTGAGCTTAGAAAAGCTTCCTAGGTGTGCAGCACAGGAAATTTGCCTTGCAACTGCCTATATGTCAGGTGTGGCTTGTTCTAGACTTGTCAGTATGGAAACCTTCCTGGGAGATAACTACACTGAAAGATCAGAATAACGCTGACATTCTTCTTAGCTCTGACACTGCCAAGGCTTCTCTAAGAATTTTTATAAGGAAGACTGCTGTGCACCATGGTCTCTGAAGTACAATAAAGAAAATCACAGGTCACTTATCATTCTGCTGTCACCCATACCATCTTGACCCAGTTCCAATTTTGTCCTCCAATTTACTTTCTGAGTGAAAAGAGCAATATTTGTTTCCTTCTACCGTTTGGTTACCTCATGTTATGAGAATGATAAGCTCTGTCATGTGGAAATACTGCTTCATGCATATTTGTACAGCTCCAGAATGAAGGGACTCTTGGGAGCAGGGGGGGTCTCTAAGAGTTATTGGAATATAAACCTTGAGGGGTGTCTCCCCACCCGCTACTAAGACTTAACAAAATTACTTTAAGAAATCCCAGAAAATTCTTAGTCAGTGATACATTCCTCACAGAACTTTTGAATCTTATCTCTTACATGGTCAATAAGGAAGTTTTAGTGCTACTTCCTCTTTGGAATATTTAAGGGATAGCATAGTTCAGGCAACATGGCTGGGGCCCACCTATGTTTTCTTGACCTAGAAACAAGATTTCAGAATAAGAACCTCTTCCTCCATCTGGTTTGTACACTAATAATCCTCCCCAAAAGAAAAATTCAGCTAACTGAACCATTATTGCGATGGCAGGCCTCTGCAGTGGGCCTCTAGATCACATCAGGCACAACCCTGACTTTCAGATGCAAAGCATGAGGTTAGATCAATCTGGCAGGCAGAAAATGACATTTTTGTATTTGTGAATTTAGCCATTTTGATCCAGGCCTGCTGAGAAACAACCCCATGACATCATTTTAGAAAGGAAAATTGAAAGAAAAATGTATATTCACTGTTCTGTTTACTAGAGATTTAAACTCCTAAAAGCAAAACTGTAAGAAAAAGAAAAAACACAAAATAGACTCAAAAGTATCATCTTATCTATGTGGTCACACCATGGCTTTGTTGATACAAGGCTACATTACAAGAGATTATCAAAGTTGGAGCTAACCTTCATACCTTTGTAGCATCAAGTGAATGTCAAAGTCAGCATCGCAGGCACAGAGGATCCTATTTGTTCTCTTAACTGTATCAGTAACATCTTTTCAAAATATATCTCTGAAGGTCAGCTGTCCTGAAGGCAGATTGCTCATTGGAACAACAAGTGGAAAAAAAAGCACAGAGATACTCTTGTTATAAATAGAGAACTTGAGTTATGCCATGGAGATCAATGGAAAGCCTGAATAAGAAGGCTGGGATTTGACCCTCAATCAGCTTACACAATTTTCAACAAATTGAGTTTTAACAATCTGGTGGAAGCTCTAATTATACTGTCATAAAAATCTTAGCCCTGTTGAAATCTTATTTCTGCAGGCTCCCAAAAAGGCATCTATAAGGGATTTTCTTTGCCATTTTGTTCTGATAATGGACAATATATAAGGCAGCAGATTAGAGAGAGCAAAGTGGGATGTGCCAGCTCCATCACCTCTCTGACAACGAAGACAATAAACAAGTGGCTGGCTTTTATTTAATCATACAGAGGACCAAAGTCTCAAACTCCAACTCTTCATTTAGACAAAGTTTCCAGAGAAAATTATATTTGAAGGATGCATTTCACAGAATGGTAAAAATAGTCCCCTCCCCAAAGACAAAACATGGTTTTAAATGCTTTAATTCATGAGACAATGTAAGTAGATGTTTAAAGGCAGCTGTCGCAAACATCAGGCTGTCTTCCACCCTATGTACCAGAAACACTCAGAACTTCAGGAAGACAGTGCAGAAGACTTTAGGAAGCAAAAAAAAAAAAATTCAAGTTCACTAGTTCACTGAGAAGAGATGTTTTTTAGAAATAGTTCAGCTTTAGCAAACTTCTGCTAGAGTATTGGGAACTGCCATCAGAAATCCACCAATACCCTGGCAGCTCACTTGATGGCATTTGGCAAAACTGGTTTTCACAGGCCTGCTGCTGGGGACAGTCCCCATATGCAAAAAACAATATCCAGCTCCATGCAAGTGGGCGCAATGAGGTTTGTAGACAGTAACTCAGGATCCTGCGAGGAGACCTTGAAGGGCAAAATGGGGAAACCTGTAGGAACTACTCTACTTCAATTGTGGAAAGACCAACAAAATGTAACAGCTACGTTTCTAGTTCAAACATTTCAAAGGGCTGACCCTTCCAATGAAATTGAAATTCCCACTTGAACAGATCTATACAAAGCCTGATGGCATAACAGCTCAGGTCTCTAACATTTAAGCTATCAGAAAATCTTTCTTAATATTATGATCCACTGTGGCATCAAAAAGACAACAGATTTCAGCAACACAGCACAAAAGTAAAAAACATACAGTGAGGTAATCCCTGATAGGTGTTTCCTGACCCCTGTGATGGTTTAACCAACCCCAACCAGCAACTAAGCACCATGCAGCCTCCTGGTGGGATGGGGAGAACTGAAAACATGTAAACTCATGGGCTGAGATCAAAACTGTTTAATAATTGAAAGATAAATTAAAATAAAACATAATAATAATGGTAATAAAAAAGAAAGATCTCAATAAGAGAGAGAAACAAAGCCCGAGAAAGACGAGCAATGCTCAATGCAATTGCTCACCACGTGATGACCAAGTCCAAACATTTCCTGAGCATCCATCTCCCCTTTCTGGTAAATTCTGCTCAGCTGATACACTGGGCATGACATCTCAGGGTAGGGAATATTCCTTTGGCTAGTTCAGGTCAGCTGTCCTGGCCATGCTTCCTTCCATCTTCTTGTGCACCTGCTCGCTGGCAGAGCAGGGGAAGCTGAAACATCTTTGATTTGAGACAAGTGCTACTTAACAACAACTAAAACACCAATGTTTGTTATCAACATTATTCTCACACTAAATCCAAACCACAGCACTGCACCAGCTACTAGGACACCCCAAAAAAGCTGGCATTACAGACATCATCCTCACTCAGGCAATAGTTTCTTTTTAAGTCTGTCTTTATTTTGTGAAAAACAGTAATATTCAGACTAAATATTTTCTTTCACAACTTTCCCCCCCCCCTTTTTTTTTTTCTCATTAAAGGAAAACATGTCTTTCTACTCAAGAAAAATCCTTTAAACTTCGAACCAAACAGATTTTCATTTCAGATGTGTTGTAAAGAAATGATACTAGACAGAAGAATTGTCTGCTGTGGAGAAGGTAATCAGCATTCATCGGCAGCCAAAAGGTGTCGGCTAGGCTGACATGTTGACAGTGCTCTATTTCCACATGTCTAGGTTTAATTCCAAAGTACAGGTCGGTAATGTAAAACCCTATATTCTTAAGGCTGCAATCTCACTCAAAACTGGCCATGTTTGGTCCAACTAAATTTCTCTGCTGCCTACCATCTTCAGATGCTTAACAAAGAGCACAGAAATTTAACAAACCAAAGGTTTTCTTGGCACACACTTCCACCAGTGTGGTTTCCTGACCAGAGGCAGTATCACAGAAAGCTTTGTTACAGCAGAGCCTGGGTGCAGAGTACACCTGTAATTTGGGCTCACATTGCTATGGCAAACATGAACTCTACACGCAGTGGGAGCAGAGCCCGGCTGTTCGCCCCGAAGCTTACAATACACAGACATACAAGTTTATATAAATAAGCATAACAAGTCATCCATTCACTTTAACATTAAACATTTGCATAACAGGCTTTGTTTTTTGGCTCGCTCACAGTGGATGATGAAAGTAACACAACAGCACAGTAGGGAAAAGGCAGGTGTTGGAAGTTTTAAAGGAAAATACAAATGTTACATTTTATTGTCTTTTTTTTTTTTTTAATAGTCTGTTTATCTATTTGTACTAATGTATTTTAAAGATAAATCACTGAGAAAAAAAGACTACCATGCAGCCAGCCAAGAAGCATGCACAGGATAAGCCTTAAAATGTAAATACATGTAGGAGAGTGCTACAGGAGGAACATCTTACTGAGAGGGAAGATGAACAGAAAAAGAATACCCAAGGAGCAAGTTTTGAGGATATATTCTGTTCTGATCTACTCCGTTCTACTCTATGGACTACAGTGTTCGAACACAAAAGGAATCATAGAATGCCCCAACAGATTTGTAGCAATTTACTCTGTTTGCCCTCAGTAAAAGTGTCATCTTCCCCATTCCAGTTACTCCCATGTGCTGGAAATGTGCAGGGCTAACCACTCAGACAGGACTAGAGTCTCTCCAAGGGCTGCTGCCTCTCCCAGCATAAAGAAGGGCTGAGCATAAGCTTCCTTCACTATCCATAACTCCGTCCCACCCATCTTCCTCCTGAATAACCAAGCAGCCACTTGGGCACGCCACGTGTGTGCACTTGTATCTGATGATGTGCTCTTCAGAACAAAAATCCTGCTCATCTTTTTTTACATTTCACAATGTGCCAACACACTTTATTTTTGGTAATAGCCCTTCACCTAACACAATAAGAAAAGTGTGCTTACTCAGTCCCTAGATACTGTTTAAATAGCATTCCTAGCAACAAGCATCCTTTGCCAGGAGCATGAGGAACGCTACCTGCTCACCACACTCCTCCCCGCTTAGCTGACAGGCTCACAAGGGTGCTATACGTAGTGTGCCACTTGCTGCACCAGCATCATGGCAGGATTGGAGGCAAAAGCAAATTTCCCCCCTTTGCCATCTTGGTATGCTCTGGGGAGTGAAAGGGCAGCACCTTTGTCAGTTATCAGTGGAGCAGGCATTTCCACTCCTCACTTAATACCCAAACATTATGTCGATTCAGCCCCAAACTACTACTTTCAGACTGGCTCCTCTCCCTCCAACAGATTTCTCTTGTCCATGCACCTGCCAACACAGGAGTTTGCCCTTTTTATTACAGTTAAGTTCAGAACAGATGTGAAACTCCCCAGTATGTTTGACTCATGATCAGCAATTTGTTTCATGTGACAAGACTGTTGCTCCCAGGCAGTCTCATTATCCACAGCAGAGATCAATGCAATATTCTACTTACCTGTGATAAGCTACATCTTCAGGCCATAACAAAACCCATTTTATAAGGGATTTGTCAATGTTCTCTATGTATCTAGGAGGTATAGACCTCACATAAAATTAAAGTAACCTTTATACTTCAACAATAAAGCTAATATAAAGTTGTATACACATAATGCCATCATAGATTTCATATCACTTACAGATTGCTCTTTCAGGTTTTTTATTTTAGTAGTGATAACATGCTTAGCTATGTCCTGTATTTGTCCACTGTACATAGCTCTGGCTGCACCATTAGATCTAGCATTGCTCAATTTTCACATCCTGTGTGGATAAAAACTTAGCAGCCAAACTCTCATAGAAGTCCTACCCTTTCTCAAACCACCCTTAAAATCAGGTAGAGAGAAACTGAAGATGTCAAACAACTCTTGGCACCTTCTGGAAATTATATCAAAATGCCTTTTGAAATGCTGTTTAGGAAAACAAACAGCTGTTGTCTAAATTCCACTATTTTGCTGAACTGTTCTTTGAACAGGTTTCCACATTTAAAACATTCTCCATCATTTAGGAGTGGAGGTATTCAAAAGAAGGAAATTACACATTCTCTCTCTCTCTCTACTCTTTTTATAAAAACTTCTCCACTTCAAATGTTAAATTGCCTATTTTTTTTTCAGTAAAAATATCAGTGGAAAACTTAACATGCCCTTGTACAGATGAAGTCAGAGAAGGTGGGGGACCAAGGGACTGAGAGCTGGCTAAATCTCTGAATTCCATTAATTCTGGCAGATTCCAATCCTGGAGGGACTGGGCTGAAAGCCACAAACAATTAAGCAGACTAGAAGAACAAGTGAGCATCAGAAGCAAGGCTGAGTTAGGGAAGACTTAGCTCTGCTACAAGTGCAGGGCCTCTGTAAGGAACAAGCTATCTCTCAGCGCCTCAGCAGAGGGAATGCAAAGAAATTTCCAAAGAGATGAAAAATACAACAGTTAAATAAATTTAGGATGGCTTACGCATCTATACAGCAAAGCAGCTTGGAAAACATGTTGCTTTTGTCTGGTAATTATGAAAAGCAATTTTTACTACTCTGGTAGATTATTGGAGACTTTTAAGGCCAGACCCTTGAAATGTCAGCATTGTTCTACCAGCCCCTGCATTTTTAACAAAGTCATGGTGCAAAGAAAGACTAATTAGTATGTTATGAAAAGCCATACATCCAAAAATGATAGCTGATGCATTTTTGTGCTGGAACCTGAAATTAATTAATTTGAGCTGAAGTTTAGATAGGTGTACTGAAAAAAAATCCACTTGATTAACCTTCCTGCTTGCAAGTTCTTTAGGGGTCACTAGCAGCATTGTTTTTGTTATTTTGATTGACATTTCACTTTCTCTTAGGCTTATTGTAATTTTGCTCTAAGGAAAAATGAGCTATATGGAATGTTTTATTTCAAAATCTTCAAAGTATTTTCTAATTCTTTCCCCTTCACAACACCTCTCTTGTTCTGTAAGCCTTTTTGTAACACAGAAATTGAAAACAGTAAAGATATAAGAGCATTCATAATGCACCATTTAGGTAATATATTTAATTAATGTGAACGAATTCATCATTTTATTCTGGTTATCAAGATGGTTTATGCAACATAAAACTTTCATCAAGCATGAAATTGGTGACATGTCCTACAGAGCTGTGTTAGAAACTTACTTTGGATGCGTTTTTGCACTAAAAGTTACCCTACATGTTTATTTTCTTCCATGTGTGCTGGTTTATATATGCACTTATTAGAAAGATGAAGTTGTAACTGCTATCACAAGAGTATACACATATTTCTCAAATCAATTATGTGGCCAGAAATGACAAATTGTGCTTTAAAAAGGAAAATAGCATTGCCAGAGTGCCTAATGTGAAGAAAGTACAGTTAAATTGAACAATTTCCTATCTCTTCCTATCCCAATAACCTGTCCTGATCTCCTGAAATATTCATGAAAGAATAATTATTGCCATTTATGGTCAAAATAAAATGCTGTTAATGGCACACAGTTTTATAGCAGATCCTAATATTTTCCCTTAGTAATTGCCCATTTATTTGACTTGCACTTGGCTCCAGCATGTTATTGCCCTCAGTGTTACCAGAAGGGCACATTTAAAGAGAAAAAAATATATCATTAGAACAACATTAATCACAGGAACATTGATTTTTAGAATAAACAGGGGAAAACTTTTTTTTTTGTGGAAAATGAGTTATCTAACACCACATTTGAGCAGCCTGAAATCCTGTCTATCCAAATCACTGTTGGATATGGAACCACATTTATTAAATAGATTTCTCAGGGAGCTCATGACAATCCTGCCCTGACTATCTTCACAGTTGGATTCCCAAGGCACTGGCCAGCAGGGAAGTGTCTTTTGTAGAGATTATCTGCAAGTAGCAAAATGATGTTTAACTCACAGCAAGACATTCAGATGTTACAGTGCACTGACTGTAGCAGACACCAAAGAATGACAGCTTCCCTCATCCCTTTGCCTTGTAATTTTTGTTCTTTGAATTTGTAACACTTTAATGGTAGCCCACTTGCAATCATATAAGGAAACAGCACAAGTTACCCACCAAGATTTTGATGAGGTGCTGCTCAGATGCAGCTGGAGTAAGAGAACAAAGTAAAGAGGAAAATGAGGCAAACACACAGTGATATTCCTTTTAAACTGTTGTGTTTGAATTAAAACCAAGCATGCTCCTCCTCCCAAGTAAAAGCACAACTTGAAATTTTAAACCCTTGAGTGTTACTGGGCTTATCTGTGCTGCAGTACCAAGCCTTAAAACCTTTTGAGGATTTTTTGGTGTTATAAATAGGAAGAAAATTACATTAATAGAAACACTGTCTAGCTAAACTTTTTAGTTTACTTCCTCTAAGTGTGGTCTTAGTGCAAATGGGTTTTTTGCTATTAAAAGAACAGGGAAATGTAAACTCTATTTATTTCCTCACAATAGATCAATTGTAGCATTTGTCTCTTAATTCCAGAAAAACAATTTGTAGTTCTATAGGACTACATAAAAAAAAAAAATCTTCTATTGGATGCATTGTTATAAAACATTTTTTTTTGACATTTTGCTTCTTCCATTAAAAGCAGACAAAGTTCTGAATGATCCCAAGGTTCTGCAGCAAAACCTGAGAAAAACTCTTTACCAGTGTAAGATTTGTAATCTACAGCAAACACAGATGCATGAAGAAAGCAGGGACTGTCAAGAAATCCCACCCTGTATTTTCAGAAACAATATTTGCCTATGGTTGGGTCACCTTTAAAATACACAGATGGTTGTTTCAGCACAGGATAAGCTTAGGAGAGAGAATCTCTCTTCTTTAAACGAGCAAGCCATACAGTAACACCATCATTTTTTCCTCTTCTGTTATAGAATGAGCAGTCAGACAAGAGTGGATTTTCTTCAGGGTAATCTCCACAGCATGGCTTTGCATATATATTTTTTTTTAAGAGTAATATACACTCCTCACTCGTGTGAGTGGTTTCAGCAAAGCTCAATTCATTGTCATTGCCTGACAACTCAGTAAGACATAGCAAGTAACAAAACCCATCAATTTTCAATATCATGCAGGTTCACTACAGCACCCTTTCCTAATTTTTAATGCACCCTATCCTTGAGCACATCTATTTGCCATTACAGGTGAGGCTGCAGAAGCATATGGTGAGTGCAGGCCCAGTGAGCTGGAACATCCTGTTGCAGCTGATATGCTGCAGAACTGTTGGGCTATGGGAGCTCAGCAATATATTTTGATAGGCTTGACTATACAGCTATAGATGGAGTCTGCTTCCCACTCGGATATTGTTCATGCTTCAGTTATCATGCACAAAATTAGTGATAAGCAATATTAAGCAGAGCACTCTGTACTGCAGTTCTGCCCAAGAGGGCTGATAACAGATCCCAGTCTCTTTATGCTTTTTGCCTTCACAGAAAACTGAGTGACTGCTTCCTTGCAAAGCAGAAGTAGATAAGTATTCTGAGCTTTATGTTAATGCAATGTCTGTCACATCCTTCTTGCACTTTCATCAGGAGTTTTCAAAGGCTTGGTGGAAATACTAAAATGGAGGATCTTTCTAGTACTGCTCTTTCAGTAAGGATGCTATGATGCAGAAGAAAATAGTAAAGATACTTTAGCAGTTTGCCATGCATAAAACACATGCATGATCTTCAGAACATGGCCACTGATAGCAATTATCCTGCATTTATAATACAGCTATGGGTAACTGCATTCTTAAGTACTCCTTAAAGGATACATAAATAACCTTTAATCTTCTCAGAATCATAGCTTTAGTTGAAAGAGACCTTTAAGATCCTTGAGTCCAACTATTAGCACTACCAAGTCACCACTAAACTGTGCCCTTCAGCACCACATCTACACATCTTTTAATTATCTCCAAGGATGGTGACTCCACCCCTTCCCTAGGCAGCCTGTTCCAGCGCTTGACAGTACTTTTAGTGAAACAATTTTTGTAGCATCCAACTTAAACCTCCTCTGGCACAATCTGAATACATTTTGCCTCATCCTATCACTTGCAACTTGAGAAAAGACATTGACACCACCTTACGACAACCTCCTTTCAGGTAGTTGTAGCGCTAAATAAGATCTCCCCTCAGCCTCCTTTTCTCCAAGCTAAATAACCCCAGTTGCTCCTCACAAAATTTGTGCTCTAGACCCTTCACCAGCTTTTTTGCATGCATATTCAGTCCATTAAGAACAGTAAGAAACACATACAGTTATCCCATCTTTTATAACACGTAGTTAAGAATACTGCCTGGGAGCCTCCATCCTGGCTTTTGTATTCTTGTCCCATTCTATCAGAAGCATTGCTAGCACAAACTATGACCAGGATCAGGGCTATACCTTTTTAGTTGAAAGGATTTGCTTTTAGCTCTAAAATACTGGACATTTGAGAGAGGAAAATCAAATGCATGTTCAGATAAGAGACTGAAGATAAGGAACCACAGGAGAACAACACTACTGGTATCACTATGGCATCGATATATTTTATAAAATTAAGGAGAGCATCTGATTAAGATTGATAAGGTGAAAGAATCTTTATGCTACCTACACTTCAGCCCACAGCATACCCTGAGAAATAATTTCTTACAATGCCAAAGGAGCTAATTTTCCAAACTTTTGCTGTCATGAAAACAATTACATTAAACAGAATGTTCCAATGGTTGCTTTACATTAGAACATGTCTGCCCTGTTGCGAATGAATGCAGAACTCCATTCACTTTTGCATGCACCTTTATCTATCCAGCAAGTCACAAACTGTTGAATTCATAAGGGATGTAGAACAAGAGCCTCAGCAGATAGAGGTATGCTGATTTACCATAAACAAAGATGTAGTTCCTGCTAGGAAATGAGAACTATCTAAACCATGCTAATGTACTCTCTAAGTCTCATAAAAATCAGTCATCCAACTGCTAAACTATGCTAATTAAGCCTGACCAGTTTATTTAATCTTAATGATTGCCTGAAAACCTTGAGGAGTGTCTGTCTCAACCTGGTGTCCTGAGCCAGTCCTGGGCAGCAGGGGAGATTGTGTTAAGATTCAAAAATTCCCTTGAAGTAAATTAAAGTGAACTGACACCAAACAGCTGATTAATTTGGTTTGTTTGAGCCAGTGAAAACTCTTAGTATAGACTAGAGCACAGAGGAAAATGGGAAGAAAGAGGAGAGGAAAAGATAAAGAGAGAGAGAGTTAAGTCAGAGAAAGAAAGATAGCACTACTCCCTGGATCCTGAGACATTTTCACAGGCACAGTCCTTCAGTGGTGGGTGTACATCCCAGCAGGGTCTTCTGTGGTAGATTCAACATGTGGACCCCAAAAGTTACAGTCCCCTTACAGCCTTTTGTTGGGGTGCTCTCTCCAAATCACAAAGAGAGGTGTGCAGAGTGAGCACTCCAGTGCAATGTCTGCTATTAGCCTTTCTGTGGCCTCACTGCAGTGGTTTTAAAATAAAGAATGGGAATTCCTGCCTCTGCAGAAACAATCTATTCTTATTGTTAAGCCTTTCTGCCAGTCCAGCACCTCTCCTTGAGAGCTATTAAGGTCAGTCAAAGCCATCGGCCTGTCTTTTGAGATCAAGTATGTCACACATTATTTTGAGACAATAGAGGATTGGGCTCTCACAGTGCTGTTGTTTGTTTGTTTTTTTCTTTTTTTATACCAAGAGAACATCATACTCACATAAATGCCAGTTGCTTGAGAGGTTGGTTGTCCTGTTTCAGAACCTCAGAGACCCACATCAGCAGCACTCAACAATTCTGAATACCTGTACAAGAAGAAATGGACAAAACATTCACATATTGGACTCTCTACTTCAACTTTATTTTTATTGATAGTCTATTATTTTAGATAAGACAGTTTCCTATGCAGGCTACTAGAACAACACGCTTTGAGTTCAAAACCAATAGTACAAAATGAACCATCATTCAAATCTGTCAGGGCAGCTTAACAAACCAACCCCACAAAAACTCAAAACCCTCAAAACCAAAAAAATCTATGGAAAAGTAGTTGGAAGGGTCAACATTATGTGTGTAACACTTTTTTTTAAAACTTTGGCCAGCTTGTACACTAGCATCCTCTAATTTTCATCTGGATTAGCAGCAGTCCCCCAGTGCCAGAACTGCATAGTCACTTATCTGAAACCTAGGCAAGAATTGCACAAAGCTCAGGAGATTCAGGTTTGGGGGATGTGCAGTCTGTTGCCTTGCAAAGACCTCCAGGATATCTTAAAACAATATTAAAGAGGTCCTACAAGGGCAGCTTTGATTATCCCATGGTGTTTCAAAGATGCAGCAACCAAACCACAGAGACCAGGAGCAGGCTGCCCAGGGGGGTTGTGGAGTCT
>WBNM01041961.1:32344-98979 GCA_013399055.1 Ramphastos sulfuratus
ATTTGTGATTCTATGATTCTGTGAGACCATGAATCTGAAAGGAAGCTGACAAATCTAAAAGTAGAATTTGCTGAGGTTCAGAAGGAAGATTTATGAGAGACGATTGACTGTATTTCAGAAGTTGTCATTTCTAGGAACATCAGTTGGAGATATTATTTACTACTACCCACACAAAGTCCCATACATATTACAATGTATGTGTAGACATTGAAATCATCAAAGAAAAAAAAAGACAGAAAGAAGGGAAATAGGAGGGAAGGAAGAACAGTTTCATGTATATAAACAAGGTGTTTTCTTAAGACATAATTTAAATACAAACCACCTTTCAAGGTTTGGGTTTACTTTTCAATCTCAGCTCATAAGGTAAATGATTTTGCTCCTAAGCTTCTATGTACTATTCCTGGAAAAATGTGTGTGTATATATATATACACACACACACATATATATATATGCTTTGAGGGTTTTGGGGGTTTTTTTGGGGTTGTTTTGTTTTGTTTTGTTTTTTTTAATGAGAATCATGCTCTCCTGAAGCAATTACTAATTTAACTTATAGTAAACTTGTTACAAATAAATTCTGGAGTTGTTCTTGAGGGCCTTCCAGCTATCCCAAATTCCTTTCTGTCAATACAGCCTGTTGCTTAGATTATCTCAACATCCAAATCTTCTTTCTTCAGAGAAACAATCATACATGTTACTCAGCATGCCCTAGCAGATATATTTTGTTACTACACTGATTAATGGAATTCACATATAATGTTACAAACACATCATAAATATCCATCTTGTGGAGACATTAAAAAAAAATTAAAAAGAAATTAGCCCATGGAGGTGAACTAAAGCAATTATAAATTAATAACCATGAAGAAAGCTGAAATTCAAGAGTTCTGAGGAGGTAATTTAAATGTCTGAAAACTTTTATAAAACACTGTAAGAAGAAACAGAGTCTTTAATGTCTACATATTATCTCACCTTTCCTGAGTACTAGTACATAGTTTTATCTAGACTATATATACAGCTATCAGGAGGAATTCCTTCTCTGCAGCCTATCTTTGTTTCTCTAATTATTTATCTCTTTTGTAGACTGACACAATTTTGTGAAAACCACTCCTTTCTAAATTTATATTTGGCCCCTACAAACAAGAAATGGTTTCCTGGGCTAGAGGAAACTCAAACTGTTTAGCTTCTACTGCCTCAGAAATTCCATGTGCTGGGGTTTGCCACAGTTTCAATTTGTCTCAAGTCTTGAATATGCCAGTTCTTTGCTGAGGGGAGTAATAAAGCTATCACAAAAAGAGACTCTCCCACTGATGTCTATAAAGAAAGCTGCAGTTAGAAAGCAGTAATTGTGACCTTTTCATTATGAGTTTGGGTTTTTTTTGGCAGATGGGTGTGAGGATGACACTTACAGCAGCACACTCTGCTGCAGCCTCCTTCTACACCCACCACGGGCAGATCTGCTTTTCAACTGACTCTCCCTTTAGCAGCTGAGGTGAGCAAGAAACAAAGCTATTAGCAAGAGCATGAGCAAAAAGTTTTGATTTTGTTGTAGTTCTACATACACAAAGGCAAACGTGAGAACTGAATACAGGGCAACCTTTATCATACATATGTAGAGAATTTGCCTGTTACAATAAATAAAGGAGGCCAACCATTGAGTTGAGGCCTAATAACGACTTTCCACTTATTGTTCAGTAAGATTAATAATATATAATGAACTCCAAGTGTTGCTCACAGGACTGTGCTCAGCAAAGACATATCCATGTAATTCATGGTGACTATGAAACATCTTTTTCTTACTATAAAAGCTTTCAAATTCAAATATAATTCTAGCACAAGATACATGGTGAGCGAGGCATTCATGCCCAGACTTTAAAGCATCGTAAGGACTTAGCAGCATGCAATCCATTGATTTGAGCAAATGATGAGGTGTTTGCTGTCAATACTCTGCCAGAACTTACATGTCAATGGAACATTTACTTATAACCTGGATGCACACAGTGGTTTAACAATAGTACTGTCATAGGTGTACCAGTTTAAGGTACAAGCAAGGCAAGCTTCAAAGGCAGAGGTAATTGGTTCAATTAGTCTAATTGATACAACTAAGTGTGAGGAGAAGCTTTTTAAAAAAGTCTTCTTCAGAGAGACCGATTCCAAGAAGTAAAAGAGGCTGTTAGCAAACCTTGATTGTTACCACAACAGCTAGGGAAGTTAAATACTTTCTCTCAGCAAACCCTGCTTTGAAAGTTACTTTCAGCTTTAAAAGTGTGATCTCTTTTCTGCAGAGCCACAATGTTTAACAGAAGAACAGATTATTAGTTTGTGTGCTGCCTAATAAATAATGCTAAACTAACAGGATTAACGTCCTCTAGTAATATTCATTGGCCATGATGCCTTGTTATCCTGAAGCCTGTGTGCTGAGAACAGCAACCAGAGAATTACAGCATTGTAGATCTCCTCCTCAATTGCTGTATATATCTAACCAGTACACAGGGCAGAAAACAACTGGGCAAGTAAAGGCAATCCAATCTGGCTTTATTGGACTCTGCAATAATAGCAGTTATGATCAATGTGGTTACAAAGTAAAAACAGAATGTTGAATTCTTATGAATGAATACAAATTTGCTGCTATTAAATTAACCAATGTACCCATTTAGTTAGCCTTTGCTAGCCATCACCAAAAAGGAAATCTCAGTGTTCCAAGAATTAAAATCTGTGCATTTCCAGCTACACCAACATGCTTTGAAATATTTTTAATTGAAAGAAACTGATCAAATATAATGCAGCATTTATCTTGCTGCAGGTGACACAAGGCATATAGCAGAATATTTTAACAAATGTTTTATTTAAAGACAGACTTGAAAAGTCTGGGGGAGTAATTGCCAGTTTGTCAGCTGAATCACTTTATCCTTTGGAAGAGCTTTTTGTCATTGTATTAGATGATTCCCAATGTCAGTGCAGGCCAATTTATAGGATAAAGGCACCTCAGTGTCACTGAATTCCATGAATGAATATTCAGATATTATTTGCAGGCTTGTTTTTACAAAATTCTTATCCTTCATACTTTGATGGGCATGATATTAAGTGACATGTATCGAAAACCTGTGTTTCTGTGATAAAAAGAACCAAGTTCTCAGTTTCTAATTCTTCCTTTCCCCCCCAACATTTAAAAAAAAAAAAAAAAAAAAAAAAAAAAAAAAAAAAAAAAAAAAAAAGGAAATAGTCTATCCATTAACTACTTAACATGAGAAAATACTTATGTGTACTTCAGCAAAGACTTAATCCTGCTTAAGAATCTGTATTTATTTTAAAGGGATCGCCTGAGCAGAACAGCTGGATCCTTTATGCTCCATATGCAATATTTCCACAACAGATAATCCAGCAGTACATTGCCAAAAAGCAGGCTATATGGACAGCAATTCTAATCACTGTATCACAGTATCACCAAGGTTGGAAGAGACCTCAAAGATCACCAAGTCCAACCCATTACCACAGACCTCAAGACTAGACCATGGCACCAAGTGCCACGTCCAAACGTGCCTTGAACACCTCCAGGGACGGTGACTCCACCACCTCCCTGGGCAGCCCATTCCAGTGNATCCAGGACTCTGGTGTTTTTTAAATGCTTACATTCCCTAGAAAGACACAGGTATTCTGCTTAGTTTTGGGAGACTGGCCCATACTGATCCTCAAAATGTGGCCCACCACAACCTGGTTTTGAACATGAGAATAAAATTATCTCAAGGATGTTCCTTGAGTTTAACTTTGGTTTCACTGAGCAGAAATGTAAAAGACTTGCTGGATTAATTAAAATACTGTGAACTTTATTCCTTGTCAAACTATTTTAATCTGTATAAATCTGGATTATTCACCTTTCTGTCTAAAGGAAGAAAATATGTGTGAGACTGACTTGCACAGATATCTGTAGGAGATACTGTGTCTTGTATTTTCTGTAGGAGGGAAGCAGTTGGGAGATGAGCAAGAAATATATGAATCATCTTACAACTACAATCTATATATGACTTAGTCCTCACAGGAAATAAAGTTACCTGACTATTTAACCAGGAGCGTGGGTTTCTGACAACTTTGCATAAAGTTTGTTTGAAAAACCTTCATATTTTTAAACCTCTGTAAGAACATTTTTTTTCTAAACATATTCTAAGCACTGATCTGAGCAATATTGAAACTGGGAAACCAAAAATGACGAAGTTATAATTTGTCCTTGGAATGAGAGCTACAGTTTGCAAACCAGAGCTATAGTTTGAAAGAAATGTGCAGAAGGGTTGTTATTTGGTTCTGATGTACAGTTTGGTCACTATTTTGACAGTCTGCACAGGTGATATCACTTTTACACACCTTCAGCCCCTACCTTCCTGCTTTTAAGTCACAGGGATCTGCTTTTAGAGTTTGTAAATTAATTCCTCCTTTCCTGTTCTTTGGATGGTACCCACTAAAATGATGAAAGAACAGCTTTTTCTGCCTTTATGTCTTCAAGTGATTAGGGAAACACAACAGAAGCTTTGCTTGGACTCCTACAACTGCCCCTTGATCTCCATCCCAGGAGGTGCTGCCCTCCTGCCCCCAAGTCACAAGTGCTGGGGAAGCCAGCAGGAGCAGGTGGTTCCATGGCATGCTTCAGCACATGTTTAGCTTTCATGACAATGTTCTTCTCTTTGAGGTTCGATCGCCACCAGTCAAGCCTCTAAGGACTATGCCACTGCTTCTCCTTTCATAAATAGCTCAGAATCAATCCACGATCAAGTACATATTTTCACTAGGTAGGATTCCAATCCAAGCAAGTCACAGCAGTTTTCGGTATGTCATATTTATTTGAACTACATTTTTACCTTTGCTACCTCATTTTTATGCAGTTTTCAGAGTTTAAAGAAGAGATAAATGTTACTGAAAGAATAACTGTGCAAGCCAGACAGTTTTGGCAGCAAAATGAACCAGTAGTTCGGCTCTGGATGCTAACAACAGACTTAGAGTCAATCTCCCCCATGCAGCTTCTGTCCAATGATTTCTAGATGTTTCCTTATTATCAATGGATTCATTTCCCATGACACAGTGCCTACATTGACACAGAAATACTGTTTCCATTTTTCAACCTGAAATGAGACCAAAGCCTGTACTAAAGCCTTTTTCCAAAAAGCATATTTGAAAACACAGCTCCTCAGTCAGAAAATATATTTGTGTTTAAAAGACAACAAAGCCTGAAAATGTTTGACCAGAAGGTCCAGAATTCTGCTACTTTCAGAGCAGAGCAAATCTTGATCAAAGAAAGGAACAAAAGGAGCTACTGGTATTTTATCTTTAGGAAGAAAATCGAGAAGTTAGAAAAGCAGAGCAGCACAGACTCTCACCTTCACTCACTCACAATATTTTAATGAAGAAAATGGGAAAACAAAGTGTTTAAAAGCATTATTCGGTATGTTTAATGCCCTGCTTACAACTACTACACTTAAATGCTTTAACAAATGCTATTTATTTAAAATTCATGTGAATCAAGAGCTCTGTAATCAAAGCTTCTGATCAAAAAACATTTTCTGATGATGTCCAAATGGTGACTTCTTCCTTGGATTAACAAGAGGCATATTAACAAGCTTTTTCAGCCATTCCTCTGAATTTGTTTGTCAGCTCAGTTCTGGGCTTATGCTGACAACAGCAAAACCATTTTATTTCTACCTACTGTAGGTTCCAGTTGCAAACATCAAATGAATATTGATTTTCTTTTTACAACTAAGAAAGCTTTAACAGCCACAGCAATAGTAATTCCTGGTAGACAAACTTGGACTTGGGACAAAGAGCTTAGATTGTGTTATTGTTATCACTGGTGGAAATGGGAACTGGAAAAGAGCTGAATAGGCAAGTGATTCACAGCACTCTTTTACCTGTGCTTATACGGGCTGAAATCATTTGGGTGGCAACTCAAGCAAAATCTGTTTTGGACAGTTCTTGCACCTCAAAAATGATGCAAAGCTGGCAGGTTTATCTAGGAGGGGCAAATGAGAACTAGAAGTAGGTTGCAGACTAGATGAATGTATTTGCTTTGACTGATTATGCCCATCTTAAAACAAAGGAAGTCATTCAAACCTTTCACTGAGGGTTCAGAGGTTTTACATGATATTTCCCACACATCTTGTTTTCACTTGTTCCTGTGTCAGAGTGAAAACAAGGCAAGAAGTACATATGATATTTTTAAGGTTCCAGAAATTCTGGTTTGCATGACAACTTCAATTTTCATTTAAACTGAAAAAAAAAAAAAATCCTTGTGGCTGTTAAAGATTGTCTGAATTCTTCCCTAACCCTGCATCAGTTTTATACCTACAGATACTCCCCAAATACTTTGTTTTCCAAGCAAAATTAGAAAAAGCTCCTTATAGATCCTCTTACTTATTAGTCAACACTACCCCTGTGTTTTCTACTTAGCAAAGAAAACCAATTAAATTGAAGGTAATACATCTGAGCCTTTTCAAACACAGGTCTGTAATTTGCCTGTCAGACAATACCAGATAAAGAGCACCTGATGGTTCATGAAAGAACTACACAATTATAAGTATTAGACATCTGTGTTCTGCAGTCTTGCTAAGAGGAAGGTGAAGAGTTTTCTCCCAAGGCCCATCCATATGCCTTTATCCTCCAGACTTCCCATCATTAGGCCTTTCTGTAGCTACCTTTGCTCATCCTTTCAGGCACAGCTAATATCACTTGATGTGAAACTTTGCAATTAAGGTCATTATTCTTAGATCATGGAAGAATCAACTGCTTCTCTAAGGAATAGTTCTGCTATTTAAACAAGCCACAGGTAACTAGGAAGGTGTTTAGGTGGCTCATTTATCCTAAGTGTTGTCTAGTTAATCAGGACTCTTGGGGTCTATTTCTAACTCTACTGCTGACTTTGTAGATCATTTTGAACAAGTTTAAATTTGGTAATGACTGGGTCTCTCGACAGGTGTTGCAAAGCTTTGTTAATTTAACACATAAAACATGAGCTTACAATTTAGCAGAACTTTATAGTCCTATAAGTATTGTAATTCTAATAAACTTAAAATAATAGGTTCAACATTAATGGACTTATTTTTGTTTTCAACTAAGGCCAAATCAATTTTATCTGGAATTAAGAGAAGTGATGTAAACTATTGGAATTGAACAATGTTATTTCTAGAAGATAAGACATTAATCATGTTTCATTTCACGACTGGCCCTAGTTCACAACCCTGCTGAAGCCACCAGGACATTCGTCTGACGTCTTTAAGATTTTGTACTGAAGATTCTAAAAATCAAATTCAAGTAATCACTAATTATAAGCATCCCAAAACCTGTATTTTGTCCCAGACAAAGGCACTGTTTAACTGAACTGCAGAAAGAGTTATGCAAATGTGGCAGGCAGCACGACTCCTCTGTGTACCAGACCTCCATAGACTTTTTATGCAGCTCCTTGGGGATGCATGTTCTTTGGTACCATCTGGTCCAGGCTCCAGAGAGGAACTAAACAAGAACTGTTTGGTCCTTTAGGGAACACGTAAGAAAAATCAGAAAGCTTATGCTGAAATTACAGGGGGAAAAGTGAAATATTGGTGGGTGGGAGAGTAAGGATACATATGCTTGAAAATATCATAGCTTAACTGATTTAAAAGAATCATGGTTGTTGTTACTGACACCACATCAACATGCTGGAATGAAATATGTGCAATGCCCCCTTATGTGAAATGTCATATAAACAAACTGACATTTAGTCACCTAAGCAGCCTTATTTTCAGAGTAACTGCAACTTCTCATTCATAACAGCTGAATTTACAGGTACTGAGTCATCCAAATAATGAAATACATCATACATTTTTATCACTCTTATTATAAGACTGTAGACTGATATCTGAAGCTGAACAAATAAAATAAAAGCATTGCACCAACCAGACATGGAGCACATGGCTGGCCCTTCTGCATTGAGATGTTTCACATGTAATGGTAACTGTCTTCTGACTTCATGGCAGAAATCTTTGCATCAGTTGGTTTAACGGACTGACAAGTCTTAAGCTTTTATATTAGTTTACTGCTCACAAGGACAGTTTGGGGCTGCACCAGCGCCGAGTTTCTTTTACCATGGATAGAATATTACCATATAAACAACCAACAGAGAAAAGTTTGTTTCAGTTTTCTCAGAGAATGAGGAAAATACAAGGGAGGAAGAAAAAGCAAGGAAGTTCTCTCTTTGTCTGCCACTGGTCCATACAACACAAGTGGATCAGTATCCAAAGTGTGGAATGCAACTATATAGAATAATAGAATGGTAAGGTTGGAAGGGACCTCAAGGATCATCTAGTTCCAACCCCCTGCCATAGGCAGGGACACCTCCCACTAGTACAGNTAGTATTACATTTGTTACTCTGACCATTCAAATGAAGAATAGTGCTATGATAATAGCAACATATTTGCCACCAAAATATAGTGAAGATTTCAATGATGACAAACAACAGCCCTCATCATACACTTCAGCACTAGCCAAAGACCTTAAACAACTTGAGCACAAATTATAATATTCTGAACAACACAGTAATAATTTCCTAAACCAAGTTATTTACCCATAAATTTACTCTTCTTCCTACTCAGAGGAATAACCAATGGATTTAACTGAATCTAGATTTCTGAGGATGTGATGGTAGAACCAAGCCTTAGAACTTTAACAAGTCACTGCTTTTCTCCATCAGCAGCACTTCTGAGAGCATCCTTGACCATCAAATGCAGGGCCAGCAAGTGGTTGGAAGTGAATGATAAGTCTTTATTGTCTGCTGTCAGGTTCCTATGCGCTGGCAAATAACTCAAAACCAGATGTTCCTAACAAAAATCTGTGGTTTGGGATTTTGCTGATGCTGTCCCATGAAAGGAAAAATATTCAAATGTTTAGTGGTCTCTGACAGTAGTAACACCTGAAAACACAGGCATTACTGCAAATTACTTGGAAAAAATTAATTATCTTTCTAGTTAAAAAATGAAATTGCAATTACTGGCCATTTTAATTTAAGGAACCAACTGTTCCTATTCGCATTATTGTCATCTCAAAGCTACTTTGGAAGGTCAGATGTGAGAATTCAAAATGTAATCTTGCAGATGCTGTCACAGATGTCAAAACAACCCTTTCACTCAAATCTCTTGAAATGTAACAGCATATCAGATTCAGGTCCCATTCAGAATCCCAGAAACAACTGGACATAATCTTTATGTTCCCATCATAAAGATGACATCTCCCCTTAAAAACACCAAAACCTGGTTAGGCAAAAATGAAGTAAAATATAGAAATAAAGCCTGGCTCATTCTTTCCCAACATGTCAGTTCAGTAGATGATGATCACAAAGGTTTCTTTTTCCATGGAATTTCAAACAGATATTGGATAGAAAAGAAAAAGTGGATTTTGTATAGAATGTCCTCCAAAAGCCTAGCAAACACTGATGAACAGTCACTCAGAAAGTCTGGGTACTGAAAATCCCAAATGATGTGACGCTGCAGACAAATATCTCTGCATATTCAGAGAGGTTTTAGTACCACAGGAGGTGCCAGATGTAATATTTAGTGTGTGGCATTTGGGACAATGAAATTTCTAGTCCGTGAAGAACTTCAAGATCCTAACTTTTGAGGAGCCCAAATCAGAATGAACACAAGTACTGAAAACAGTAAAAAAATACTAATGAGCAATACTGAAAGAGCTTACACAAATATTGGTGAAAATGCTTTGAGTTGTCAACATCTTTAATTTCAAAATTCTGAGTTTGAAACTCAACTGCTCACTTCATGTGCATTTATTGAAGAAATTAAAGGTCAGCATTAGAATTCCATTTTAATAATTCAGATTTTGGCAAAATGCCAAATTTCCTCTTGGCTTTTTTTTTTTTTACATTGACACTATTCATATACTTCAAATATCTCCATGTTCCAATGTTTTCAAAATGTATCTTTTGCATCTATAATTTTGTGCATGACAAGTGCATATCGGTTGGGTTTGGTTTTTTTTTCCATTACTTGGGACCAGGAACAACAAGACTAGCAGTGTATCCTAATTTTGCAAAATGGAAGAAGTCTTTTGACAGTAAAGGATTTCCTGTCACTAACAGGAGGCAGGGGAATGGATAGCCACAAAGACCTGATCAGGGGAGACCTTATTGCTGTCTACAACTACCTGAAGGGTGGTTGTGGCCAGGAGGAGGTTGCTTTCTTCTCTCCGGCAACCAGCACCAGAACAAGAGGACACAGTCTCAAGCTGTGCCAGGGGAAGTTTAGGTTTGGGGTGAGGAGAAAGTTCTTCACCGAGAGAGTCATTCCCCACTGGAATGGGCTGCCCAGGGAGGTGGGGGAGTCACCGTCCCTGGAGGCGTTCAAGGCACGTTTGGACGTGGCACTTGGTGCCATGGTCTAGTCTTGAGGTCTGTGGTAATGGGTTGGACTGGATGATCTTTGAGGTCTCTTCCAACCTTGCTTATACTGTGATACTGTAAAAACCAGAACTCCTCTTCTTTAGAGCAAGAAACTCAAATACAATATATCAGCTTCCAAGTCAGTCAGTCTATTTGTTTGCCTATCTACCTACCTATTGTTTCACTGATTTTCTACAGGCTGTTATACTCTGGCAATGGCATTGCTTCACTACATACTTGCCCAGCCAGCACAAGTGACATACAAGCTGCATATGCTGCCATTATTTTTTAATTATCTGTCGTGTGTTTAAAGAGCCGACAGAGTGAAGCTCTCAAACAAATTGGAGAAAAAAAACCAGAATTGTATTTGGAGAGAGTGTTAGAGATAGAAATTACAAAGCAGATACAGAATCCATAAGCAAATCCCCTGAATTTTTCCCCAACCCAAAACTAAATCTATCATCCCCAGTGCTCCAATCCTCCCCCCGCCATGCCTCTGCCATCCAAGAGGCCTAAGCACAGCCTCTGGAGGCCCCAACCAGGCCTATCCTTACATGTTTTGTCCCGATAACGCAGCTCCTGCCCGACGCAAGGCTGGAGGGGGAGGAAAGGAGAACAAGCTGGCCTTGCTGTGAGCTTATGAAGAGATAACAGAATTGTGGGATTGAATAACAAAATCTTCAAGTCCCTAGAGGACTATTTTTACCCTATAGTTCCCAACCTGGGACATTATCATATCTTGAGAATAATTAAAACTTTACTCCTACTTGGTAACTTACTTATCATCTGACAAGAAGAGTCCCATGCCACTGGTCTCTAGCCAGCTGAAGGGAATCTGATTGATCTACCTCTGCATTCTTACGCGCAAGTAGGAACATTCATTACCATTAGCAATTTCTGAATAAAAGTCATGTTGAAAATGGTCATTTGAAGTACATAGTTTAGACTCTAAGGGTTGATCTAAAGGAGCAATGTTAAAGTTCAGTCAACAGTGCCCAAAGCCAAGGGCAGAAGTAGAGCAAAGGTATACATATCTCCTTAAAGAGTATTTATTCATAGATGCATCTCTTACTCCTATAAATCCATATGATGTTGGTCATACTCTGTTCCAGCTTGTCACTACTCCTTTGTCTCATGAATTCTTTAATTTGGATTTATGCTAAGCATTGCTGCCAGCACAGAGGATATTAATGAAATAGTTAATATGCATGGAGAACAGAATTCGGGCAAAAAAGGAAGTTTTACTGGTTGGTCTGTTTCCAGTTTATCACATTATCAAGCTGATAAAAGTTGCTCTAAGCAGTAGATACTCTAGTTATAATTTAATCTGTAGAAGCACTATAAAAATAACACAAAATAAGTACAAATGAAAGAAAAAAAAATATTTCACTATGTAGAGCAGAGCCAACTAAGAGTCAAGAAGAGAATGAAGAGGAAGAAATTATGTTAAGGGACATAGTATAGCAAAAGACAAATGCAGCCACAACAGATGCTGGAAGCATGCCCTGGGGAGAAAGCAGTGAGGAGTTTCCTTTGAGGTAAGACCAGAGTGCAAGAGAATCACAGCTGAGAGAAGTCACTATTTCTAGTGACTGAAGTTTTGGTCAATCAAAGGTTGGTCAAACATGGTCGAAAAAGGAAACAATATCTCTGTGACAACAACACAGGCTCCCAGCCTCAATGCTTAGGTTAAAACACTGTCCTGGAGAGAGGAAATACTGAAACCCATATTGCTAGAATGAATCTCAAAATTGGGAAGAAAGCTTTTCAAATGCTTGGTTAGAAGCAATAAACGGATGCCACAGTCAGATGAATCACAGGAAAATCACTAAGATGAGGAAAATGTAATCACTATAATTAGGTGAATATTTAATTAGTGCATTTTGTGGATAACAAGGCTTGTTTGCAGTGGCAGCCTATGGGAAAAGATAACTGCTCACATGAGGGTGTCCAACGCTCACTGATGCATAGATGGCCATATGGTATATGGGGGGAAGCCCCCAGAAAAATCTTAGGTGAGCAACAGCTTGTCTCCCAACATTGCTGTTTGCCAGTCAGCAACATCTCGGGAACCCTACTGCAGAGCAAGAGCACACTGAAATCCGAGCTGTCCAAAGTCAGAACAAAATATCACCTTCCCTGTGAGAGCTGATTACTGCCTTCACTGCTAGTGAGAAGCAATGGGCTGTGGCCTGATGTAAATTTGAGGGCCAAATACATCACACACAGTGGAATATAAGATCATGTATACACAGCATGTGCATTGCCTTCTGATACAGCTATCCATGCAATTTTTGTTACACTGATGAGGCACAGCATGCTATGTGTGTCTCTGTAAGTGTTAAAAGACTAATTCTATCATGCTACATTAATATGGTTTATGATGAAAGACGACAGATGAGAAGTAGCATTGTGCACTTTGAGGAATCAATTGCTGGGAATTAGACTCATTTTCAGTGTAGGAGCAATTTTATTTCATTTTGAGAAGATCTGTGGATTAATGATGGAAAAGCAAAGACATTTTTCTTCCTTTGGTGAAAAGCAAAGTATGTACGTTCCTGTCCAGCAAAGCTGAAGCACTGCTTGCTGGATCAGTTCAAACTAACAGGCAAACTTAATTCTGGGACTTTGGTCACAGAACTTTGGCCCCAAAACACACTATAAATCAATGACTGATTACAACATAATCTAGTCTTTTATTTCCCAGGAACTGCCAAACTGAGAATAGGATATTATTATGCTAAAAACTTCAAATCAGTTTTATCTTTCTCTGACAGAAGTAGTATTCATTTGAGATTTAAATGATTTTCTAAAGACAGATGAAAAACAACTACCATTAAAATAGCTGCAGTCAGAGTTAAAACAAGAATTTCATTGTTTTCCTGCCCACCAGAAATCTCCTGAACTTGATTGTTTCACTAGTCCTTGATGATAATGTGACAGAAGAAAGAGATCAGCTGTGAGAAACTAACAGAAGCATAAAGATCAGAAGTGTCATCTAAATGAAAATCAGATTCAGATGTATATTTGGACTATTCAGATTTCTCTTCTCTTCCATACCATGGCCTTGGGAAAACTTTTATGACCACTTTAAAGGAATCTGTTTCTGTATTATATTTTTAAGAAGTCAATGAGTGAAAAAGGGACATACTCAGAAAGTTCACCTGAAGTCATGTCTCAAACAATGATTGAACTTCATCCAATGGAACATTCCACAATTTCTGCCACTTGCTGCTAATTATTGCTTAGCAATGGAATAAACCCACAACACTTAGGAAAAGCCATCCTTAATATTTCAGTATATGACCAACCAGTTAGAAATCTTGAACTCATTTGCTCATGGATACTTGTCTCCTCTGAGCTCTATTTTAAACTTGTCTACATTAGGACATATTTTTAGTTCTGTTTTATTTCTGTGAAGAGTGTAAGAAGCAGAACATTTTATCTTCTGTTCATAAAAGAGATATAAATCATCCCATTCTAAAAAGGTGGAGCAATTTTAGCTCCAGTTCTTTTGCAATCAATTTGATCTAGCCTAAAAAAGAGACCTCATCTTGTTCCTAAGCTGGCTCTCCTTATCTCAGAGCACCTTTAGTGTTCAGAAATTTGCTTGCACTAAGAGAAATAAAGAGAGTTTGCTACTCGAATTATAACTCTACTGTAGAAAATAGGAGCATTAACACAAAAAGGCAGGAGCTGGCATAGCTCACTTGCAGAGATCAGCTGTACTCACTCATGATCTAGCTTGCCACACCAGATCACCTGGGTTTTGCTCTACTCAACTGGTTATACACATATGCTACTGTGTCTATGTAATAGCAGGAAATTATTCAGGGCCTTCAGGATACAGCTTGCTGAACCTGAAGCCAGAGAGTTTGAGACTGACCAATAAATACCAGTCATGAATAGTTTCACAAGAAAAATTAATTCTCCATTGAGTGTGACTGGAATAACTAATGTGGCCTTCAGAAATGCACAGTGCTTTCAAAAACGAGACCAGTCAATGCCCTGACTCACTGCTATCTCCAACAGAAGATCACCTCATTGCAGCTAGTGCTCACACCATGAATATAATCTGAGATCCACATTGTTTTCATTTTGACACCGATTGCTCTTAAGCATGCTAATATCCAAATAACAATTTTTGTCACATAAAAGAAGGTAAAGAGTACCAAAATTTGTGAGAAGAAAATCCTTTGGAAAGAGCAAAAAACATTTGAAAGAACACACCATTTAAAAAAAAAAAAAAAAAAAAAAAAGGAGTGGAGGGCTCCCTTTATATAATTATAAAATTATTGTTGGTAAGACTGATTTAATTTGAATAGCATTCCCTAGGGAAATATAGTGTGCTATCAACTTGAAATGATTATGATTATTTGGCCTTCAGCATTAGTGGGATAAAGTCAGCAGCAGAGCTGGATGGCAGCATGCCCACAGCTACACCTAATGAAATGAAGCACATCTGTGGCTCTGACAGGAGGGAAATACCAGGGAAAGAGCTAATCTCCAAGCAACTCGTTCCATGCCTGATGCCAGCAGAGTCTCCAAGCACCCACAGGCTATACTCCAAGGTCCTTACTCAGCTTTTACTCAGAATTGAAGGAATTTTGATCACAGACAGAAAAGCAAGAGGGGCAGATGTAACGTTCGAAAATATTAATGTATAGGAGTGGCTGACTCACTACCCTGTTTGATGTGGCAGGAGATGCCAAGAGGTGTCCTCTGTGAGCCAGGACTGCAAGAGCAGGAGGTGACCCCACTAAGTCATTTCTCCTCACAAACAGAGATGGGCAAATATGAAAACTGATATTTTTATAAGTTAAATGGAGTGGAACTTCATCAAGCTGTCAAAAACTGCTTTATTTTAAGCTGCTCTCCTAAGATCAGCAGACAAATTTAATTCCTTGCAATATATGTATGGGGAAACTTAGCAGTATCTTGCTCTGACATAAAACCTGGGAACAGCCCCAGAGAGCTGGTTCTTGAGGAACCTTTGCTCCAGTGAGCAAACCCTCATTGGTGATTTAGAATATGGCTTTTTAAATTGTATTGACAAGGTTGCACAATGATATTTTTGCTCCTATTGACTAGCAATCTGGCAAGCAGATGAAAAGGCAAACCTCTGCCTTTGTTGAATTTGCTGGCACTCTGCTGTAGGAGACCAAAGCAGGTGCTTAGAAGGAAAGAGAGGCAGTACATAGCCAATTGGTGGTTGAAGACAAAGCAGCAGCCTGCTTGAGTTCATAGATGGAAGGAAAACACCTGACAGAAAATGGAAAAAAAGAATCCCTAAACATACTCAGTGACAGAAGAACACAATTTGCCATCTCTCTCCACAGAGACTAGGTAGACTTCGCTTTCACAGTTCACCTGGTCTCCAGGAGTAAAGAGCTGCCTGTCTAGAGGCTCTGAACCATCTCTGCCCTTGACTTTGTTAGTGGTAGCAAACTGGAGGGCAGCATGTTTCCCTGTTGACTTTTGTCTCTATAAAATGCCAGTTCCTCAGAGAAGGTGGTAGCATTACCAGAAAAAGCAAACAACTTGTTTTCTGTGTAACAGCAGAACAGTATTCTGACTGCAGAAAGCAGGTTTCCTCCCTCCACACAAGGCAAAAGAGGTCTGTCCTAAAAAACTCCCCTCTGTTGCAAGATAAAAGGTAAATACAGTCTAAGAATGACTTAAGCTTTCCTGGAAACTTTATCCTGGGACATAAAATAATGTATTCAACTTGTCCTGGACCTTTGCATCAGTCATCTTCCCTGGGGCTCTTAGGAAGCATCCAGGCCCAGTACATCAGCTACCTATTGTTCAGCTTTTTCATTTTCAGCAATCTGGTTTCCAATTCTCTCCTCCTGGAATGAGGTGCCGTTAAGAGACACAATGCAAACACAAAACATAATTGGGATGGGTAGAGCAATCCGATTAAAATGAGAAAGCTGCCTGAAGCAGGAAAAAAAGCCAAGAAATGAAAGAAATTACTGAAAAAAAGGTGAAAACCTAAATAATGTTTTAAAAAAAATTTCTTTAATCTCCAATTCCAAGGGCACCAAAACAAGAGAAGCAGTTGTTTTCAGTATGCTGGCTGGAGAGATGGCAAAAATAATGCAATATTAATAATCACCATTTTGCTAACTTGACAGAGTCCCATAAATGTTTCTGAGAACACATGAAAACACCAGATAAAATATACCATCTGTCCTCAAGTTCTGCAGAAGCTGATGCCAGCAGGATAAAAACAGAGCACCAGTACAGGCAAAGGTGGGTGTACAGTACCCATTGGCAAGGAAAGTACTGCAGGGAAGACTGCAAAAAGAATGTTTTGTTGGATATAATGAGAAGCATGAAGTAGAAAGTACTTCTTTTGCAGGAGAACAGAATAGTGAGAAAAGCTTTGAAAGCAGAAACTGGTGAAGGATTAAGTAGGGAGGATCAGAATTTGTATAGGAAAGTTCTTATCTATAGCTAATATAGAACAGGCATAACGTATCATTAAATCTGTTCAAGTCAAAACTACAGTAGCATAATGAAAATTCACCAAAGCATGACATTCTAAACCCCTGGGCCTCAGGCTGCCCATTGTGCACATGCAGTTGAAGCACAAGCCTAAGGCTTGGGCATGCTCAGTGCCACACATACTCCTTTTGCAGTATCAAGGACATAAACATTGCTCCTGCATGAGTGCAAAATGCACTTTACGACACAAGCACAATGTGCATGGCATAATGTAGACTCCTCCAGAAACAGTAAGCTTGTTTTAAAATCGGGGGGGGGGGGGGGGGGAAGGGGACAAGGGGAACCAGCAGCCCCCTTTATTCTTCATAGAAGTGTTGCTGATGTATTTTCTTGACTAGACAAATTGGTGTGTTTTGATTTCAGCTCTTTGCACAGATTCCACAAACTACAAAGATACAAAACAAGCTACTGGTTCTCTGAACTCCCCTTCTCAACAGGGTCTGTCAACTGCACTCCTGCATTCAGATAATGCTGCTACCCAGGATAACACCTTGATGTGTTTGGGTGAATTTGCCTGACTCGATCTTCTTCTCTGCCATATGAATCAAAACTTCAAAAGGAGCTTTGAGTATTCATCCTCTTTGTTACAGAGACATCATGAAAGATTTTTTGGGTTGAGAAATTAATTCTTCTTGTTTAGAGCAAAATCAGAACCCTTAATGTAATGTTAGACTAATTTAGGTATCTTTAGACTGATTTATCTTGATTTAACACCAGTTCTTCTAGACTTTGTTTTCAAATATTGATCACAAAACATATTTTTTTTTTTTAAGTAGTAGCAATATTGCTATGGAGAAAAAAAAATGGAGCTAACTTTCTTACTACAAACTGTTTTCAGCTGCAGATTTAAGGACATATTTGTAAAGGCTTACACAGGAGGTGAAAGCTTGGCTAAAATATAAAATCCTTTTTAGCAGCTTGGCTTTCATAGCATGCTACAAATTCATGAAGAAAGGAATACAGAAGGATTGTAAAATTTCATGCCTGACACTTGCATGTTATCTCTGGGAATCCAGCCTGAATAGGGCAGGCATAAAAGGAAAGCATAAGCTTGTATAGCTCCAATGTGGTATTATATTTCAGTAATTCTGGAGTGAAGCAAACCAAGATCAATAAGACAGCATTTGACAGGTGTCCATCTAAATACGAGTTAATTATTTCAGACATTGTCTCATATCCCAAAGAAAGCAATCTGGGATTAAAAATAAGTTCAATAGTACATATGTGCTGTTCAGTAGCATTCATATGTGTGGCTAAGATACAGACATAGCAACCTGAAAGGATAATTAAGATATAGCATCTCTATTTATAGAACAAAAGTGAAGCAGCTTCATTGTCTTTAAATGTGAAGACTGGTGAGCAAAGGATGATATTAGTTGCTAGCAAAAGAAGATATAAGTCATTAGAAAGATGTGTTCTAGTTCAGTATATAATATATGCTAGAGACAAGAAAAAAAGAATTATGACATGAAAGGACAGAAGATACAGTGTAGGAAGTGAAGAATAAAAAAAAGCCACTGGGACATGTATTTTTGCTAAAAATATAAATGAAAAGGATTGAAGAGATTAAAAAAAAAAAAAAAAAAAAGGGAGAGAGAGAGAGAGAGAAGAGGTTTCAAGACCAAATAAAAGGAACACAGGTAATACAAGTGTTTTCTCTTTAAACTCTTTTCAATACAAATATGAGCCACTTCTTCATTGCAAAACAATCCAGTAGCTACCATGATTTAACATCTCTTTAACTAAGGAAGTCTGTAATGCTAAGGCAAGTCCACTTTTTCCCAGCTGATAATGAAGGACGCTCAAATGAATGCAGTTATTTTGAGAGAGTAACAGCTTTTCTGAAAGAGAGGTGCAAAGAAATTTAATTCTCAATGTTATTAAATCCCTTATTATAAAATTAATAATAGCCAGATTGAGTTAAATGATTCAATGACTCAATTTACGTTTCAAAACATTAAAATCATAGAGCAGAGCTTTTTGGATCTGATACTAGGATTAGCTCTTTGAAACATCCCTGGAGAAAAGTTGTAGACAGTTTTTGGTTTTGTTAGTATGGTACCTTTGTATCTAGTTTCCAACAGAACACTCAGGAGAGGATGTGGCAAAAATATTTCAAGATATTTCAGAAGGGAGAGATTAGACTTTCTACTTTTAATTGATTTACAAAGAGCTCCAGAACACCACTAAAAACTCCCTATTGCAACTTGTTCACAGCATCTCCACTGCGCTGCTCTGAAATCTTTTCTCCAGGAGGGCCATTGCTGGGCTTACATTAAGCACTCCATCTACTCTCTGACAATTCATGGCTTCTGTTCAGAGAAGTTTCCTTCAAATATGAGCGATTTTTGCATAGCACATTTGGATTTGTTGCCTCTTGTTCACAAACTTGATAGGAATATCAAGTGATTAGCAAGACTTGAAGTGCTGCTGAGATAGTCATGTAGTTATTTTACATGGAGATGCTAATAAGGGTACTTTCAATGCAAACTTTCAATTGAGGAAGGAAAGGTGGACAGACCAAGCTCTCACTGATTGTTCAATACTTGGTATCAGAAAAGAGCAGCCTTCAGGTTGGATGCAATTCAGAGAAAACACATTCAATGTGGCTATAAAGTGATGCATCAACATAAATATTGTCATTTAGATGCAAAACACACCAAAAAAATTGAAATATGTTTTGCTTTAGTGAGCTGACCTTCTGTATACTGGTGATACAGTTCATACATGGGGAAAAAAATGCATGGAAATTGAATCAGTCAACGCTGATGGAATGAGGGAGGTTTTGCTGACTCCAGACTACAGACATTGACAAGAAGTAGCAATGGGAAATTTGTTCCAGCCTTTCATCTAAACATGAGGCAACTGCATTTAAGAACATTATGATAAGCCGAAAGCAAAATAAGAGGTATTTATAAATACAGCAGAAAACCAGAGATACAAGGGATAATAATATGCAAAATGTGACTGAAGGTTTTTTTGAACACTTCTTTTGGACATACCATATTGGTATGAAGCTTGATTTTTTCACTGTTCTTTGATGGTTTTCCAGGCTGGCTACTATATTATAGCACATGAAGGTGCATTATCATAACACACAACCATAAATGCTGTTCTTTCCTGTGCAATGAGACTGCATTGCAGAATGTATGAAAATAGACCTTTTGTTTCTCTTCCTCCAAAAAATAAACATCAAGAAAATGAAAAATGGGTTTATATCATTGTCAATGTTCTTTTATTTTTCTTTATTCTTTCTCTCTGTTGTCTAAGAGAGTTGGCAAGCTCAGCAGTGGCCATTTAAATGACATTTAAGTCATTTACACTATAATGGACATTAACAGCAATATACTTGACCCAGAAATCAGAATGCTGAGACTGATTTTTCTCCTGATTTTCTCCTCTCGGTAGCTTCCATTGTCAAGAAAAGATATAAGGCTAAACAGAGCCATTTTGTCCTCTGCCCTTGCATTGAAACACACCCCATGTTCAGAAGCTGCTTTTATAGGATCAGTGTGTATCTGTGGAAATTTTCCATGAGTGCTTTCAGGCTCTGCATATTTAGCTAACAGTGTGATCCAAATTTTCCAAGCTCACACTACACTGGGACACTGTCTGTGTAGTGATTGTGTTCTCATTGACTTACAATAGCTCTGGAAAGGCTTCTCCCTGCCCATTTCCACAGTTAATAGTCACTATATTTTTTGGCCATGGCTTCTTGTACTACAGTTTTATTCAGTGTGTCTTTTAACTCTTACTGTCTTAGACACCCTATTTGTGAAAGAAATACAAATCATAACTTTCAGATAGCTCAGCCTTCCAAAATGCTGTGACACACAGCCTAAATGTGAGTTTAAGACTTCCCCAGCCAGCCAACTGGCAACCAGTACCTTTTGCATGCAGAGAACTTAAGCAAACATGAGTGCAAAACAGTTCATGATTACAAGTGAAATCATAGAATGCTTTAGGTTGGAAGGGACCTTTAAAGGTCATCTAATTCAGCCCCAAATCCTTTGAGCTCAAACAATTTAAGACACTGAACTACTTAAAAGGAGGTTCACAAGCAATCACTATTAACAAATATAGCTGTACGTGATGGCATCCAAATTCAGATGACTCAAAAACCTCATTCATTACAGTGATGTATTTTTCTCAAATGCACTGCTGATGGTTATCTAAGTTACCATGTAACAAGACACACTGGAACTCTGCGAGTCAGGAAGAGGAAGGACAATTAAGTTTTTGTGTTGTGGTATCTTTGTTGATATTTAATCTATATATTGGCTTATTATGCCCTAGGGGCTAGGAAGCAAGAAACTGAAGACATTTATGTGACAACTAAGACAGTAATAGTCCAAAAAGTGAGACTTTTTTCTTAGTGAAAGTAGAAAAGGTAAAAGTACACAAAGTTAGAAGTATGACAACATGAAGATGACTACTGAGGAAATAAATAAAGATGACTTTACGTGATTGACCCCATCCTTTGAAGGGGAGCATTACATCTCCCATGGCTTGCTACCAACCACTAACAATTAGGTAGTCAGAGACTCAAAAATACGGATATTTCTACAAGCAAGAATAACAATAAGACCACTTTCAGAGCAAAAAATGCTGATACAGAATATAATCTGAAGGGAAAACAGATATTTAACCTAGCTCTCACTAGTCCCAAGGACAAGTTTTATTCAATGACACATCAGTAACCTTGCAGTATGGTGTGGTACATTGATAAGGAATCTGGTGAGCAGACTTGTGAGAGGGAAAAAAAAAAGCAGCAGCCAAATGTACAGGTGTAAGAGAGAAGACATTAGGAACTATTACAAGTAAGAGACATGGATTAAGCCAGATGACAGAGTCCTGAGCAGGAGATGTGACAGGGGCACCACTGAGTGATGGCCCTCTCAAAATACATTTAGCACAGAAATGGACTACCCATTTCTGAGTAGACAGATGGTATCTCCACTTTACTACTGAATCATAAAGTTGCACAGATGATGCCTACATATGGAAATGGAGGAAGAGAGTAAAAGTTAAATTGAGTTTATTCAAACAATGTGAAAGCCTGAGAATATAAATGTCCACAAAACAAAAGCAGGATAATTCACGATGAACATATCACATCACAACATTGAACATCACAGAAATGCACATGGTATAGCTGCAGGCAACCTGGACAGGAAATTCAGGATTTTACTGAATCAGAAAAACTGAGAAATCAGTGCTGCCACTGGCATAGCAGGGATTCACATATTTAACTTCTGTTAATACTAATGGGATTTATGTCTGTCTCTACCCAATACATCAAGAGAAGAATTAACAGCTAGGTCTCTTCTGTTTAGAAAAGGAGGGGATTAGCTGTATGTTTCTACCTCCCAGTACAAAGCTCACAAGCCTTACAGCTTGGGAAATTATCTACTGTGCAGCAGCTACAATGTATGGAGATTACAGCTTCAGAAAGAGTCCAAGAGGAACGGCAAATGTCAGTTTTAAAGGCCTGGGGTATCCGTGGGAGTAAGAGACATTTCCAGGAGCAACAGGAAGAGGAAATCCTCATTTCTCAGAAGAGTGAGGCAGTGCCCAGTACTTGGAACCAAGAGCCTCAGAATCCATGCTGTGACTAGCTCCCTGCACTCACACATGCAGATGTCTGGGAAGCAGAGAGGTACCTAGCAGACCACTAGTAAGAAGCAAGAACTCAAGAGGCTGTTAAGACTCAGCTGTAGGAGTTGTATTTCAGCAGATGTTCAAAGTCTAATGAGCTCCCCTTTGGGCTGCTACACTCATACAGAGGGGATTTCAAAGTGCTTTAAATTCCCTCAGCATGTAGGAAGTAGACTAGCTCAAGGAAAAGGGTATTTGGGTGATGAAGGAACACATTCCTGTTAGCAATCCCAGACCTATGTAGCTTGCCATAGCCTCGAGAAAAACTACTAGAAGTGCCTTAAAACAACCTCTGCTTCACAGTAAAAGCGTGCATTCTGGTCAATGAAGCAGCACAGGATTTATCCTGTATAAAATGTGCACATTGAGGTTATTTACATTAAGGCAGATACACCATTAAATGTGGCACATCACTGCTCCTGATACTTCCAACTGCTTAGTGAAACACTGCTTTCTCGTCCCCTGAGAAAATGTTGCCTTCTCCATGCAAAACACAACTTAAAACCCTGTTTGACATTTTCCAGGAAACATTGCTTGCACTTTAGAAAGGTTCAAGTCAGGACATCATTCAACCCTCCAGCAGAGAGAGAAACACTTGCTCTGTTTTCACTCGTGTACGGATGTTATAGCTGCCGACATTTGCACTTTCACCTAAATCTTGGGCCCAGCATCTACCTCAGCTAAGAAATGAGATCAGATGTAGACACCTGCTTCCAGTGCTGCCAACAGGAGAGAAGTACATTTCAGGCAAGTAGTGTTTTACTTCGCATATTCTCAAGAAGCCTACTGCTCAAATCAACCAACACTGCAGTATGCTTAACCCACATTTTCAGAAGGCATTGTTTACATTCTTGTGTTACTGCTTTGCACAAATATAATTATACTAAATTTAAATAAACAGGCTCCTCTCATCTATGTTCTTTTGGTGCTTTTACACCTTAGTGTAAACTAAGGGAATCCACATGAAAAGCTAGAAAAGAGCTACGCATTCACACTTCTGTTTACTATATAGCAGCTTCTGTATAAGGACTGAGCTGCAGCAATGTGTGGATCCAGCCCACCTGAATGATCTCAGTGACTTTATCTGAAGCAGTCGGGTAGAAGTTGAAACATATGCAAGAATGACTCTGTGATAATGGAATGCTCTCACTGTGCATCATCAAAATACTGTTATTTGAGCTAGCTGATATTCCCAGATTGTTCAGAAAAGTGAGGACCAAAAGGACTGGGTTATAGAAACTTTGCCTTTTCTGCCAGCCTTGAATAAGAGCCAGACATGCATGTCTTGTCTGGAACTGCTCCCACACTGGGGGGGGAAAAAAAAAAAAAAATATCTCCATTCTGTAAAAACTAGATCAAGGCATAACTCTGAATACTTTACATAAGAATAAAAAGATCCAAATATGGAGATTTATTCACAACTCTCTCCACCACTATCTCTGTACCAAATCCTCTCTTCTTATTACGTATCCAGACACACATGCACTGGAGCAAAGAGGATTTCTGCTATTGTGGAAATTCATATAGTCCTGGACTAACATTTTTACACTTGTTCATAATCTATCTGCAAATATAATATGTGCACTTAATGCTAACAGCAGAAGAGCAAAGAAGAAAAGATGCTGTTTCCACCTCCAAATTATTTTCTTCCCCTCCAGCTTTCTTTGACATTCATACAGAGCTCCTGCTTCATTTAAATGGCCATGCATAAACTGCAAACCACTCTGTTTTCTGAGCAGACTTAAGGAGTATTAACTGCTGCTCTTTGTTAGCATTAGTGTGTGATGTATAAAAGCGTTGATAATCACTTATTAAAAGACATCAAGCGTGCAAACCATGCAAATGTTCAAAATAGAAACTTCAGTTAAGAACTAGATTTCATAGAATATGTTTTAAAAAGCTTGAACCAAGAGTCAGGATTCAACAGACCACTAAGCAATAAGCTGTTGAGGGTCAGTATCCCACTTTGGTAGCACAAACTGCTTTGCAATGACAAAGTGGCTGCAAACAAGGGAGAAAAAGAATTTTCTGTTATTTTAATGTACATAGGTTATCTTCAGCTAAACAACTTCACTGAAGTTGTTCCAGTCTATTAACATCAGAAATAGTTAGTATTTATTAGTTGATCAGTAGCAGAGCTGGAAGCTGCCCAGCCATCTAAATTCTAGAAGCAGAAGTAAGATGTTTACACTTTTTTGAATCTCTAGAAATTTTAAATAGTTTATAGTGTTGGTACTGAAGCTGAGGTCCATGCCCCAAGACACAGTCAGCTCTGCTTCTGGATTTGAGACTGTGCAGAAAGGCATTTTAGTGTATACATAACCCTTTTACTTAGTAGTAAACCAACTTTTGATGATAGCAAGTTTGTGTTTTAAAAACATCCACTCCACAAATTTTCAAAATGTTTATTCTGTAATTCAGTGAAATTATTTCAAGCTTTTAAATTGCAGCCTAATTAGTTTATTTGGAAATCAGAACTTCAATTAATATTCACATTTTCAGGTCCTTAATTTCTGCTAAACTAACTGCATTACTTCAGTTAATAGCTTTTCCTTCCTGCAGTGTACAGTTTAACATCCCTAAACATTTCTATATCAATTGCTAAATCTAAATTAAATCTTTATTAGGGTTATTTACTTTTCAGCATTCCTAAGCATGGCTATGGTCCATGACTCACAAGCTAAGTTTTTAAGTTGTTTTCTTTTTTTATGGTACAGTGACTATTAATTACATGTAAATGTTTGAAAATGAGTGAATAGTTTTTAAAAAAAAGTTGTTGTGGATACAACTTAATTTTACCTATCAGTATCAGAACAACTCTGATGAGGAAACATGTCCTGAAGATAAATTGCTCTGATGTTGCTGTCAACTGGAAGTGGCTGACAAGAAATAGGAAAATTATTCTGATTAGTTTCTCTTTTAAAACCCAAGTTTGATGTAGAGAAATTTGAACAGAAGGAGAAAAAGAGGAAAAAAAAAAAAAAAGTAGCCTAAAATGGTAATTCCATAGAGTACAACCTCTGTCTGTAGTGTTATCAGTTAGTTCCTCAGGAACTACATGGATACCTGGTCCTTTGAAATTAACTCTGTCTTTATGGGTTTACATATGGGGTTAAACCAATTTCCATTAACCAAGAAGGCTGCCTCCCCATATGAGAAGGGAAAGGGCTTAATGAGCTTCAAGGCAGCACAAGGTAAAGAGAAGGCAGCTGAGTTTTCACTTCCCTTATTAAACACAATGTTTTACAGAGATGTGTTTGGATTACGATGACATACAGTAACACTTTTTTACCTTTTATGAACAAATTGCATATAAATCACACCAAGACATTTGAATTTATTCATGTCCATTTTTACCACAATTGGTATCAATTTTGACTAGCAGAACCATTTGTTAACACTAATTTGAACCTGGTTCTGTCAAGTTCTAATACCTTCTGGATTTTGTGGTATATAGAAGTCTCACGTTCTTCACCAGACTTTGTAAAGGAATCATAGTTTGAAGACAACACCATTTATTATTTCATTTTTAACATCTGTTCCTGTGCATCATGCCCTACTTAATGTGACAATTGCTGGGATGATTGACATAAGCCTCCAAAACCAATGGGGTGCAATACAGTCAATGTCAGTGGAAAAATGTCATTTTGCGAAGCTATGATTTTGAAGGCTAACCTCCAATTTCAGAAAAACATCTTTCAATAACAAAGCCATTACTGCAGGTTATACTGTTTATGAGCTGAGATTTCTACATTAAATTAAAGAATTGCCCATGACTGACAGTAATGTTCAGATTCATACTGACAGCACATACAACTTATTTCCTCTATCTCCTTGCTCTAAATTTTTGAAACGTCTTAATACTTTAATATCATCCCATGTGGATTTTCAAGGTTTTAAGCTCTGCAATATTTGTTATCCAGATGAAATATGGGCTATGTACTGAAACATTTTTCAACCTCTGCTATTTTAGCACAGCACCAAGTCAGTATCATTGCTTTCAGGTTTAGTGTAGTTTAACCTGGGTAGTACAGACAAGATCTTCCCACAGGTCACTTAGCAAGTGCCACTGCTGTCGGGGAGGGGGTAATTAGGTACTGCGAGACAATATTATAAAAATATTAATATATTTTTATTAATATTAATTAATCGGAACTCGCACCACCCCCTACCACCATTTAATAATAATAATAANAGTTAGCCAAGATTTGGCCATATTGGGTGAAGCCACAGGCTTGCTTTACCCTTTTTTGGGCAGATCACGGGCCCTGCACAAGGCAATCATGTGCACCCTATTTACCACAGGTGATGGACAGACCCCGGACCCCAGACTTAGTGGCGCCAGGTCCTTTGTCCCTTTTCCCGTGATTACTCTCTCCCCAAAACAGAAGGAGAGAGAGCAGAAAAACATATCTGCAAAAGCAGGACATGTACCAGCCCAAGAGGCCTGTTTAGGCCTACCACGACAACTGCTAACTACAGCAGCCCTTCTTGGCAACCAGCTGATGAAGGGACTCATCTTACACATCTGATCTGCTCTTTCAGGTGACCACCTACTCCCTATTTTGTTGCAAGAGGTTGAGTCAATCATTTAAAACTTTGCAGAGCAACAAAAGATAGTACAAATGCATAGGATTCAACCTGAAGTATTTTAGAGCAAGTGAAAAGTTCAAAAAGTAACAAATTCGATAAGCCTCTTGTTGCATTGTTAACAATTGCATTGAGCTGCATACCTAAGATAATCGGGGAAGTGGGCTTTGTCTTCCAAAACCTGGAATCAGCCACGATCACTGCTTTTGTGCTTGTAAGCTCAACAAAGAAATGTTGAGAGGAAGAAAGCTTCTGGAATATTTTGCTGGCTATGCCACAGCAATGGCTTGTCAGTTACAGTCACCTGTGTTAAAAAGGTCAGTACTGCGATGCCTAGAAAAATGGTAGCAGGACAATTTTTTTGGACAGGGTTATATAGTTTTGAGGCAAAAGCCTTGCTAGAATTTTCTGAAAAATCTACTCCAGGTTTACAGTGCTGTTGGAAATTATTCTCTCTGGAGTTTTACTGTACTGAGTTAATTGTATAGCTGAAGTTGAAGAAACTGTAGGTGGATGTCAGAGAGAGAAAACTGAAAAGGAGACAGATTCCTTTAGGTTTCAGAGAAAGCTTGGATGAAATCTTTAGAGATCCAAAAGGGAAGACTTCCTCAAAGAACCATGCAGGTATTTTCTGCAATTCAACACAGAGACAACTGCCTGAGGAACACAAAATTGGCAGCTGTATAGTAGACAACAGGAAACATCATTCTTCGAACTCTTCTAGAGTTTGTAGCAGTGGAAGGTTGTGCTGGTTTGAGGCTAACTGAAATATTTTAATAGAGAAAATTATAGGCTGTGAAAAGGAAACAATGGTGATGGCTACTTCACTCATAGGCTTGCTGAGATGTTTAAGAATAAATACTCAAAACATAGATAAGCCACTCGGGCTTCTCATCTCGTGCTGTTCGCAGCTTCTGGCTTCCTTCTCTCTGCTGAGTAACCTCACTAATCACTTTTTTTCTTCTAATCCCCCTGGCTGATCCTCCAAACTCACCTTGTGCATAAGGCAAAGCTTGGGGTAAGGTATAGGGGTGGGGAGAAGGTGGAAGGGTGTTTGGGAGCCCCTCCTGGGGTCTCTGATTTCTGGCAGGGGTGTTGTGTTTCTGTATTACCTTTAACTTGTATATTTCTGTAAATATTCCTGTATATACTGAATATATCTGCTTGTACATTGTGCTGAGATGTAAATAGAGCTTTAGTCCTTAATTTCCAGCTGGCTGAGTTCTAGTCTGGGTCATTTTACAAAGTTGGGGGGGGGTGGGGGGGGTGGGGAACTCCCAAACCACCACTAAGGTGCTAAGCTACATTTGCGGATCACAGTTTAGTTTTCTAAGCTTTCTCCTAATTTCAGATCCAGCTTTGTATACCTGGTCTCACAGGAGTGCCTTCCTGTAACATTTCAAATGGAGAATTAAAGTAATTCTAACAGTGTCTAAAAATAAAAATAATAATAAAAAAAAAAGCTATTGAAGCTACTCCAGTGCTAAGAAATTTGTAAATATAGGCAATTAGGACATTGCTGTGTAAACAACCAGAGACCTTTAGAGAATTATCTACAGTTATTCATATAGGTCTCCTGACTGTAAGAGAAAATTAAACAATGTTGTATTTCAAGATTCACCTTGAAGTGATACAACTTTGATTAAAATGCTTCTGTGGATACCAGCAGTAAATTGGCTTCTCTTTCAGCTGAAAACAATTAAGGATTTTATTGAGAATGGTGGGATTTTTCTATGTGGCCACCAGTGTCAAAACCCAAGATTTTCTAACAGTTTTCTGCTGCTGCACACTTAAAGTGTAAATAAATCACTGTGGCTTATGAAACATACAAGAGAAGTTTCAAAGCTATGAGGAAAACACGAAGAGCATATGGTGTAAGCTTTGACACTGTGAAAGAAGTTGCAGAAAAACTGATGCCTTTAATCTTGGGGGGGGCACTACTGTTTTCAAATTAATTACAAATGAAGATGAACATTTTCTTCCATTTGATAAGCTAATGCATTACAAAGCAAAGTTAGAGAAGGTAAGTCATCACACCAGGTACATTGGAAAATTTTCCAATCTCCTCTCTTCAAGTATCAGATAGGGTTCATGATTTTCAAAATAAATGATTCTGCCATTCTTGAAGACATAGGAACATGCCCCAAGGTGTTGAGAAGATTCTTATACATCTATCCCGCATGAAGATTTCACTCTAATAGAAGACACTGTTGTACTTCAAGCATATTTACTAAGCTGCAATTTAAAAAATTGTAAGAATGGCAAGAAGCAAATGACAAGAAATGCTTAACCTCTGGCTGTGTGATGACTGCTTGTGCACATTTCCAGAGTCAAAATATTTATGACTGTTTCTTAAACCCAGAGAAATCTGACCTTATGCAGAAGACTCCTCTTGCCATGAGAAACTTATCCAGGGTTTAACTAGAAAAAGGATTTTCAGACCAATTGTTTGATCAGAAACATAATTTATATCTAAAAGTACACTACAGTAAAATAGGGAAAAAAAAGGATTTCATTCATATACTGATTGTTAAATAACTGACTTGCACAAACAAAGCTACTGTAACCTAACTCAGCTATTTTCTGTGGAGGAAAACTTTACAATGGTGGCCTTTCAGGAAATTATAAGAGTTATTTGAAGAAAACAGAATCTGCCTGCATGCATTCTTGTGTGACCTGCCCTAAGTGGTCTTTTTTTGCAGAGGAGTTGGACTTGGTCTCTGAAGATCCTTTCCAGCCTCCAGCATTCTATGATTCTAAGAGCTGGAATGTGACAAAGGCCAGATCTGGACTGTTACAATCAAGAGGTACTTCTGATATAGCAATATCGACTAGCAATGGGATACAATATAGGTGTTATCTGAAACTAAAGATATTTCAAATCTGACAAGTTCTGCAAAGGTCCTGTTTGCTGCATCCATACTCCAAATATTTGATCTATACCCTTGATATGTGAACAGATCCTATCAGTAGGTAGAAACATCAGTAACTCTCATTTTAGTAAAGCACAGGATGCATGCCTCCCCCTGCAATCCTGATATATACGTGAAGTGCAGAGATTTAATACACTTATCAAAACTTAAAACCATGACAAACTGCTCCTATTTTGATAAAGTACATTAGGTCATTAAGTGCCTGAAATCAGATGGAGAACAACAGGAACAAGAGGAAAGAACAAGCTGCTGAAATGCTAAGCTTAGCTGACTCAGACAGGTTCCCTGGTAACAAAAGCAGTTACATTTATAAATATGCTTCTACCCCCACAATATGGACAATTTCCCATTGTTTTTAGAAACTGGCTGCTTTAAAAATAAAGGGTTGTTTGTTTTGTTTGGTTGGTTTTTTTTAAATGGATAAACTTTTGCCAAGATAATATTAATAATTAGTTTTTGTCCCCTTTGCTCATGTTGAATAATCCAGGACTATTGAGTCTGAGAAATTAGTTGCCTACTATGAGCATAAAGGAAGAAAATCACCCTACAAATGAGATGCCACCATTAAAATGAAGATATCCAGCTTCCACTCTTGTTTTTAGGTTCCCTTTAAGCAAAGTATTTCTAATAAAAATATTCTGCTTATTTAGTGCAGTACATAAAAAGGCAATAAAGTCGAAGGTTGTAGGTATTTTTACATAATTTTAATTTATAATATAATAAAAATACATTATATGTAAAGTACTGCTAAAAATGAACTTTCTTCCCCTCTGACTTAAGTATCAGAGATCCTACTCACAACTGGAGATCTCTGCATTTAGATTAATTTTGTTGTAAAATAGCTATGAGCCCAAACCACATCAAAATATTCTTTGTGCAAAAACCATTAATCTTCCAAACCTGAGTCATACCAGTCATGAGAGCTTTCTGCACAAAGCTGTAACTCATTCAGAAGTTCTCAAATGTATATAAACTTTATTACTTAAAGTAATAAAGCTGGCTTAGATCTAAAGTAATAAAGCTGGCTTAGATGTACTGGCTTAGATCAGTACATGGGAAAGCCAGCTAGCCATAGATCTGTATTTTAGAGATTATCTTTCAGAAATAACAATCTAAGTACTAGTTATCTACCAAAGCAATGACAGAAGCTAGGGGAGCTATTTTAAAAGCCATTAATGATAGGTCTAGTATGCAGAATTGTTACGAAGATTGGCAATGTTGGGGTTAAAACAAAGGAAATACACAAACCCAGAACAATCCTGTAAGTCTAATTCTCCTCCAACTCCTGTCTCTACAATGACAAGACACTGGCCACAAAACACAAGAATTGTCAAGCTAGCTTCAGGCAGCTGCATTCCCCACCTACATCGTCCTATGGAAGAGAGGGAACTTTTCAGTGCTTTCCTTCTCCACTTCTCCCCCGACTTTCCTGGCTCTGAAAAAGTGGGTTCCCAAGTATCTCTGATCAGATGTCCTCCCTACACAGCACAACAATTGTGATGGCCAGGACTATGTACAGTTCTGGAGCCCCCAGCACAGGAAGNGACCTTGAAGTGAGTGAGCCAAGGAGGCACAACAATTCCTACTCGTAATTGTTGTGCAATCAAATCTTGTTCATGGCTGTGCTTAAGTACACTACAAAACAAGTAGACTAACCAACACAGAATACTCCAAATTGGGATTAGGCAATTTCCAGGCACCCAGAGAGGTTCACTTCCAGGAGAACTCCCGGAGCTGCACTTAGCTGGATCTGCAGCACTCACCTGATGACCATAGCTAGAGATTGGCAAGGAAACCCAGAACAGCCCAGTGACTTTCTTATTAAAGAGCAGACTATCACGGTACAAAACTTAGTTCACATTTAAATGACAGCTTGAATTTGGGGAATTGAAGCTCCAAAACAGTTCTAAAATTTCTGATATAAAGTTAGATAGAAGGAATTTGCACACACAGGCCCAAACCTTGTGCTCTGGAGCATAAGACCACACTGAGGAAAGGCAAGCAATTAAAAAAAAACAGGTTCCTAGAGCATTTTAAGAGCTCCCTTCCTTTTTGCCCACATTCAATGTTGTGGTTTCTACACAAACAGGGCTCTGGTTGTGAGGACAAAGAACATGGTGATGGAGTGAAACTGCAGATCAGCAGTTCAACTTAGAGGGTCATAAGGAAAACTTAAATGCAGTGTTGGCACCTGTTGTCACTGCAAAGCCAGCTTTTGTATTGTCTATACTCATTCAGCTTTTGTTCCCCTCTCAAACATCAAGCACTCATTCCAGCAAGCTAACTGGTGGTGGTAAACATAGAAAAATTGTTACTTTGCACAGCAATTTGTCATAAACAGCTTGTAATTATTGCAGGAAGAACATGAAGATTGAGTGAGAACAGATTGAGTGAGAAAACACTGTACTTAGCTCAAAAGAAGTACCTGAGAAACTGACACAAAATATGACAAGCTGGGACAAACTGTCAGGATTCCTAAATTCCATCCAGCCATCAGTAAGTAACTAGGAACACAGAAATAGTTCTAGGCTAATCAGAACCTTTCAGCCTGCCTGGATTTTGCTTTATTAAATATAAACCCACTATTTTAATAAAGCAAGACTACTGTGAGATGGCCTCCAACAGAAATATTACTCTATTCCTTGGAAGAACTAGAAAAAATCTTGCAAAATGTTCATTAAAACAGTGATCCCTATAAGAAATCTCCTGTTCCTACCAAGTTACTAAAGCACTGCTGGTATGCAGCTGCAGCCAAGTTTTGCGTTCGCATATTTTTGCATTTTATAACTTGGTGCTTTCTTCAAGATCTCTTCATCCCTCTGTTTTGTGTATGAGAGTGGATTTTTTTTTTTTTTTAAATCCATTTCATGTATTAATGATGAAAACTGAAAGAACAAAATCGTTAGAAGACCTTCCTGGGGAAAGGTTTTTCCAGCCTCTCTCTTTCAGAAATATTCTAGCCAAACTGCTCACTGTCAGGAAACGAGCACGAGTTGTAAACCCTCAGCATTGTCTTGCTGCAGCCTGTCTCTGCTGTAGGTAAGGGAGGCACAAGTTAGCATGCAACAAGAAAATGTTTCAGAGTTCTGAGTTAACTTCCATTGAACACATCTAGTCAAAGAATGGCAAATGAATGGCAGCTGGGCAAAACCTCCCAGATCATGTCCAGCCCAACATTCCTAGACTGGAAATTTGCAACCCAAACGCGGTAGATGCACTGCGGTCGTTCCCAAGCACAACCCAGAGGATGGAGAGTGGAGCATTAAGTCCTACAATATGCTTCCAGAGACCTCTGCGAACGGCTAAATAGCTTTGCTGCTTCCGAACAGCACAGACTCATGGTGTGGCTACCGTGGGAGGGGATGTGAGCCAGACTCTTACTCATTCCTATTTGCAAGCATGGGTGCATGCAAGTCCAAAACTGCTTCACAGTGAGCTATTTAGAAGAATAAGAAGTATGTTTAAGGAAAATGACATTTGAGAAAGTCACAATATGTTTGCTAGTTTTCCCTCTTCCTCTATCAATTTTCAGCAAATTTCTTATTCACTGCCCAATCTTTGCTTTCTTTTTCTTGTATGTGAGCTCTCCTTTTTCTTTCAGTCTTTTAAATACCTTAAGGGGTCATTATTTTTTTATATATATATATATATATAATATTAATTTTTAAATTGCTTTAATATGCACATCACTGTCAAAAGCAGAAGATGCTTTGCTGAAGGCTATGGTACTGCCAAGAAAACTTTAAATTTAGCTCAGTGTACATATATATGTGTGTGTGTGTGTATTTTCCCTACTTCCCACACATATAAAAGCTGCACATTCCAGTTGGAACTTCCTTCAAACTCTTTAATTACACAGGTTATTTAGTCTGGCTCTTTCCTTTCCGATTACTTTTTAACTAAATTAAATGCCTACCTCTTGCTGTCCTTTCTACATTAGCAGGCCCATTATTGATTTTTATTATCTTTCCAAAGAGAAGTTTCTGCAGCTGATTGCGATTTACACTGCAAGCAGTTCACTTATGCTGAGAATTCATGCTGCCACTGAGACTGCTAAAGACAGTCTCTTGCAGCTCAGCTGGGCCCATCACTGAACTGGGTATTAGTGCAAACATTACACAGTTTTGCTATGGGAAACAAAGATGAACACACAAACACTTCTGTAGCATAAAGAGCACAATGATGTTGCTCATTTATGAAGCACTCTTGTACTAAAACAGCTCCTCATGAAAGTTTATCATTTACTAGCTAGCTCCCTAAAGAGGTTCCCATTTGTTCTCCAGTCTCCAACAAAGTTTGCAGAAGCAAACATGCTGCTGTTTTTTTCTTCACTCACAATCAATGTAGAGAAAAAGCAGGCAAAATGGAAGAGAGTGAGGAAAACAAATGTAATAAATGCTTTAGATAATGTCTAGCCTTTTGAGAGCCCCAGAGGTGGTAATGAAAGGACTGACAAAGGATGCTTCCAGTTCAGAACTGAGTGCCAAGACAGTTGATCACTAATACACTGGCCAGAATTACCTGCAAGAGAGGAAAAGGGTCAACTCAACAGCTACAAACTAGGTTTCTATTTCTTTGTAAGGTACCACTGAAGAGCAAAGCTCTACATAGGAAGTTGTTTCAGTGATAACTATTTTACAATACATTCATATCTGAATCCTTCAGAGACCTGATTTCTCATTGACTATACCACTTTCCACTCCTAGCAGCAGCATCAGAGAAGAATCAGAGACTGAAGCAAGAACAAAAAAAGCCTAAAGTGGCAACACTGATTCGTTTTACCCTTACATTGCAAGTGTATGGTTTTTTCTCAGCTACAGTTCTGAACTCCCAAAGCACTGCATAAATGGTAAAAAGACAGATGAAAAGGAAGCATGAATTGATGATTCATAGACAACGACGGAAAGAACACATTTCAAGCAATATATAGTTTATAGTAGACTGAGACAATAACTAAAAATAAATATAAAACCTATAAAAAACAGTATAGGAGATTACAAATCTAATGACAGAGAATATAAAACATACTGCAATAACTAGAACCTCCATGTTCGGCTTAGGTATTTATGCAGTTGGATAAAAAGAGATCTCACCAAAGAATAAGATTGTTTTGTAGTTTAGGCCTTAACAACCCATTTATAAAATAGGGTGCAAGCTCCTCCCTCTAACTACGCTCAGCAGACGCAGACAAATCTATTTGCTACACTGTAAGACAGGAATCTCAGTTTGATCAGGTTGTGGGTACCATCGTGACAGTAACAGCAAAAATTGCAGTTGAATATGAAGGTACTTATGTAGTTACAAACTAACCACCCTGTTAATGACTGTAGTGAGCACTCAATGACATTTGTCCAAACCCTGCTAACAACTTTTACAGCAGCACCGTGCTTCCACCTGAGCCTTCTCAGCCTTCTGCTAGAAATGGGGAATATTTTGCAGCCCTATCAATGTAAGTTGTGCTGGTTTGAGGCTAATTGGAATATTTTAATAGAGAAAATTACATTGCAGGCTGTGAAAGGAAAACAATGGTGATGTCTACTTCACTCATAGACTTGCTGAGATGTTTAAGAATAAGTACTCAAAACATAGATAAGTCAGTGTCTCTGGGGCACAGCATCTCAGGCGGTCTAGCTTCTGGCTTTTTCCTCTCTGCTGAGTAACCTCACCAACCACTTTTCTTCTAACCCCCCTGGCCGATCCTCCAAACTCACCTTGCGTGTAAGGCAAACCTTGGGGTAAGGTATAGGGGTGGGGAGAAGGTGGAAGGGTGTTTGGGAGCCCCTCCTGGGGTCTCCGATTTCTGGGAGAGGTGTTGTGTTTCTGTATTACCTTTAACTTGTATATTTCTGTAAATATTTATGTCCATAGTATATATATCTGCTTGTATATTGTGCTAAGCTGTAAATAGAGCTTCATCTCTTAACTTCCAGCCAGCTGAGTCTAGTCTGGGTGATTTTACAAAGTGTGGGGGGCGGGGAACTCCCAAACCATCTGAACAAGCACTGCCCACAAGATGTACAAATCACACTGATCACCACATAACCAGGCAATGTAATTTTGGTTTTTCTGGACTATATATGTGGTATCAATAAAGTTGTCTTCTCAAACATACGGCCTCTGAGTACTGTCCTATATCCCAAGGAGCTAAAAAAAAGTCAACTAATATTTCTTCTTCCTGCTGAATTTCTAGAGTGAAAACAAATTTCAAAGCAATTTATTTTACTGTTCTTTGAGTCACAGAGATCATCTTCCCTTGTGTCACAGTGACTTTTTGCTTCACTGGCAACTGTGCTCTACTGGCACCTTGCACCTTCAGCTATGTGGTGCATGGACTATGCACTGCACTTCTAGCACGGAATAAATAACTTTGGCAGCACCAATACAACACAGTCATTCCGAAATCTGTAAAATTAGTAGTTTTATAGCACAAAACATATTGGATTAATGAAAGAAACATTGCAGTCCAGTACTTACTTTTTGTTCTCTTCTATTCCATTATTAGTGTTTCCCTCCACCATTTCCACGTTCTCCCTGTTTTTTATTAGCATGTTGGACCATTTTCCTCTTTCCCCAGTAACCAAAAATTAGAGTACATCTAATTCAGTGGAGTTTTGCCATATAAAACAGGTAGCAATTCATACATTTAAATAATACAATGTCAAAAGGTCAAAGGCATCACTCTTCCTATACCAACCTTTATGTTAAAGTTAATCTGATCTGACTGGGATATATCCCTGGATGATATTGTGGCAGACCCTTCTGAACTTCATTAGCCACCTCTACATTCCTCTGAAGCAACCTTAATGTCTGCATTCAGACCAGCACATTTTTTCCTGCACTCCACAAGCCTTGCGCAATGTTCAAGCCTGAGAGACAAAATCAGAAGGAAGCTGCAGGCTTCAAGCACGGCCTTCAAAATGCAGCGGATCTGTTTTAAAATAATTTCTTTCACTTTATATGTAAAATTAATGAGAACAAGCTCGTCTTCAAATTTTGAATCAGAAGCATTCTGAACTAATACAGAGAAAAGCTCATGTTCCATGGGTGGGTTTTCCTCCTCTACCAGAGAAATCCTGCAAAACGGCAAATGACATTGTCCACCATCTAGCCCTTACTATTTTATAGGACCTGATTCACAACACTCTGTTAGTAACCTTTATTAAAATTGCATCAGTCATTTCCCTTCAAAAAAGATGATGTATGCAGTTTTTCATGCTACACCAAACACTGGAAGAACAAGATAGAGAAACACGTTTGAATTTACATAAAGATTGCAAGCTGTTGTTCCAAAGTGATTCTGAAGAGGTGTGGCTCTGTGTGTAGGCATTTGATCTGACTGCATTTCTGCAGATTGAGTGTAACATGTACAAAATCTATAATTGGAGTCTGCTTACTGAAAAGAGGCAAATGGCTTCTTTCTGTTAAAAGGCAAAATGATACATTTCTGGACAGGGTCCTCCGGGCCATTTTTTTCATGTAAATTGAGGCTTTTATTTTATGGATATAGAATCATAGAATGGTAAGGTTGGAAGGAGACCTCANGTAGAACTGATAACAATTTTACAAAGAACTGCTTAACTACCTCTTTTATTTTAAAAAGGTTACACTTGAAATGTAACTCTATTTTTCCTGGTGTTTGTTTTTGGTTTTTTTTTTCCCTGGAGTGCAAATACTTTATTTTACTGCTTACTTAAGGGACATTTATATGTTTGGATTGATTTGTTATTGCATACCTGCCTACATCGATTTGCCACCACATGACAAGCACCCCTATTTCTGCGGAGTTATGGCCAAGTTCAGTTTTCCTTAGCACTAGTTTATACTTTTGTTAGTCTATATACTTAAAAGACCTTACTGCATTTCAGATGAGAACAGCTCCCTGCACAACATGGAACCACTCAATCAATCAATTTTCAGTGTTCTCTAGTCTCCACAAGCACTGAAATTCCAGAGGAAAAATAACAAAAAAATGATGGATTTTGTTTGGGTTAAGTTTTACATTTTAGTGTCAATTTTCTTTGGCTGGACAGATCAATTTTTCTTATGAATTGCTCACGTCCTCTCAGTCCACTTTATTCTAGAACATGACGTTCACAACAAACAGCCCACTCAGAGCATTGCACCATTTCCCAGGCTTGTTGTCTTTTCATGAAAGCTACAGATGAATGAGAATCTAAAAACAGAGTTCATCTTCCCACTCTAAAAGTTCAGATCACAAGTGCTGTACTTCTCCAAGCTCTAAACTTAACAAGCCCAATATAACATAAACAGCCACAGCAATGCAATAAGAGAGAAGCGTAGAATAACAACTCTAATGTGTTAACCCTCTCCTCTTCCAATCTCTAGCATGAAGGAAGCAGGAGAGAAGCCTAGAATATGATGCCCAGATGAGATTGCTGTGGATGAAAGCCTTCAACACTCAAAACACAAGCTAAGTAAACAAGGAAATTCACATAAGATAGGTAAAAACAAGACTAGAAAGAAGCCAGCCAGCCCTTACCCACTCGCTCTGAACTGAGAAAACTCTATCAAGTACCAAGATGTTCAGTCTGCAGTCTCACTGAGCTCAAAATCTCAAAAACCCAAGTAAATTATACATGACCACGGAAAACACATGCTGTGCAGAGGAGCAATACATCCAAGCTGATGCTACACCATCTTAGCATACTTTCTGGAAATGGCAAATTGTTTCAGCTGTTGACAAAGGTGGAGCCTCGCTCTAAATTGTTCCCAAACGTAAGAGGTAAACCACTGCTGCTGAAAGCAACACATACAAGTGCTCAGGACCTCACTGGTACAAATCAGTCAGATGTGGGGGATGGGAATCTAACAGTGCCAGACCACAGCTTCTTGCTCTGAAGTAACAAACTCCTGCAGGCCATCATCCTCAGCAGACTCTGCTTTTCCTGCTAAGCCTAGCCCTGCATCACAGCAAAAGGCCCCCCCTCAGTCAATGCATCACCATATCAAATGCTGCTGGCTCTTGGCGTCCTTCTTTGAGACCTGCAGATGTTTACAGGCAGCCAGATTCTGCAGCTTCTCCTTGTCCTTACTACAACCTGATTGAAAGTAACCCTAACCATTCAGGGTACAATTGCACATACAAAAGCAGAAAGGAACCAGAGCCTAATAAAAATGCAAAGTACTGATAGTAGTCAGCCTTTATAGTTTTTATTTTGCTACCCCTACACCTGATCTTAATCCTAAGCATGTTTATATAAGCAAGTCTATCATCTTCTGAAAAAAATCTAAGCTTCTATTAAAAGATGAAATATCAAGTACACCATCCATGAGCTTAGACACCAAGAGAATGAGGACCAGGCTCACACATCTCTGATATTGTTTCACCAGGAATAATGGTTTTGCTCCTGTAAATCACAGCACCCACACAGCACCTGCCTGCCTGCTACTTTTATGCCACTGCAGGCAATGAATTTCAGAAACAAGACACTGTCTGCTCCTTCTAATCCCTACAAGCAGACTCTTCATTTCTTTGTCAGTCCTTTGAAACTGATGTGGTAAGAATTCTTGGAAATATAGGGATATTACTGCCTTAATTTTTCCAAGAGTGAAAAAACTCTCATTCTAAACGATACGGTGAATCGGCTGCTCTCTGCACGTACATGTCATGGCCTGTCTTTCAAATGGTCTGCTTTCACACCTCTTGGAGTTAAAATATTCAAGAATGAGATGCATAAAGGCAAAGAAATGAGTGAGTGATAATCAGGAAGAATTTTTAAAACTATATATATATATATAATTGCATATATGTCTGTATATTTTTATTACAGAGATATATGGGAATGTAAACATACACACAAAATGGATAAATAACAGAATACAGCTTATATTTCATCAATCTATTGAGAAAACTTTACATTTTCCCTTAAGTATTTGCCCTTTCCCACATATTTCTTTTAAAAGCCAAAGTATGTATGTTAACAAAGGCAGCTGCTGAAAGCCAGAAGTTCTCCCTATCCATACTGCTCCATGATGTAGTGTCTTGGTCTAAAAGTTGTATTTCCTAAATTTTTCTAGTTCTGTCATCTAAAATATAGCAACCTTGTGCTCTATGTCCTGTACAAATTCAGAAGGAATTTCTTGCTGAAATAGGTTGAGCTAGAAGGCAAGAGAGGCTTTAGCTCACCGGAGTCACTGCACAAACAGTATGCCACTTCCATTTGTGTGATCAGCTGCAGAAGAATACCCTTGCAACAGAAGCAGTCAAGGAGGGTTTGTTTGCAGGGTCCAGAGGAGGAGGGAAAAAAATAAATAGTGTCTATTACAGAATTTACAGACAACAGAACCGTAACAAATCCAAGCTACTCAAACTACCAAAACAATTGCACTCAGGCATGTCTTTAATAAATAAATTTTTCAAATTACAGAAAAAGCAATCCTTTTCTGTGCTTCTCAATTAAGCAGGCATTTGAATATTGGCCTATATTACACATTGTTTCCATTATTTCTGAGAGTTAAAAAGGTCTTTGTTGGCATTGGAACTGTGATATACAAACCTCAGCTACTATTCGCATTTGGTATCCTGTATGTGCCATTCTAACTAATGGGAAAAACATGAAAATCAATGTGTCTCAACTAACAACTAAAACTACACAAACTGACCTGTGACATGCAACAAAATACACAATTCTCATCATTTTCTAAAATGGATTCTGCAATTTTCAGGTCAGCATTGAAATTTACACACTGAAAATATCTAAAATTTAGCTATTAGGTTTGTGGGAAATGGTAGAATGAATGAACAATGTCCACTTTTGGACATTTTAATATCAGAGACAATTTTGTATTTTCCAGCAGAACTAAGAAATACAGCTATCAGACAAATATGGTGGTTTCACATCCTTACAAAAACACAGACCTTGGAGATCTCACATTTCATAGCCAAAACGTATGAGCCATTGGAAAAGACAGCATATACTTTTGAAGTTATAGCTGCTAGCTATACATTGCCAACTCATCTTCTAAATTCTTAATCTTTTTCCATTTACACAACAGTACAGAGGTCTTTTTATAACAATCATACAATAATAAATTACACAAATGCCTTCTGCATATCAGTCCTTCAAGGACAAAACTTTGTCCTTGTCTGTTTACATACATCGTGATGAATTTGGGAATGGCTGCTGGGTTCATCATTCTCATCAAAACTGAAGAATTTTGATAGTATATAATGTAGAAATTTGGGAGCTAGTAGCTACATGCTATTGCCAGAGTGCTGCAACTCTGATATATAAATAGTGCCTTCTGCCTCTGCTAAAATCTGTATTTCCCTGAACGTCAATTTAGACAGACCTGTGGCTTCTTGCTAAAGAATAAGACATGTTTAAATCTCAGTTTGCAAAGTGGATTCCACAACTTCATGTCTGTTTCTATTGCTTCATCTGGAGACTTTGCCATGTGGCATCTCTGGAATATTGCTGTGGGTTTAATGGAAACAAAATATTAGTGTCTCATTGAGTTTCTTTTGGTGTGTTGTTTCCTTGGATTCTGCATTAAAGGTCTTGGTACCAATTTGCAAGTCCAGTCAGACAACTGTGTGCAAGATGACCCAGATTCATGAAGTGACATTTGTGCATAACTGATTACAAACTAGGGGCCTACCTCCAGAAAACATTTTCCCAGTAGTAATTCTGGGTTTTTCCAATATGCTTTTGTTATCTTAAAAAAAACCCAAAAACAAATAAACAAAAAAAAGTGTTGAAAGAAATTAACAGGTCGACATTAAAAAAATAAATCTATCTTTATAATCTTTCCTTTAGTTCATTTCTTAGAGAAAAAGTTTCAGTTCATTAATTTTACAGAGACAACAAGCCAGAAGAGGAGGGAAGATGCCCAGAAATAAAACCATGCTGCACACACATAGAAAGAAGACAATGCCCTGGGTTTGACATCTCAGCACAAATGAACAAACTAAAACAATTGCCAACAATTTGTATGCCAAAAATGAGAAGCCATAATTATAGGATTGCAAGGTTGTACATATCTATTAGAGGGCCAATGAAAAAGGTACATCTTCAGTTTGGCTAGTATATTAGTTCTTCAATAAATGCACCTATTTAAAGAACATCATTGTTCAATTTTACTGAGAAGTAGTCAGCTGTTATCTATAATTACAACCAGAGAAAAATTTCATACCCTATTTAAAAGCCAAAGCTACATGAAGAGCAGTAAAACCCTGAAAGCAAGCTTCAATGTGAGTTCTTTCAAAGGCATAGGCTAAAGATTAGCATTTGTCTGAAGGTACAGAGAGAAGTGGGTGCTTCCACCTGAGTATTACCAGTCAAATTCTCACTAATAAACAGACACCTGACACGTTGTGAATCCTGTAATCTTTCTTCCTGCCCAGACTCCAGTCCTCATTTTACATTTCTGTCAATTTGTATACACTAGAGGGGGGGAAATCAAATCCCTGTACTTCATTCTTAAAAAGTTTCTTATTCCATATTTCAGCCAAAAACTCTTTCTGTACCTCTTCAATAAACACTGCTCCTCCGCACTTTACCTCATATCTCTGACTCCTCCAGTTGAGACAATCCCATGCTGGAACTAAATTAAGAACTTGAAAAATGCAAATCAAGTTGGCAGAAAGCAATTTATTGCAGCATCAAGAATTTAAACTTACAGAACAACACAGCACTTTTTGACCAATTCACAATGCCCCACAGGCAGTTTTATTTAAATCAAAACGTTATCTAAAATAAGATGAGGAAAAAGTAATTCAACAGTATATTCTAGAAATATTTTAAATTGGCTTTGTTGAGACACAGGGGTACCCACTTTCTGCTGCATTAGTACTGATGGACTGATATGGTATCTGTAGAAGCCATGCAATTAGAGCACTATGGGATAGTGCTTGCAGGACTCAGTGAAGTGCAGTGTAGTTAGAAAAACAACACAGAGTAAGTCTTAGATGAGATGAGTTTAAATAGCCAAGAGACTTACATTCAGAATGATTGTTGACACTTGTAATCAAGATTTCTGGAGACTTAACTTCAGTAATTAAATACTTTAAGCATAAATAATTGAAAGCATGCTGCCACATCATTAAATTCCCTTCCTAAAAGAAAGAATTTTTCATTGGCTTCAGTGAAACTATCGCATTATCTTTGCTGATACCTTCAACCTGCTTAAGCCTAAGGGCAATCAATATTTCATTCAAAATACAGTAAGCTAAAAAAAAATCTGAACAAATACCAGCCAGACTAGACCTACACCTGCACCAATACAAAGCAAAGGTTTTGGTGTTTTCAGGACATTACTCAGTAGTTTCACAACAGAATTCCTACCAAAGCATTTGGGTTCTCCCTCATGGGTTGTCTCTTTTCCCCAGAGACATTATTTATTAGGAAAAAAAACCCCTAATTTCTACTGCAGCTTTACTGCATCCCAGTTATTCTATGTGCAGGTATAAGGATAGACCATATTTTACAGTTGAACAGACTCTTCAACCCTAAAAGAGCAGACCTCCAGCAGTTACCTTGTCTTAGTTACTGCTTCACTGAAATAAAGCTCTCCCCTGCAGATATGCTGCATCAAGGTAAGGAATTTGCAGTAATGCTCAGAGAAATTGAAGTGTCAAAAATTAAGTACTTAATTCTAGGTTCACCACAGCTTCAAACATACCCCTTTTGTCCATGGTAGAAAAGTACCCTGCACCCTGCAGTCATTTAGATTTGGGATCATCTCCCTATCTTGCCACATCAGCAAGGCCAGAGCAGAGCTGACTTCCCTGTCACTTTCCTGGTGGCTCAAAGGCCCACAAAAAGTGGCTTTTAGCCATTCAGTCCCTGCATTGAGTAGGGGACTGCAGAGCAAATGCAGCAGTGACCACCTCCCTGTCTTCTGAGAAACAAAAGCCCAGCCTTGTCTTCAGGATATTAGTGTGCTCCCTCCATCTTTACTGCAGACTTAATTAAGCTTCTGTAGCATAGATGAGCCTTGCACCAAGACATCACAAGGCATTTCTCTAGCTTATTTCACTACTGGACCATCAACAAATGTTAACATTTCCATTAACATCAATGATCTTAAAGATCTTTTCCAAGCTAAATAATTCTAGGATTCTATGATTAAGAGCAAAGAGATAGAGGTTGCCAAGAGCCATGAATGATGCACCAAGTGCTACCCCATTGAGTACAATGCCTAATTCAGTGCAGAAAAGGCATGGAAAGTTCTTGGTTTCTAAGCAGGCTGGCATTAGGCTTAGTGAACTTATTTAAGGATTCCTCCTTGGAAATGCTTTTCAAATACAGAAATACAGACAAGGAATTATGGTTAGGTCTGTTCTGTGTGAAAAGGAGGAATTACAAGAACACTACAAACTCCTTACTGAAGATGGTATTCCAGTTTGTTCACTTGGAAAATAAATAGTTCTTTTTTCAAAACACACATGCTGATGTAGAAGTGGTGATGACTTGCTCACATTCTCATTTGTCCCAAACAGATTCATTTAAAAGAAAAACCAAACAAACAAACAAAAATCCAAACCAAACAAACAAAAAACCTAAAATCCCTCCCAAACGTAAAAACAAACAAACAAACAAAACCCCAGTAGTATATACTATGCATAGTAAGGTCAGCAATACAGCCTATACAGCCTGCTGCTTCTGGGAAGAAAGTTTTTTAGGCTTCTACTTCTTCACCAGATGCCTAAAATATTCTAAAATAGCCAGAAATCAAAGGGCATTTGGTCAGTAGCTGTGATATCTTATTAATACTGAAAGATGAAGAGAATAGAAAAAGAGACATCTGACAAATGAGAAACTACATTTATACTTTATCCTATTATTAGCACTTCAGGTCTTAAAACTCCCATGAAGAAAGTTAAATCAGGACTGTACATTTAAACACCTGCAGATACCAGTTCTGGTGCACAATTCTGCTCCTCAGCTCTTCCTTACTCTGCTGAGTCATCCGTGGAGCCTCACAGGAAAGGATATAACTCACATCCTTTTTACTCTCATCACTCCAAAAAATGCAACTCAAGTACAGAAAATCGTTACTTGGAGCAGGACTTCAGGGAGTTGGATATCAGCACCAGTATTCAACTCAGCCTTCTGAGAGCTTTTCTAAAGGTTCACTAATGTAAAAACACTCAGCTAAGGACCTCTTGCACAGCACACTTTTGGATAGCTACTTACTCCATGTGATAACTACATATTAATGTGACAACAGAAATTAGAGGTGATAGAATTTAGTATAAACTTTCTGCCATGGAGCTAAGTTCATCACCTTATCTTTCTGCAGTAGGCAGAGGTTTGCTGAACAACTGATAGAATCATAGAATGGTAAGGTTGGAAGGAGACCTCAAGGATCATCTAGTTCCAACCCCCTGCCATAGGCAGGGACACCTCCCGCTAGCACAGGTCACTCAAGGCCTCGTCCACCCTGGCCTTGAACCCCTCCAGGGAGGGAGCAGCCACAACCTCCCTGGGCAACCTGTGCCAGTGCCTCACCACCCTCACTGCAAACAACTTCCTCCTAACATCCAGTCTAAATCTTCCCTCTGCCAGTTTAAACCCATTGCCCCTAGTCCTGTCATTGCAAGACTTTGTACATAGTCCCTCCCCAGCCTTCCTGTAGGCCCCCTTCAGATACTGGAAGGCTACTAGAAGGTCTCCTACTATAAGGGATTTATTAATGTCCCTATTTCTTATGTAAGGAAAATCCCATTATCTAGCTTCTTTAAAGAAATCTATTTTTGATCCTAGTTACAAGGAAACACAAATAAACCACCCAAACCAGACAACATTTTAAAAACCACTTACAAAAGACACATAAAACAAAATTACCCTGCAGTAGAGAAGGGAGCTTTCTGTCATACTTGGGTGGCCATTGTGAAGTTTCAGCTCTCAATGACCCTTGTCTGTTTAAGCAAACACTCAGGCCTCTACCTTAGGAAAGTCATGTGCAAGAGAAAGCAGCTCCAGAGGCCCTCCTTGGACAAACCTTATGGCTTGCAGAGCAACTGTACCTTGGTGATGCTTTTGTAGGCTTAATATCACCTGGGAGAGATTCGCCATCTCCTTAAGTAAACTCAATTTCTGCATCCCTTTTGCAAAGGACACAATCATCATCCTTTCTTAAACAAAATGGCCAGAAATAATTCTGAAAATAATCCTTGGGATACAAGGTCAACACAAAAAAATATTCTCTCATTTTGTGTTAAGGTTTTACTTCTAGTAGTAAATTAATTGGGACCACCTTTAGGTTAGGAATTTCTAGTGTGATAATTTGAGGACACTTCATTACTCTGAAACAAAGTAGTAGTTTTGGGTATCATTCTCTGTGTGCAACTGATTATCTTCTAAAATTTAACATTCCCACCCAGCATCACCTATGGAGGTTGGTCTGGAGAGGCACAGTAACTGAAACATCTCCTACTGCTTCTTCCTAAAAGGAATTGGAGATGCTTGCAGGAAAACAGTCATGATACAACAAAGTCTGACACTATTCATGATACAATTGTTCTGTTTTTCTTCCAAATGCACCATGTTAACTGAAAAAGTCAGCTCCTTTCCAGATATCTGATAGCACATTCTTCGTGAAACTCTGAATTTTATATATATACATAAAGTAAAACCTGCTTCCCAAACCAGGAAACTTCTACAATTAGCCAAAGCAACTAAAGTCATAGATGAAATCATGATGTACGTAAGGAAAAACTCAGCATTTTTCCTTTTCCTCCATAATTTCCAATAAAATATTTGCCCCTAGACTCAAAGTTCAAGCATTCTCATGAAAAGAGATGCAGGTGATTCTTAACACAAACAGATGTTATGCATGAACTGCTGAGGAAATTTCTTCTAGAAACATCTGATAGAAATCATCTAGCAAACTGAGTAGTTAACACAAGTACAAGCAAGCACTGCCCAAATTTATGCACTGGCCTTTTTTCAAATGCTTTTTTTCCCTTGAGGATGCATAGTTTGCTCTTTTAAATATCCTTTGTTTTATCAGTTGTCTTCCCATAGGCATAATTCTCACTCAGGGCTGTAATGTCAGCAAGTTACCTAGATGCTGAGTGTCCAAGGAAACTTTGACATTTAGAAGCAAACTAATTATTTTGCTTTAGTAAATGTTCTAAAAGGCTGCAGAAATTAGCATCTTCTAGTACAACGTAGCCAGTGGTCTGGACAAGGAAAAGAAACAATGCACTATAAAAGAAGGCAAATTACTTAGGGTTTTTGGTTTTGTTTTTTTTTTTAAAGGAGGTATTTTTAGCACATCAATTACTGTTTTTAAAACATTGTCTCATTTCTGGTGAAATGATTTATTTTCAAAAGTTGCTAAAACAGGAAACTAAATATTCCATTATTTTTGTGGAAGTGCTTTGCGGTCTAAGCCCTGTTCTCCTGATTCTATCATTTGCAAAATTTTGACTGTTCTTGGTTAACAAAGAGCTCTAGAGTCATTTCCCCAGGCAATTGTTCAGTCCTGTGCTTATTGTGACTGCTTCATCCAACCCTGCTGCTTCACCTGGCAACTTTCTCTTGCCTGTACTGAAAACAGCAGAATTCGGGACCTACAAGGAATGGCTTCTCCCAGAACAATGACATGGAATCTGAACAGACTATTCACAATTCACACTGTATTCATATTTAAATCAGCCCTGGAAAAAGAGGTGTAGCAATCTCTCCTTTCAGAATCCCCAGTCAATCAATAATGCCTATTTATGGAGATATCTTTCTTTCCAGAGCTGTACTGAGTATAGAAGACAAAACCTCCTTCCATTCACACAGATCAGGTCTGTCACTATGCATACTTAAAAATGCTACTAATAAACACAAGCAGCACTTTCTCTAACACTAAAACTTTACTCATACTAGCAACACAGGAAAAACCTTGTTAGGTATTTCTACAATAACATCACTGTCCATAACACTGTCACCAGCCCAGACTTGGATGTTCTTGACAAATCAGCGTCACAAACTGATTCCAATACCTAAATCAGTTCCACCAGCAAAATCACTGTCCAAACGTCTCTTTAGTTGTTTCCATGTTGTAAGACAAGCTGTAGATCTGACAGCTTAGTCACCAAGGTATTTCATTCAGCTAGGTTGACAGATACTGGGTACTTAATCTGCAAACCTAATATGTTTTAAATGGTGTTAGTTAATATCATTAGAGCATATACAATGTGGTATACACTGTAGTGATCATTTGATAGAAGAAATCAACCACAGGGTTTCATCTGGACCAAATCTTCAAATTCATAAAAAGTGATTCTCTTGCCACTTTCAAGTTCTGTGATCGTTGCTGTTGAATAGTTAAGTCTCTGAGTGAATACTGCAAACCAGATTTGTAGTCACAATGGAATCCAGTGGCCCTAGTGTTATTTCCTACTGGAGTGATACATTTGTGCTACAGAACAGGAAGGCAGGTGTGGCACACCTGTGTTGTCCTGAGGCACACGATCAAACAAAAAGATGATATGGAAGACATAAACATGCCTATCACAAATTAAACACAAGATTTTAGTTTTCACAGGCTCCTTTTGATTAGTTTTTGAATGGTTGTGACTGCTGAAGTTACTTTCTACTGCAGAGGCTATAATTCAGCACAGCCCGTGAGAACTTCTCCAGGAGATGGTAGATGTCAGCCAACATCTTCTGCAGACGTTTCTGTGCTTCACAACAGGAGAAACATTTCCAATAAATCTGAAAGGAACTGTTGCCAATGTACAAATGGACCAAGAGAAAATAGTAGAATAAATAAATAACAAGAGAGGAACACAGCAGCACGAGTTTTCATGCCAAACCCATTCCTGGAAACTTTCCAAATCAGGTTGGACAGGGCTCTGAGCAATCTGATCTAGTTGAACATGTCCCTGCTTACTGAAGGGGGATTGAACTAGATGACCTTTAAATGTCTCTTCCAACCCAAACCATTCTCTGACTCTATGAAAATCCACAAAAAACTGCAATGTGGCCACTGAAGCAGCTATTGATGTGTGAGAAAGTTATACAACCCAGTTCAAAATGCTTCTTTTGAATGCAATACTATTATAAAATCATGTCAGATCAAACTAACATAGGGTTTTACCATGGGATTTTAAGATCATCTCTTTGATTTTTATTTTCAAGTAGAAATGTTCCAAGTATAGCAAGATTGTTTACAGAGAAGAAAAACTGACTCTTTCCTCAGTGTTATTATTTATTTGGATCAGTCAGATTCTAGAAGCTTACATTTTATTTTTGCAGGTTTAATGTTGAAAAATGCATGCAAAGCAATAGATTCAGTGGTTTTCTGTGCTTTAAAAATCTTGCAAATTGCTGGATTAAGTCAATATTCATGCCAGCCACAGTAAGTAAAATAAATACATATATTGTAAGCTATCGTTCAAAGAATGCTGAGACATAACAAAATAACAGGAGACCAATACAAATACCTCCTCACAGGGGCAATGCTTGTCAAGACCTCAAAGAAAGAAATAAATATCCTTGAATATAACCTTATACAACATTTGCCAGAGCCTTAATTACTGGCGACCCACAACAAAGGATTGAGTCATCAAGCATTCTTCTCTCTAATTTCCCTCAGTGGGTCAGCATTTCTCAGCCTCTGTGTTTCAGCTTTGGGTCAAGAGCACTCCCAAATCATAACTATATACCTAATGATTCATTCTAGAAGTGAATGTTAAAGACCATCCATGAAGACAGCCTAATAAGCAGATTTATAAATCAGATAATTTATAAATTTGTATTTGCAGGACTCTGGGTTTTTTATCAGCTAAGCATGACGACAGACTCGCTATTATCACATAGGTACATGCAAACTAAGCAGCAACTTAGCCTTGGATCTATAGCCATGAGTCACAGAGGCTATCCTAACTCAGTTGCATGATTAGTATCTGTGAAGGAAAAAGTTAAAACAATAAAAGCATGTCCACAAACCCACAAACTTTGACATGTAGTTGTTAGGTTCCAGACTAAGGAATACAGCTTCCCTCTCTTTGCTGCCACCAGAAGAAGTACCAAAAGTTTGGTTAGTAACAATAAAAATTTAAACTAATGAAATAAAATTAATATGGACACCCCCAGCCAAGAGAGATAACCACCCACAAATGATGCCTTGAGTACACAGAGTGCCTGGAGAGTTGGCTAGGTGCTGAAATATTGCAGGGAAAGTCAGCAGGGAAGTACATACTAAAATATACAACAGTATTAACTAAATCTCATCTGGAAACAAAGATACAGCTGACCTTCAAAAGCTCACCTTCTGCTGCTCTAATATAGTGACAACTCATCAGACCTGAGGCACTACTGCAAGTGAAAGCCTGCTAAGAAGTACTCTAAACTCAGGGGGATGACACGTGAGAACTATTTAACCTACACTTAATTTAACAATTGGTCCTTTATGGATAAACATTCTTGGTTGTAAGCATTTTAGGAAGCAGTGGGGACTAAGTGATAAGGCACTGAGCATTCTCTAACTGGTGTGTGCTGAAATAGAACTATTCTGAAATGTGAGTATTCCCTACTGACTTCCTTTTCCCAAGCTGAGACTTTAACCGAGATCACAGAAATTCACATAGAAAGATTTTTAGATATTGCTTGTCTGACTTCTACTTTGGAAATAAAATAGCACTCTGAGCAACTGAGCTGACTTCTGCTGTCCACATCAACTCAAGGGCAAAGCTGCCTTTCTGGAGTTGTAATTGTTGTATAAAGGCAGGGCTAAGATTTGTGTCTTCAGAGAGTACGTTAAATAGCAGATTTTATCTAGGCTGTAACAGTAATTGCAAGCTCTTACCCCACAAAACACAAGATGCTTCCTGAAAGAAAGGCTCTGCTTTCCCCAAAAATGAGACCTTAGCAAAGTACATGAGGAGAGCAATATCCAGCAATGAATTATGTTTCTGTTCTGCTTCTCTGAATGTTGGAATCCCTATTTCATTGTTCTTCCAGTCAACCTTACTCAAATCATAACCCAAAATTTCAGCACTACAGCAATGCTACAAAGCTGCAAAACCAGGATCTAGGGTGTTGCATGAGGTAAAGAAAATGTCTATTGTATACATGTATGCCAGACCACGTCTCCAGATGTCTGCTTGTCACTCCATGGGAAGCTTACACAAGAAGGCATTACACCTGGATGTATCTGTACCAACATGTTCAGAGTGAGGTTTTCACGCAGCAGCTTGGATGCAGAAAAAGCTTTGGTCTTTAACAACTAATTAGATAATGGAAACAAAGACTCACATTGTGATATGCAAATGGCATGAATAGAGTTAAATTAGATACAAAGTACAGAGGATTCTATTCTAGAACAAAAATCCAGAATGTTGATTTGGGGAGGAGTGGGGAGGATAGCAGTAGATTGAGTCACATCAGGACATAGCTGTCTTTTCTAGAAAGCCATTGTTCTAGAATTCCAGTGGGAGATTTTCTCTGAGATGTGGCTTTTAGGTATGACAACTTGTGCTTCCTACTTTCACTTGAGTCAGAAAAGCCAATATGCAAATAGTCAGAAATTAAATCCAAATCATTAACAAATGACTGTTTCTGAGAGACTTGAAGTGAGTTCAGTCTCCAGAAAATAAGCTGCTGAGTGCTAATCTCATACTTTAAAAGACCAGCCTACCCAGGCAAAGTAGGAGGATGTCATTAATAAAACACCAGCATTTTGATTTTACTTTAAAGAATGTGCTCAGAGCTGAAGAACGTGTCTTTAAATCTCTAAAGCAGAGGCAGGTCATAGAGTCCCACTCGCCTCTAAAAAACACAATTTGTTACTTTCTTAATTCAGAGCAGAAAAAAGCTAGAGGAAGACAGCATACTAGAACTGCAGAAATCTCCCCAAAGCCTACACAATTTAGAAGGTATACAAGAATGAAAAAAAAAAAAAACAAAACCAAAACAACCAACCAGACAAAAAGATGGTTTATTCCACAGATATTTATGTTTAGGATGCACTTAAGGAAATGCATTTGTAGATGCTTATAAAAATAAATGCATTCAGGAAAGCCTTTTCTGACACATATGAGAAACGAGTTGTAAAGTACATCCAGCATAATTGTAATATGGATGTAAGGCTACATTTGACAAACTACTAAAAGTAAGGAATCCAAGGGCTGTTGTTATCCACTGACTCAGTCTTTTGGATGTGCTCCACTGTGGTATATGCTGTCTTTGACTTAGCCTCAAAAATGAAACAGTAAGTGAAAACATCTTATTTGCTTGTCTTTATGTTTGTAGTGAAAAGAGGGCTGACTGCAGAGCTACATTAAGACCACTAGACATTCAAGTGGTGAGTGAAGAAATGCAGAAAAACTAAGACATGCAGAAAAGCAGCCCAAAGTTCAAACAAAGAATAAGGGCTGCTGAGTTAAAGATGGGGCTGGAGGTTAAAATGACAAATTATATTACATAACTGCATGATATTGTGTGCAATTCTGGCCTCCTCTCATTCCCCCAGTGCCAATTGGAAAGTATATAGAAGCTCTGGAAGCAGTTTAGGAAAGCATGTCAGGGATGGCCACAGTTAGGAATGGCTGCTGAACATGTCAAAGTGGAAGAGATAAAGGACAGAGCTGAGACAGAAGCCCATGAGATCATTAGTGGCATAGAGGTAATATCGACTGTCCATCAAAAAACGAGTTAAGGAACTTTCGATGAAAATCAGCAGGAGAGCAAACAAAATTCACACATTCCCACTCTGCAAGTCCTTACTACAGGAGATAAAGACACTGAAAAAGCACCTGGCTCAAAGGAAATGGGGCAAGTTCAAGGAAGAGCAGTCTTCTAGGGCTTCTGAGTTCTGCTCAAGAGTCACTGCCTTTTGCCCAGAAAAGTTCTGCACTGGAAAACGTTGAAGGCTGAGAAAATACTTAGGAGGTTATCAAAATATGACTGCTCTGTTGAGTATTTTTCTCCTAGTCGTTCTCTTTGGCTACTGCCAGAAACAGAATACTGGGCAAGAGGACATGTCTGGGGAAACCAAGCAATCTTTGTCCTGCTTTCAAATACATGTGGCTAGCAAAAACTGTCATAATGACATTATTTTATGGTATATTTGGAGTACTTGAGTCATTTGGGAGCTGATCCTAGTTTCTTTCAGCTCAGAATATTTCACATAAACTCCTTGACTCCTTTCAGCCAGCACATTTTAGATGTGTACTGGATTATCCTGCTTTAACTGATTTGTTGCTGAGTCATAATGTATTAAAATGACCACAGACTACTTGTTTATCCATAAAAAAGAAAAAGGAATAGTTCTCTCCCAACAAACTTCTAACAAAGTTGCTTTCAACAAAAGCTTTTCATAAAATTCAGGACTCAGCTGGCACTCAGTTGAGTATTTCCAGTGATGAAAAGCAGAAGTATTACCAGCAGAAGTATTTATAAAGTGCCTTTTTATCTGTCCAGGACTGGCTGAGAGTCAACTACAAAGATGTGAATATTGAACATTTTTCTACAAGTGACAACACAAAATTGAAAATTATATATAGTCTTCCCACAAGCAGGTGCTGCTACTCACACACACCAAGTAGACTGAGCAATGGACTGTGTTACCATTCCTCAAGACTTGCATAAAACATTAGCATTGAGCCACAATTTAAATAAAAAGTGCTATAAACTGTGAAGATAACTTTCAAAACATAAATAATCAAAGCAGTCAAATATAGTCTTGCTGTAAGAGTACTCTCAGGACCCTAAACATATGCAAGATCCCATGTATCAATACACTCTATATGTGTAAGAAATGAAAGCAACAGAGGCTGAATACATTTCTTCTTTTCAAAGCAAAGCCCCTGTGCTGGATAATGTTAATGGGTGTGCTTATCAGTTTACTTCTCTAACAACATCTGCAAGATTACAGGAATAATTTCTGTGTTATGCATGCAATGGTCTAAAGTTCATACAGAATTCTTTATGAATAGTCATAAATAAGTAGTCTGCAGGAAAACAGAAGAGTTCTGAGACTTCAGAAAATGTGAATCATTTTTGCTGTCAGTTACATTTGGGCTGCTTGTAGAGCACCTTATCACTGAAACTTCTATTGCTAGTTTTTTAGTTATCTTTTGGTCCAGTTTTCAACTTACAAAATACAGTTCTGAAGTGGCTGTAAATTCACAATAATTACAAAAGTTACCCTACAAACTAGGTTTCATCAATTACAAAAATTCTAAACTCTCATTTGAAAATTTGCTAGAATGAAATAATTTTTTAGTTTTCGTTTCAGTTTTCCAATTTCCTACTAGCATTTTATTATTATTTTCATATTTATTTTATTACAAATAAAAACTTTGCTACAATTGAACAGTTTAATTACATCTCTAGATTGTTTTTTCAAAATTATCTTCATCAATAAACACTCCCCCCCCCCCCAAAAAAAAAAAAAAAATGGAATTCAAAGCATGGTAATGTTAGAAGGGACCCCAAGGATCATCTAGTTCTAACACCCTCCCACTAGTACAGGTCACTCAAGGCCTCGTCCAACCTGGCCTTGAACACCTCCAGAGAGGAAGCATCAGCAACCTCCCTGGGCAACCTGTTCCACTGTCTCACCACCAGGTCAAGAATTCTTCATTAAGCAGAATTTCTGAGGTTTGAGCAGCCATATTCTAAACCTGCACTCAACACAGATGGGAGAAGAGTGTGGGAGAACAACACTTCAGAGTTATTATGTTACTCTGCAGGAATCAAAAGAGTGTTCTGTGAAATCTTCCAGCTCTTTGAAAGGGCCTTTCATCAAAGGTTCAAATACAACTGTCATTGGAGGCCCTCAGGTGGTATTTCTGCTGTTAGCACATGGTCCTCAGGACTTTGAGAGGTCCCTTGGAACTCTCAGTGGTTAAAGTGGGCTCAAAATTCAACCAAGTAAATTTACTTATCCCTATGTTTAACCAAAACAGTCTGAAAAGCCCCACACTTCAACAGAAAGTCAGTTTGTGGCTTGTGTTTTACAATGTGCAACGCAGCACTATGCTTAACTTCTTTGTGATGCCCAAGTCTAGAGTTTAGCAAAGATGAAATGATCCTGCTATTAGAAAACTTCCATTCGACCAAAGCAAAAGTGTTTTGCTGAAGCAATTTTATTTAAGTAAAAGTTCAGTTGCAAAAACCTCCTCTGGCTCAAATGTTTAGGGAAAAAAAAAAACAAAAAACCAAAACATGTCAGGAATTAACTGCTTCCCCATGTCACCAGCTGGGGCTTCCCAGTTTGCTTTGCCTCACCTATTCTAGCTGGTTAGTAGGCACAAGGCTGGTAGAACTTCAAGGGCTTTCTTTCTCACAGTATCTCCTACTGGAAACATTTGGAAAGTAATTATTCATGAGTGTGGGGAATCCAGCCCAAGTCTCTTATGTATTTGAGTGCACTAGACTATTGTTCGTTGTAGTTCACTCATTTTTCAGGTCAAAAGCCCTTCTGAACCACCTAGAACTACAACTGGCACAGTCTATTCCATGGGGTGTGTCTTAGCCCAGAAGAGAGAGCTGTTTCTATGGGAAGTAAAAATCTGCAAAATACATCCAGTGTTAAAAACAAAATCCATGACGAACCAGTCTGACACCTACATAAAGCTGAAATCCTGGCACATAATTACTGAATGCTCTACTTGCAACACATACAGAATTCTAACAAGAAAAGCAAGTCTCTGTGTGGGATGCAACTTAGGATTTTTTCCTGGCAGGTAAACCATGTCAAGGCAAGATTGCTATCAAATTTTCTTTTGTCTTGCTTAGAGTTTGATGTATATATGTTAGTCTTTAATTTACCTAAGCAGCACAGTTGCCTAAGTGTGGGAGGATTCTGCATGCTTAAATACTAGAAAAAAGAAAACTTTAATACTGCTGCTCTATAACAACAACAATAATAATAATTCATCATTTCTTCAAAGACATTTATGTCAGATACACAACTCTTGTCATTGTCAAAAGCAGTAAAATAACACTAAATAGTAACAAAAAAAGTTCCTATGCTTTCCAATTAACGTCAATTTATAAATCTCCAAACAACATAGCCAAACATATTCTGTTATTTTCACTTGCATACCACAGAAGATCATCTCAGCTTCTAGGTGCCTTGATATAGCAATAAAAACATAACCCTAAGAACAGCAGAATATATATTAAGCTGCCAACAAACAACAGCTTGATTTTGAAAAACCAAGCTCAACTTGAAGGATGAAGGACACCTCAAACTGTGAAGACATTCTCTTCTGAGCAGGCAGAAATCAGTGTAAGCATTTCTGGTAACTGCAGCTGTAGCCATGCAAGAGGCTGTATCTAAGCACTTGTTTCCAATAATACACATCTTTTCACCAATGCCTTGTATTTTCTGCCAGTGAATATCTCAGAGCATCCCCGTAACTTGCTCGCAGAGAAAAATCCCACCAACTGAACAGGTCACCCTCTTACCTTAGCATCTGTTTGCAGATGGCTTTTTCAGGCACATCTTACAATACACAACAATTCTACTTTTAGGCAAGAAAACCAGGGTCAGCAGCAATGATATGCAGCAGGAAATAGCTGCAGCCTCACAGGTGACTTTGATGTGGGTCTATGCACAATCAGAACCAGAAGTGGCATTCATTCATAGACGCTCATGCTAGCTGTAAACTATGAAACTCAATTACCAGCAGCAGCTTAATCCTGGCAGCAAGGATTACAGCGAGAAATGGAAAGTCTTCAGACCATCCTTTACCTCGTTCTGTTGCTGCTAATTTTACTCTGTAATAGACACCAGCCAATTTATAGCTACATTAAATGTCATCTTTGCTGACAACGTAGCTCTACCCAAATATGAAAATGAAAGATAGAAAGAAAATCCACAACTCAGAATTTGTTCTGTTTAAGAGCCTACAGCAGGCTGACAACTGGTAGACATCCCATTTGCTGGCTGTGCAACTGCAGCTGTCATTTATTACAGAATTACTATGCTTGGAAAAGACCTTCAAGATTACCAAGTCCAACCATTATCTAAGAGCCACTACTACACCATATACTTGAGCACCATATCTAGGCAGCTTTTAAATACATCCAGGGATGGTGATTCAACCACTTCCCTAGGCAGCCTCTTCCAGTCTTTTATAATCCTGTTGGTATAGAAGTTTTTCCTAATGTCTAATCAAAGCTCCCTAGTGTAACTTGATGCAATTCAAGTAACAATTCAAGTTCATTGTCAGCTTTTCCATCCCACCAGTCTAACTGGCAAAAGATTAGACTGCTGAGGGGCCCAGCAGCCTTCCTTAGCATAGCCTGACAAAAAATCAGTGAGGCTAATATCTCTAACACAGGCAAGGGGCAAACATTCTGGGGAATTAGCAGCCTATCTGGCCATCTTCTCACTTCAATCCCTTGCACGTTTGTGTGTGAAGAACAGCAACAATGCTGAGACTCCAGACTAGTCTAGTCACAGATTTGTTCTCTGAAAAGCAACCTAATTACAGAAGAGAAGCAAAAGCACGCCCCAGCTGAGGACACCTAAACATAGTCTGGTCCAGAGAACAATAACTGGTTGATGACCATGGATCAAAGATGAGTGCTATAGCTAATGACAAAAGCTATCAAAAACAAATGAAGGAAATAAGAAACAAACTGAGCATCACCTTGATGCCACAATTTCCTGTTCTACAATGAAACACGGAACATGAACCTCACAATAAATCACTACAAAGATTGACATTACTGGAGAGGACATTTTAAAGCAAGAACAGACTGTTATGTCAGCATGCACTATTGCTTGACAAAGAAAGTGGCAATTTCCTCCAGCAAAGGACTCTTGGGATTTCTCAAACCAAACAGATGAGGCTTTAAAGAGCAAACCATGCCTTCACAAAGCAGGAGATGGTATCTTTTATATCTGGAAATCAGGAATAAAGGTGTCAACAGCGGTTGTTCCAGAGTATAGACAGGTGTGATGGTTGTCCTTTTCCACAACAGGGGCGCACACAGTTCTGTCAAAGCTTCATACTTTATGCTTGCATTATATAAGTGGGAAGGGAAATCTTATTTGTGCAGCAGTTTGGATAATCCTCTCTTCTTTTGGATAAATCTGGGCACAGTATTTTGGTGAGTTTTCAAAATCTTCCAAAAGATGCAGGAAGGTTTGGGAAAATGTCAAGTTTTTTTTTATCCAGAGACCATTCAAAGGGTTCTTTAAAAGATCTCCAGCTACGGGGTGTGGGGGTGTGTGCATTGCGCACAGAGTTGTTGGCTGACCTTCAAGATATAAATGCCAGGTATTTTTAATCACTGAACAAAACAAAAAAAAAAAAAAAGCCAAAAGTTTTCTGGGTAAAGAATCACTACCTTTTAATAAAAAGATTATCATAGCTAGCAGAGTCTCTATTCCATGTACTCAAAGGAGATGTCTACTTTGCTTTCACTAACTGAAATAAGAGTATTTTCAGTACTAAAAGAGTAAATAATGTTATGTAAGAGCATCATTTTATTTCTGAAGGGGATTTTGAAGCTAAAATTCAGCATACAATGTTGAAGCAACCCACGAATGCTGCATTTTGTTAATTTCAGACACTAATGTTCAATGGTTTGAAAATTTTTAATGAGAATGGTCATCTCTGCAGATTGAAGACCTTGAAAAAGAGAATTAAAAGCTGATGCCTTGTTTAGCACTTGAAAAAGTTATTCTGCCTTTAAACATTAAAAAAAAATTCTCATATAAATTTAAATTGTATTCATCTGGCTTCTGTGTTCTACTGCATTCCCTTAAACTGTCCTGCCCAAAAGCAAGCAGAGTGTGGAGGCTATAAGGATTGATATCCTTTATAGACCTGTTAGAGACAGGAAAATTATGCCTTCCATTTCAGACTGAAGGTGAAGTCTCTTGACTGCCATCAAATGCATCTTCCTTCACAATCAACAGAGCTAGCAACACTGACTGAAAACCAAGTTCTCATTACCAGTTCTCAGGTAACTGCAATGAATGATCTCTCTATATTACAAAGAAGTACACTATTCCTAATTACCATACAGAAGAAATGTGTCATTAGAGGGGGTCAAAGAGAGTGGTTAAGCAATAATAAAAGAGCCTTTAAATTTTATAGCATGTCAGATTTGAGCTGTTTTCTCATGACTAATTTCACACTCCTTGTGTTGGCAACAAGTTTGTAGGACAAGAGATTAATTCTCATGCAAGCATTAGCTTCTCCCATTAGCAGTGAAGGTCCTTTTTGAGATTTAGTGTATCATTGCTAGACTCTGAAAGAAATGGTACTGGCTGTTGAAAATCATCCAATACAGAAGACAGTGCATGTTATTAAACAGATTATCTTTAACAAAAAGAGTGTTGTTTTCATGCCTCTATTCCTAGGAAAATAGCTGTAAAAGTTGTAAATTGAAAACCCAAAGAGGCCCACATCTGAACATATACTGGCCTGAAATATTTTCATTTCTATATAATGCTATTTTAAAGCCCAGGAGAGCCACAAAAACAAAAATGGCAATTCTTAAATGCACTCATAGAAGTTACAAAAAAACCACACATTTCAACAGTTTAAGTGTCAGCTTGTCTTGTTACCTATAATCACAGTGATTGAAGTTTCTATATTTCAAAGGCAAAAAATAGCAGTGATATAATAAGGAAAACCTATTGCAGTTCATTAGTCATGGTGCATTAGAAGAAAAAGATTCTTTGGCAATTTTACGGGCATTTAAAAATGGTGTCTTCTGAAAAGAGAAAGCTTTGAGAGATTCATATTTCACTTATTTTTCAGAGGCTGGGTAAGTCACATCTACAGAAACAGCCAATTCAAGCAAACCACACAGGAAAGAAGTGACTGAGAGCTGCAGATCCAGTGCAGAGATTCAGCATCTTGTTTACTTGTAGTGCCTGACCTACATCTGAGTACCCAAACACTTAGAGGAGGGGAGAGTTCAAAAACTTGATGCACAGTTGAAAGATTTGATACAGACCTCTGTGGAAAGCAGTAAACAAGCAAGACAAGGGAGAAAAGCAGCACCTTCCCCCCCATCACAAAGCAGTGCTACATCCTATAAGAATCCTATGCAACTTACACTGACCATTTTAACCCATTATGAAAAGAGTCTGAGGTTGAATTGTCATCCTGAATAAAACAATGAATCCTGCACACTTAAATAAATCTAACATCCTCTGTGCAGTAAAGCAAATTATGATTAACCACACATATGTTTGTGATTTTCCTCAATGAAAACGTTGTGAAAAGATGTGTGGCAAGGGGAGATTGAGAGAATGAGAGGACACTTCTCTGATGTGGGCAGCAGTTAAGTACTGTTGGATATGTATCGAGTCATCGACAAAATATGTTAATTCTTTTGTGTGCAAACCCACTTTGTTTCACACTTTGGATTACTGAGGATGTTCTCCCGAGGTGGAAAAATTCCAGCTGTGGAAATTGTAAACTGTAAGAGTCTTGAGTGGGAGGGAATAGAAGAGTTGGGTAAGAAAAGGAATTGGGTCCTTCTCAACCTGCACACTGCCATCATTAGCAACCATCTCAAGATGAGGCATTTAATTTTGCCTGGTATAAAAGCTCTTTCTGCTACTAAACAGTTATTCAGAAGTAGAGAGCTAAGAAATTGTGGACCATGAAGAATTCAGCTTTTCTCTAAAGTTAATCAAAGCTGTGTCACTATAGTTAATGTGAGCAGAATAAAATAAAATCTAGATATTTCCTATTCCTCTATTATGCAAATTAACTGTGACACACACAGCTCTACTGTTTATTTCAGTAACAGCAGGAAACTCAGGTAAGCTAATGTATTTTTTCTTTTACAATTCTCACTTCAAATTATATGATCACCCACAGCATGCTGCATTGCAAAATACTGCAGGCTGGCAAAACATGAGATGAGTTTCATTGCTTGCAACAAGCATTTCAGGTCTGTCAAGAAAACAACTGGTAATGCTTTCAAATACAAAATATTATCATTATGGTAAGCAGTCATTGAGTCTCTTCCTGGGCAAAGCCTTGAAATGCCTCTAAGGCTCAGCAAAACATATATATGTCAGTATGAACTGCAGACAATCACATACTCCTGAGAAGTTGAGATAGTTAAGATTTTATCATCAAACATAGAAATTAAAGCACCTTGTGGCATTCATGATCTTGATTAAAGGAAACTTTTCTTTACTGGTAGTCACTTAGAACTATATCATAACCTGCTTTGAGAGTGACTTTCTATGAAGCTCTCCCATTATTGCTCAGAGCATGCAGAGAGAAGAGTCCACTCTTCCTTCACTTTCCCTCCATAGGCAGTTCTAACCCAAAAGGTAAAAAGTACCCTACATTTCCCAGAACTGACTTAATTTATTACATGTCAGAGGGAAAACAATACTGCAAGGCTGGAAAGGACTTAAGTACTTGCAACCTTTTAAGGCCAAATTTGGTGGAAAGCCAGTTCTCTTTCCCACCGATGCTATGCCTACAAGTACAACCTTTTTTCAGATAACCTTGAAATCTACTCAAGATGATCAAAGTGATGCTAATATCCTTAGATTTAACCAAGCTAAGAGATCTACACCTTACTCAAATGCACATACCACACATTTCCTTTAGTGTAAGAGAGAAGTGCTGGGAATTCTTGACCAAATACAACGGGATAACACAAATTTTATCAGTAAGTGTAGGGTCAGCGTAAATACTTCCTCTGAAATTGAGAAATACATCAGAACAGGCTAAAAGAGTAGATTAAAGTGATTCAGCCCATAAATAGGTATCTAATATCTTAACACCAGTCACAAGGAAAACTCAGAACCAGAGGCATCCTTTTTCATCCTGCAATGCACATGCAGCCCCTTCCCACTGCACATGCCCCTCCTGTTTCCCAAATTCATTACAGCACAAGCATGCACAGCACCACGTCTTTGAACAAGAAGAAAAAGGATTTCCTGTGAAGAACACTAACAGAATCACAGCAGATAATTACACATTTCTTATTGGTAATGCCTCAAGGCTTTTTGGTCAAAGAAATCTTAATCAAAACTAACAATGTTTCAAGTAGGAGATTCAATTAGATCTGACCTAAAAATCATTCACTTCCAGTGCTTTTATACACTGGTAATCTCCTGTCCCATTTGTAATATATCCCTTTTGATCTAGGTGCACAGAAAATTACAGAAATTTGCAGTACTTTTCAGAGGAAAGGAAAACTTAGTTCAAGGTATGAAGTTAGTTGTATCAGACAAAACATTTCCTTAGTGTCCTTCAGTTTCAGATGATTTTTAGATGTGTAAGGAAATTTTATCTGAACAACAGCCCTACTGTAGTTACATTACCTATTTGCTAAGCATTGAAGTTAGCTCGTTTTGAGTATTTCACAGGAAAATACTGGCTAACTATCATTCCTGAAGATAAAATACACATAAACACAGAACAGGCATGATAAAACAAACAAACAAACAAAAAAACCACCAGAACACAAAAAAACCCAAAAAAAACCCCAAACCTATGCAAAAACCTAAACTCTTCCCAAACAATTAAATAAAGGGGGGGGAGGGAAATCAATGGAAGAATCAATATATATTATCAGACAATGATTTTTCAAGGATTTTCCTTTCCACTGGTTTTAAGTTTTGGTAGGTACTGGATCTCATAAAGACAACATGACTGAATAGGAACATAATTCTCTGCTCAGCTCCATGCAGCACCAGCTAACATAAATTCCTCTGCCAGGATGAAGAGCAAAAGGAGGAATGTGATGAATGTGCAGTGCTTTTCTTAAACCTCATAAGTTGATTGGAGATTTTATTTATAAAATAAGTTTCTGAATGTCTCAGGAAATTTCAACTCAGCCACTCAGGCTTCCAAAGAAAAGGTCACAGACTGAAGATGGAAAGCAAAGCTCTAGACTACTACAGATCCGTGGCTTCATTGACCACTGAGTGACTTTTCCTTCTGTGCTATTCACATTCAAAATCTATTTATATTTCTTCCACAAAGCCAGCCTTAGTTCTTTAAACCTCATTACTGCTATCCACTGCTTCATCACTAGACAGCAATTTGGAGAAAAAAGTCAAAGAGAAGTGACTTGTATGCACTGTTAAGAGAGGCAAGTGCTTTAGACTGTTTTGGTTTAGAAGTGCTCTTTTCTTCCCAACAATGACACCTGCAGAACTAAATTTAGGTTTTTGCCTACTTCTGATATGACACAGTATCTAAGACTTGCTCCATAGATGTCATAGTTCATACTGTTTAAAGGTAAAAAATAAAAAAAGGAAGAGAGGAGCTCATTTATATACCATTAAACTGGCACACAGTACATTCTTGCATCACAGAAGCCATTTTTCATGACAATAAACAAGTTATAACTAAGTGGTTGAGAACATTTTGCTTTTTCTCCAATAGGGAAAATGAGAACAGAACATTTTTCTTCAAACAGCCTCTTTTGTTGAAATGAAGAAATATTACTGAAATACTCTTATAAATGTCTAGATAATCATGAGCAATGCCTTCCAAATACTACTCTACATAGTTCTATTTTTAATGTTGGACTGTTCCTGAAAGCTGCTAAGAAAAACATTTATTCATAAAACACAGTGTTGTGTGTTCCCACTGACTGGACATGGGGAAACATAACCCCTAGTGTTAAAAAGAGATAAAAGGAAGACCAGAGGAACTACAGGCCAGTCAGTCTCACATTTGTGCCTGGCAAGATTATGGAGCGGGTCCTCCTGGAAATGGTGATAAAGTACATGGAAAGTAAAGATGCTATTGGTGACAGTTAATGTGATCTCACTAAGGGAAAATTGTGCCTTAAATTTGGTGGCCTTATACATATGGGATTACAGCATTGGTGGATAAGGGAACTCATATCATCTACCTGGAGTTGTGCAAAGCATTTGACACCCAACCTTCAAGTATCTAAAAGGGGTCTACAAGAATGCTGAAGAGGGGCATTTTACAAGGATGTGTACTTGAAAAGGAAACAATAGCTTCAAACCAGAAGAGGGTAGAATTAGACTTTTTAAAAGTTTTTTACCTATAGTACAGACTGCCATCAACATACAGAACCTTTGTTTGGAGAGCTGTGCCTGTTGAAAAGCATTAGTTGTGTCTTTCATTTAGGCAAAGGATTTATTTTACTTTCTTTTACCTTCAGCTGAATTCATTAAACACACTTTCGATTGCCCATTTATATATCCTGGTCTTATGCTGACTCCTGAATGCTTACTACTGGCTTAGTTATCAAACACATCATCAAAACACTGTAATGTGGAAACTGTACTCAGCTACAGGCGAAACAGCACTGAAAATCTGCTTTGCTAACTGACCCCAATTTCCACAAATGCCAAAAATACTGCTATCAAACATCAGCTCTGCAGAAACTTTCATAAAAGAACATAACACACATTTAAAAAAAAAAAGGCCAAAAAAACCCCAAAAAACTCACACAACAAACAAAAAATCCCCAACCAACATGCCAAATCAAGCTCTAGAGATGCAGTCTTGTCTCAAATAAAAAAATAGTAAGTACCAACATCTTTAATTCTAAAGAAAATCATACCTAATTTTTTTGCTGATTGTTCACCTCTACATCATCACACACACCTGAGGTTACAGTGTAGTTTCCTTGTACTGTGTAGTGATTACGTACTTGCATGATGCTTTGTCACGTAGTGACCATTTGTTTTAAGTGACTATTTGTTCCAAGGCTGAGGGAGAAACTTGGATTGGAGCTGACATGGCACTGCAGCCAAATGGTTACAAGAAGTAATTGGGCAGCAAGCCTGAATGGGCTTTTCATTGCTTTTATTTAAAATTATATTGGTGAGGGATTATTTCCCTCCTGTTTTAACTCGGTACACAATTTTACATGGCACATCTCATCAGCACGTAGTAACAAAAAGCTGTGTTTCCAAGGGAACCAAAGGGGAGCATTCCCACGGGGCCAGAAACAAGGTGAGCACACTGCAGATGTAGTCAGTAACAAAACAGACAAGGGCTGTGAGTTTTGCAGTGCTACCTCAGCTCCAAAGAGACACAGGGAAGCAAAAAAACACCAATACCATTGCTGAAACCCTTCACCTGTGAGACTGCCTCACAGCAGGTTGAGGTATGCCAGCAAAGCAGCCAGAGACCAGATTTCACCCCTTTTTGATCTTGCTGTGCACCATCCTCACTCTCAGCCTGTTCCCTCAAAAAACAGCACCTCACTTCCTAAGCTTCCCACAGGCCCTGGCACAGTAAGAGTGTAGGGGATATCATCCATCACTGAAGGTATTTTGCTTAGAAGAGGAATATAGCTTGGAAGTTTAAGATAGCACTTTGAAAAATAAGGACTTTGCTGGTCCAGCCTTACCCTCTTCCCCATTATATACTGATACTTTTATATTTTGAAACAGCTCTTCACATGCAGATTTTGTATAATTTTTGTAAACACACCTGTGATCATCACTGTAAAGGTAAGAGACAGTCATTAATGAGGAAAACTTTGCAATCCTGATATAAAAAGTACTAGTAGTGAAAGGAAATTAGTTTGAGCTGGGTTTCTCTCAGCTCAAAACCTCATGCATTTCTATTTACCCTCCTGCTCAAAGAATAAATTTCTCCCAAGCTTCCCAAATCTTTTCTGTTTGAAAGGTTAAGTTTTATGTTCAAATGTTGTTTTCTACTACATTTGAAGAAGTGGATTGCATCCATCTGTTAAATCCCAAACCTTATGAAATACACAGAACCAGGATTTACTGACAATCCAGCTGGGAGGAGATACTGTTACTCAAAAATACAGAAGGAAATTTCACTTATATGAACTAGAATATATTTTTTATCACTAACCTACTAAAGAAAATTAATGGGAATCTGTGAAAGTAAGCTTTTCAAATAAAATTGCATTAATGAGACTAGAAATAAAGCAAAATTAGAATCTGGATGACACTTATGGTAGGTGGATCTCTAATTAAACAGTTGTCTGTGACACTGCTGGGGAAAAAAAACACAAAAAACAAAACAAAACAAAAAAAAACAGATCTTTTTCTCCCACAAAGATGCCTCTATTCATAAAACAGTTTCTCAGCTGATTTAGTTTCTCTATTTCCATTTCATTTCCACATGGATACAGAAATAAAAGAAGTCTCATATCAGCAAAGCATAAGTAGGAGCTTAACTTTAAGCAGGTGTGTATCCATTTTTAACTGCATGCTTGATTAGTTTTCTTCAGTACAGCTCTAATTCACTGAAATGAATAGATTTACTGCAAACATGCTGAATGCTGAGAGCAGAGATTAACCAAAATACATAGGTTATTTGTAGAGACCTTGCATATATTTGCATGTGCATAGATCAAATGACAGAATGGAAATCCTGAGCAAATGCCCTCCACTGGCAACAGAGCAAGGCTGAAGCTTTCTTGGGCCTTGCCACTCAACTCTTCTTCTTATGTGTGATCTGCCCAACCAACTTCAAAGCAAGCCTGCAAGGGTCTTTCTAATTTATTATGGCAATTTCTCTTGAGAAGCTCCATATGAAACTGCTTTAATGTCATTTTCAAAATTTGCAGTATTTCCAATTGAAACACCACCACGTTTTGAAAATATCCTCAACTGTCTGCTTCACAGTTAAAAAAAAAAAAA
>WBNM01041961.1:99005-206984 GCA_013399055.1 Ramphastos sulfuratus
AGGAATTTAAAACTCTTTTCACAAGGGATGGTATTCTACTGCATTTCAAGTGCTGCACATGGATGGAGCCTTTGCAAATGTGACAAATAAGTACATCTCAAATCCATGTCTCAACCAAAGATCCCAACAGGACACCTTTGCGTTTTAATCCTGCCACTCTTACCTCCTCTATTGTACTCTAATCCTCCAGATTTCAACATGCTTGGTGGAAGCAAAACATTACAAGAAGGAGAATGCTGCACTAGAGATTCAGTTTTATCCATGTGCTGCATTCACAGCCTTTTTTTAGAATTACCCTGTATTAAATATCTGTACACCCTGTACGTACATATTCATGGAATGTAGTCTGAATAAAATTCAATACAAGAATGTTAAAAGATATAAATATGCAAGCAGTACAAGCTGCAATCCCTAGCTTTTGTAGTTAAATTCATTTTTCTTTGGATCCCTATTCAAATTTCACTTTCATCATCAGGCATTCAAGACTTAAGAATTACTGATGAGAAGATCAGCGAACATAAATCTTTAACAGTGACATTCTTCACTGATTTGGTAGTATCAACTCATGCAAATTACTGGTCTTTGGGAAAACTGTTTTTACCACTCTCATCCTTGTCCATCTTTTGGTACAAAGATGATGTCTTCCTAGCACTCACGGAAAGAGGCTGGAGAGCAGCCCTGAGGAAAAGGACCTTGGGGTCTGGGTTGATGAAAAGCTCAACATGAGCCTGCAGTGTGCGCATGCAGCCCAGACAGCAACCGNCTATTCCCATACCTTGTATAGTGAAAGATTTCTGATAAATGCACCAGTACATTTTAATACAATCTAGACATTTGACAAATTGTTTGTAAAAATCTATTTTTTTGTACAAATGTGTAAGTAGTAGCAAAACCTCTTTGGAAAAGTGCTTGCAGGTAAAGAGTATGTTTTTTACCATTTAAGCTAACCTGGAAGAGCAGGTAGTTTGAATAGACAAGTTTTATCAGAGACTTTGTCTCAAATCTCTTCTGTTTCAGATTTAAAGCAGGGATGAAAATGCATTAGGCTACATTTCTGGCAAACCCCTTAAACACCAGTTCACAGGCATTGTGCAGAAGGGCACATTCTTCTATGAGTGGTTGTTTCATTTTGTATCACAGTATCACCAAGGTTGGAAGAGGCCCCAAAGATCATCAAGTCCAACCCACTACCACAGCCCTCAAGACTAGACCATGGCACCAAGTGCCACGTCCAAACGTGCCTTGAACACCTCCAGGGACGGTGACTCCACCACCTCCCTGGGCAGCCCATTCCAGTGGGGAATGACTCAGTGAAGAACTTTCTCCTCACCTCAAGCCTAAACTTCCCCTGGCGCAGTTTGAGACTGTGTTGTTGTTAAAGTCTCATATCCATCCTAATGTAGAAAAGGACAAGTTTACAATACTTAAACATTTTCCAAGTTTCAACTATACCAGGTGTCTGTGATTAACATTATTACTTTGGAAGTGTGTGTTTTTATTTTAGAAGCCTAGTTTGCTTATATGTGCTTCAATGTGAATTCTTTGTATAAATCAGTGTGCCCACTGCAACCATGTTTATGTAATTCAACATACTCTTAGCTTTTATTTCACTTAAATGTTGTGCTTATGTAGAAAATGTTAGAGCCCCATCATTCAGTGCCCTATAGGCTTTGAATTACGATAAGCAATTCTATCTGGAATGCTGTTACATTGTCAGAAATTTACCCAAAGCTCTTCTCTGAGAGTGTAACAGTGGTTCAGGAGGTAGCAAAACTGATAAGCCTTTAGGGCATGGAAAGTTATCTGCAGTCAAAAAGAACATAAACTGCCAAACTCTGGCAGTTGCTGTGCAGAGATGTATAAGAAATAGCTTAATTCTTTAAGTTAACTTGACCATACTGCACAGGCTGCCGTAATGACAACGTCTCTATGTCTGTTTTAATAGCCCTGATGAAGTGTTTGTACTGTATGAACAGCTATAGGTCTGATGAGACTCACTGATGTTCAGTGTATACAACTACACAATAATCAATTTTCATTGGTCAGTGCTCCCAGCTAACCAAATTAATGATGCAAATTTCTCACTTCTTGTGATCGGTCTTAAAATAATTTGGATTTTTCTCAACACATGGCATTGAGGGGAGTTTTGGGTTTTTTTTAATAAAGATCATAGCCCCTTATCACTACAGAAAAAAATGAGACGTGCTCCAGAAGCAAGGCAAGGAGGCACTTTTTTTTTTTTTTTTTTTAATTTCCAGGTCTGATTTATGACTTATAACATGTAAGATTAGTCACATCTCAACTGCATCTGAATGGTTTCAAACTGACTGGGTTGCTGATGCAGCTCTAACATAACCTCCACAAAAAACTGCCTTATCTTAAAAATGCCTCATAAGTGTTCTTTTGACACAGCTGACCTTATTTGGGCCAACTAGATGAATACAGAGGTTAACATGCATCCTTAGGATGCATAAGTGTAAACTATTTTCTTTCGTCATTACCAAGAATGAAAATATAGCTCATGTAACTTCAGCACGTGGAATTTATGTTCTCAATAGAACTGTGTAATTGCCATGAAACTGCTAAGTTTAACACAGCTCTTCACAGTAGCATGAAATCCAGTACTAGGAGCACTGGGAGAGAAGCCCTTAGTTGGACCAGGATTTCATATCCACTATTTACTCGCTTGAATGAAACGTACCCTGAGAAAATCTTCAGCACGGCCTGTTTTTCCAGGAGTGGTACCTCTAAGAAGAGAGATATGAAGGAAATAGATCAGGAAGAAGATTAACATCACTTAAAACTCCTCAAGCTTTTAAATTTATTACTTCTTCCAGAACGAAGCTGCAGTGGCTTTGAGCTCCTCAAGAAAATGCAAGAGTCAAAGTTCAGTACAGAAAGGTCACCAGGAACGCCTAACCAGTCTAACCAAATACTGCTGCTCAGTGCTCAAGTCCTGTTTTGATCAGCTCTTGTGATAAGACTAAATTCTATAAGGACAGCACCTGGTACATCTTACTTCTTCTGATCAATTATACATTTAGGGCACTGCAAAGAGAGGATTACTTTAAGTTCAGAATAATCAAAGGATAAGGAGGGTTTATCCCCAAATCTGCCACCTGCAACTCACAAGCATGATTTGCAGTACTCTTGATATTTTATCTGTTAGAAAACTTGTGTTTAACTGAACTATAGGCATTTGACACTATCTTGAAATCCTTGGAGGTATGTTAAATGCTCCTCACAAAAAATTTCTGCCTGGGCTCTCTATTTTCTGAGTGTAGAAATCTATTTTTCCTTTTTTATTCCCATTTACTTCCATGTATTGTTGTGTGATGTTATGTGTGTGCTCCTCACTCTCTCCACTACAATAAAACCTCACAGGATAAACACACAGATCAGAGGTTTATACTTAGATTTGGATTAGTCACAGAATGGATATTTGGAAGGGCCCCGAGGATCATCTGATCTAACCTTTCTAGGTGATAGGATAGTTTAAATGAGATGGCACAGCACCCTATCAAGCTGAGTCTTAACGCTGTTCAACGTAGGGGAATCATCTACTTCCCTTGGGACATTAGTCCAATGTCTAGCTGTTCTGACAGGGAAAAATTTTCTGCTGGAGTTAAACCAGAATCCCCCCAGGAGTAACTTGTACCCATTACCCCCTGTTTGTTCCATATGACTCCTTGTAAAGGAGTCTCCATCCTCCTGGCAGCCACCCCTTACACACTGGTACATGGTAATAAGGTCTCCCCTAAGCCTTCTCTTCTCAAAGCTGAACAAACCCATATGACAGGTATTCTTGTTATAAGAACAAGGACACCCCACATCCTAACAAGGCAGTAGCTATACCATTGTATCTAGGAACTTCTGCTAGGAAGCAAGTACTGTAGAATTGTGTTCTGTTATCAAAGGATAATGTTCAAACACAGAAAGAATCTTCTAAGAATCGAAACAGAAACCTTAATATTCTGTCTTGCAGCCAAACCTCAGTAATCTTCCAGATCTGCCTTTCCTAGAAGGAGAAAGACAAATAACGAGGTGACACTGCCCACAGAATTCTACTTATTAATGACTTAGACATGGGAAAAGCTTTAATTTCACACTTTAGAAAAGGAAGTACTTAAAGAATATCGTATATAGAAGTCTGTTTAACCTTTGAGATCCAAATGTTATACAATGAGTTTAGTTTTAATTAGTATCTATCTTGCAGTGCTACAGTAGCAGAGCAATATTGATGGAGATTTCTGTGATGAGATTAACCTATTAGGAAGGACATGGAGGCGTTGGAGCGGGTCCAGAGGAGGGCCACAAAGATGATCAGAGGGCTGGAGCAGCAATCCTATGAGGACAGACTGAGAGAGTTGGGGCTCTTCAGCCTGGAGAAGAGAAGGCTTCCAGGAGACCTTATAGTAGCCTTCCAGTATCTGAAGGGGGCCTACAGGAAAGCTGGGGATGGACTATTTACAAGGTCTTGCAATGACAGGACTAGGGGCAATGGGTTTGAACTGGCAGAGGGGAAATTTAGACTGGATGTTAGGAGAAAGTTCTTTACAGTGAGAGTGGTGAGACACTGGAACAGGTTGCCCAGGGAAGTTGTGGCTGCTCCCTCCCTGGAGGTGTTCAAGGCCAGGTTGGACGAGGCCTTAAGTGACCTGTACTAGTGGGAGGTGTCCCTGCCTGTAGCAGGGGGTTGGAACTAGATGATCCTTGAGGTCCCTTCCAACCTTACCATTCTATGATGGGCCACAGAATTGAACATTCATCCACTTAACATGCATTTTAATGTGTGATTTCCTAGGCAAAGAAAATTCACCAAAATGTTTCAATATTGACAAATTCTGAATACATGCAGAAAGAAATGAAGGTATGGTTATACACAGACCTCAATTCCCAAAAGAAAAGTTACACATTCGAATGACCTCCATAATTTCAAACATTTTCTGATGTTTATAAAACAAACAAACAAAAAAGAACTCACAAAACAAAACAAACCAACCAACCAACCAACAAAAAACCCACCCTGGCCTTTTGCTTGGGTCTTTTATTAATGGCAGCCTGATATATGTAAAATCTGTAGGGCAAACTATAGGCAAAAATGGGGAAGAATCTCCTCAAGAGAAATAAAAAGACTGATTTTCTGAGGAAGACAACATTTCAATTTTGGCCCCCCAAACAAAACAAAAAAAAAAAAAAACCTAAACAAAAAAACCCAACACACCAAAATATTTTTAAAAGTTATGCTATGTTGCCTAATGATTACCGTCCAAATACTTTGCATTATGCTTGGGAGAAACAATGCTTTAGCCTGCCAAAAATCAGCACAATTCAACTAACAAATAACACCCAACAATGCTATAAAATGTACCACACTTTAAAATGCAAAAATGCTTGGAATCAACATTATGGAAGGAGTTGTGCAAGCAATAACATCACCAGGGAGTTTCACGGAGAGCACATACATTAAAGACGAGCATGGTCAGAGACAACTCCATTTAGATTCAACTATATATCATCAAAAGGGAACCTTGGATGGTTTCAGGGGTTGAAATGTATGCTGTTCAACAGAACAGTGCAGAACATCAGCTTAATTTGAAAAATGTCCTGGAATGTGCTATTTTTTTCTCCACATAGAGAACTGAACACATACTTCTAATAGAATTTTGATGATTTAAACTCTGGAAGTAAAAGATTAATCTTGCAGCTCAAAAAGAGGTGTAGACTTAGAAATATTAGTATATTCAAAGCAGCTGATCTCCATTTTCAAACATTTTCTCCTGACACAAAACACTAATTACAAGAATGGAACTTTGGCTTTTTTGGGTTTGTGGTTTTTTTTTCACTTGTAAAAAGACACTTAGTTAATGGGAAAAGCTTTTCCAATTCAGGGAAGTATTTCTACTAAAATTTATTCAAGAGGTAGGAAACTCAAATGTCCTACAGCCAGAACAAACCACAGCCCAAAACTTAGGGTGTATGTGAGGGATAGAAAGACCCAGTCATACATCCCTGCTCTACCAATTCAGAAGCATTACCTCATTTATCTTCCAGTGATTAAGGGAACTGCATTTTAATTCCAAAAAAATTAATGTTCTCCTGGAATATTAATAGCAAAAGGAAGGTGAAGGGTGGTGACTCAAGTTATCTGACTTTAACTGCTCAGAGACAGGACTTGAAGTGGTTTGGAGCAAGCCAAGCAACTGGACATTCCCCTTTTCCCCACAGAGAAACTGGGGATTTTCCATCTGAGCTACCTTCCATGGGCAGTTAAAGATAAGTGTTAGTACCAACACTGGCTATATTCAGCACTGTTAATTAAACATGATCTGAAGTCCCTTCAAGTTGATTAAAAGCCATGAAACACATTGAGTGCTTGTGGAAGCTTACTATATGGCAAATCTGACACCAATCCAAACTGTCCTTAAATGATCCAGAACACTTAGGCAACACAGCCCAAGAACCTTTCTAAGCTGTTTTTTGACTATATTCCCCCAGAAAGTAGTATCACTCAGAGAAAATCATAATGGATCATTTTCTGCAATTGCAGTTTATTAAAGTTAATTATAAGAATTCATTCTGTCCCTGGCACAGTACACACCTTTAAATAAACACCATTGTAATTGAGTGCAATTGTCCACCACAACCTCATTCTGTGTACCCAGAGACAATTATATAAATACTTGAAATAGAGAATGAAGTGCAGCCATCATATAAATTATGGTTTAAGACCAAAAAATTATTTAACAGACTAGTATTGTCTACAAAAGCAATAAATGTGCATGTTATTCCTTGTAGGAATAGTAAGTGCACAGTAAGTGCAGAGGAGCTACTCACCTTTAGATTTTGTGTAACACTCACTCAGATAGTATTTAAATTCTCACATTAAAAAAAATACCATATGCATCTAGGATGGTTTGGAAGCCATTTTATGAGCATTAACTTGTTGCCTCCATTTTTTTCCATTTTTTTAAATGGCAAGCATCTCATCTGTTATTATAAGACCAAGGTATCACTAGGGAAAACAGGTCTGTGAGAACCGATATAAAAACCATATTCAGACAAAACTGCTTCATATTCGAGACACAACTATTGATCAATTATTTACAAGCTGAAGAATCTCCACCTCAGCATTTTTCAATGGTTCTGAATGAAAACAGGCAATTTCTACTGATAGGTAGAATGGTATCAAGCCAACCTAAATGTTTCTGCTCCAGACAGCATTATGTGCCTTCATCCCAGTGCAATCACCTCAGCAAGCACACATAAAACTTCAGCTCTGTGGAAGAAGCAGTATAAAAAGTATACATCCTACACAGAAATACAGGATAAAGAGGCTACAGGCCAGTTGAAAACAGCTTACATGAATTTGAGAGTTTGGGGGTTTTTTTGCCTTAAGTGAGGACAGCTTAATTTTACTGATGTTTGAGGTTTTGAGGAAACTCCACCCAAACAAAAAGCCTTTCAATATTATGGTTACAAAAGACAGAGAAAACAGGGCTGTATATCCTTCTGGGCTCAAGTAAAATGACTCGGAACAGCATTTACAGAATTCCACCAGGAAATGACTGAAGCATCATACACAGCAATTGGAACAAATGCAATGCATATCAAGACCTTATTGCCACTGTAACTAACCAGAGTGGCTCAAGGTCATATATGTAGGAACCAGAGTTAGTCCTTAGAATTTTGTTACTACCTCAACAACAGTGAAATAGAAAAAATCCAAAATGTTGCCTTGTGTAATGGAGCTCTGAGATCATTATGATGATGCTATTGTGACCAGCAGTGTTTTGACACCTGAGGCTTAGCCAAGGAAGTCTATAAAAGTAAACAGATTGAAGAAAAAACCAAACATGCTGATCTTCAATGTAATACATCATAGCCCAGGTTAAAGATGTTGCAATTGCTTGCAGGAATGTCCATGTCAAAACGAATTTAAAGGACCTATATTTGTTGAAGAATCTTCTATTTGGGGCATATGGAGTGCAATACATTGCAATGCCGAGTTATGCTGTAGCTGAGCTAGGAAATTTTCTGCATTAAGGTCACTTGCTTTGAAGTAAATCCAGGAAATCTGCATGACAATACCTGATCTGCAGAATTACAAGTAGCATGCTTCATGTTCCCCCAGCATCCCTTCAAAACAGTCCTACATTCAGTGAGATGCAGTTATACAGCACGCTGCTTTGACCTTTGCAGTATCTTATGTTTTGAGCAAATGGGCATTCCATCCCCTTCCCAGAGGTTAGTCAGACTGTAAACAGGAAGAAATAAGGAATTGAGGTCATTCTAATCATAGAATATGAAAAAGCTTAAAGTGGTGCATGGAATGCACTTAAATGCTGAAAGAAAGTCATGGAAAGCCCATTGATATAAAGAAAAAAAAAAAATCAACCAACCAACCACAGTAACAAAAATCAAGCATGGAATCTGCCCCAGGGCAGAAAGGGAAACCCACAGAACTTACCTATCAAAAACTTGGAAATGCAAACCCATTTCAGTGGGGTGGAGGCAAAAATAGGTCTCAAAATCAGAAGTAACACAATTTATCTGCACAATATCCCAGTATGCTTAAGTCAGAACTTAATTACACTAGTGCTGGGAGCCTACAGGAGGGCTGGGGAGGGACTATTTAAAAGGTCTTGTAATGACAGGATGAGGAAGAATGGGTTTCAACTGGAAGAGGGGAGATTTAAACTAGAAGCTCTTTACAGTGAGGGTGGTGAAACACTGGAACAGGTTGCCCAGGGATGTTGTGGATGCTCCCTCCCTGGAGGTGTTCAAGGCCAGGTTGGATGAGGCCTTGAGCAACCTGTTCTAGTGAGAGGTGTCCCTGCCTATGATGGGGGGGTTGGAATTAGATGATCTTTGAGGTCCCTTCCAACCTAAACCATTCTATGATTCTAATTGCACCTATGTTAAATGGAAATAGATGTGGTAGGACTATTGGAACTTCAGCACTGTATGACCATGATATGTCTCGCCAGTCACCCCACATGGCCTCAAACACACTCTGGAAAAGAGATACCATCCAGGTACAAATAACACACTTATAAAACTGCTTCTAAGAAAGCTGGATTTTGAAACTACATAGCAGAGCTGTTTTGGGAAGGACACCAGAACAACTGTTACAGTTCAGAGAGTCATGGCAATCAGACAAAAATTGTGCCATGAAATCTAGGAGACAAGATGCAGCCCTGTAGCCCATTTTTCAGTGCATAGCCAGAGTAGCTAAATCACCTACATAACCCTTGCTACTTCCCTCAGAAAAGGAAGCAGCAGAGCAGGCACTTGGCACAGGGGTACACCTCACCTCATGAGACTGCCTCAGAAAAACCAATGGTGAAGAACCCTGCAGTTAGAGCAAGTGTCAACTCTATATCTCACCCCATCAGCTGCCTCCTCTGCCAGAACTGACCTCTTTAAGGACCACCCTTCTGTCATCAAGCAGCTCACTGCACCGGGAATCATTAAAAATCAAACTAGCAGCAAACCACTTCAACTAACATTTCTCTTCAACTTCTTCGAGCATAGTCCAGTCCCCATAACTTTTTATTGTGTTATCAAGGTCTCCTCTCAACAGTTTCATGACTAATAGTTCCTTATCTGCTCCCAGGGTGGCATCACCATTTTTTCCTCACTTTTCATTTCTCCTTTCAATGTTTTTGCATATCAACTGTCCTTGGACTTGATCAAGCCCATTGATTCCTATAGCACCAGCCTTTGGGATAGTGGTATTTTCCTCCTATCAATCTTTCTTTGCTCCCTGGGTGGGATAAGTAACCATGACCATTCACTTCATTATTGTCAGGCCTGTGGTAAATCCCAGTTCTGCTGATGCAGAATTGGGGAATTATAAGAACAAAAAGTGATCTAATGAGAGGCAGTAGCTAGAGAGGCAATAGAAAGTAGTAGAAAAATCTCTAAATAGTTCAAATACTTCTGATGGGAGGGGAAAATTATTATTGGCACAAAGAATCATGCAAAGCTTAGTCCAAGAAGCTGCCGAAATGCAATCTACCACCAGATAATATAAAACATAGTTGTAATTACTGGGCTTTCCTTAGAGAATTTCTTTCTTCCATCTGAACTGAAACTTTCAGAGCTCCCCTCAGTCCACAGCAGATGCAGTTAAAGTTAACTTTCTGGTGCCCTGACCTGGGTTTTGGCAATCTCTTTTAAGTTGGTTGAAAACTGATTTTAATTCAGGTCAATAAAAATGTGGAACAAAGGGATATTCTGATCCCTGAAAGGTTTACTCTGACCTTGTGTTACTTCTTGAGTAAGAATCTGAGATGCTGTTTTGCAGTTTAACAGCCTCTCCCAGCCTCTGTTTTGCCTATGAAACATGGCTGTCCAAGCTCAGAGACTCCTCAAAGTAATGTAAATGACTTTTCCATTTCCACACTGAGCCTTCTGCATTTGTTGCATGTTTAATCAGAGATATTCTACCCATTTGCAAAGGGCTCCAGTGTATAATTTATGAAGAACTATGAACAATAGTCTCAAGAAATGTGCATTTATATCTCAGGACCAATGCAATTGCTGCTGCTTTTAAAAAAATAATATATACAATTTTAAAGAAAACCAAATGGAAGGAAAATAACAATAAGAATCTTAAACACTGAGGAAATAAGTAATGCTGAAGCAGCAGCAATCTCAAATTGTACAGCATTAACAAAAGAAGGAAAAAAATCATCTTCAATCACTTCAAAACAGCCAGGTTTTTGGAGTTCAATAACACTTGGTATAATGCACTGTAGTATGCAACAGAAGGAACAAAAAAGCTCTGTTCTTCAGAACTGAAGTCCCCTCTTTACACAAATCTGATGCCACAAGTTATTGCTTAAGGTAATGCTTTGGGGAGGGGGACAATTTGTTCTTGCTCACTCTAGCCAGTATACTTCCACCCTAAACACATTAAAAAGCTCTCTCAGAAGCACAGCAGCCATCATCAATTCCCAACATGTTTCCAGCCAGCACAAACATAAGGAAGAGAAAGAAATATATTTGGATCTTCTCTCCAAAGGCTTTTATTAACATTTGCTAGTTTACCATGTCACAGAGCTCATTATAGATGTAATTTAAGATCTCTCTGTCATAAGGTACCATAGAGAAATTATTTACTGATTCTATGTGTAAGGTACATAAGGAAACAGCAGAATAATTATGCCAGTAAAATCTCTTTAGATAAATTCACTTGAAAGGAAAACTGAACCACAACCAAGCAACTGTATGAGCAAGAATGAAGCTCCATAAATTAATAGAAATTGACAAAATTACACATTACACAAATGTACATGTAGCATATTTGTCCTTAATGTATTTAAACTAATGAAAATAAAGAAATACAAACTATGAAAGGAGAAGCTGCAAAGAAAGCAAAAGGGATAACCTTGTATTTCCTTTCAAAGAGAAAAGGACTATTCTAGAAAGGCTCTGAAAAGAAGAGACAACCCAACAAGGTTTGGAGCAGACAGGCATGGCCTTGAAACATGACAAAAGTTGATTTTTACTGGCCAATCTAGGGTTGAAGGGAAAAGGGGAGGAGACATGTACCTGGAGTAACACAGGCTGCACTGCTCTTGTAGTCCTGCTGCTCAGGATGGTTTGGGGGAAGGCAGCAGCAATGGGCCCTGCTACAGCAGATATGTCAGCAATACAAGGCACTGGGTTGTGCATCCCCCTACAAGTGCTTTGCAAAGCCTCATAGAGTATGATCCATTTTGATTTGCTACATAGCTATGAAATAAAGAGATGTCAACTTCAAAGCTGCACATATTTTGTTTTAGTCCCTTTTGTTCCCAGAAGCACGATAGCAGTTTAAAAAAGCAGGTACTATTTAAACCTGAGCATCACAAGTAGGCAAAGCAAACCTTCGAGGTTCTGGCAGCGGCAGGGGAGAAGCATGATAAAGGCCATCTTGTCTCCAAAGCAAAACATTGGTGGCTCCTATGCCTCACCTCACTCATTCACAGAGTGTCATTGTCCATCATGAACATGACAGGTTTAATTCACAGAAAATTACAACTGAGGATGAGCCCAAGTTATGCCTGCTACAGTCAGAGCTGTTTTGCTGTTGCTTGCATTCTGTAGTAAATATTGTCTAAGATCAGGATTGAATCATGTCACATATACTGAAAGTTTCAGTAAAAAGACAAGGATTGCAAGTTATCACTGACTGCAACCTAACCTCTGCTATTTGTCAATTCTCAAAATATTTCTCAGTCAGATCCCAGCAGCCACAATGAAAAGACTCATCCATCTTTATTACTTCAAAGGGAATATATTACCATCTAAAGTGTCACTTAATTTTCAACACCAACTATGTATTTTCTGGTGAACAATTTACATGGAAACCATATTTATACCACACAGAAAAGATGATTAATGTCCAATCAAATATAACAGACCTTCACCCTAACAAATATTTTGTTATCAACAGTCACTATGATTTATTGTGATCTATAAAGCTCATGCTCTCTCCCTCTTATAAGAGGAAGAGAGAAAATCTATCTCTATAAAATAAATTTGTGTGCTCCCCACAGGAAAATTCAATTTTTGATCATTTTCAAAATAGATGAAAATAGCATTATGAAATGTCAGAAATCATGCCTTCCTAATAGAAATCCTGTTCTGTTGTGGACCCTAATACAGCCCATGTGAAATGGCTTACAATTATGGTTCTCATTTCTCTCTAATCAGTTGTAAAGAAAAATTCTCTCCTGCAATCATAGGTACTGGGCCAGACCCTCCGGAGGTACAAGCCAGCACAGCTCTCTCTCACAGCATTTCTCTGGGCAATATTAAAGACACCATATGATGAATCAGTTCTGAAGAAACAGTCCTGCTAAGGACATAAGAGAACCTTACAGTATCAGGCTCCAGTCACTGAGTCTCTCCCAACAGCACATCAACATCTAACAGTGGAACCCATGGGGTCCAACATTCCAGAGGAAAAAGAGCATCAATGACAACACTCATGTGTCAGTAACACACATGTGTCAGAAACACACGTTTCAGTACATCACCAACAAATTCTGATTTCTGAAGTAACAGCTGACTCCTGAATTATTGACTCAGATTCACCAGCTGATAAGCTACCATAAATTTCCTCCAAACTCAATAAAAATGCATGTACCACTGTTTTTTTTCAATGAAAATGAAGCCTAACATTTCTCTTGTGTTTATTTTTAAATGCAGTAAAAAAATAAAAGAATTAACAGCTCATAAATGGTCTCCTAAAAATAAGTACAAAGGAAAGCATAATTTTCAGTAGCCATTTGCACAAAAAAAGTTCTTCTTTGTAGAAAAACAAAGAAAAATTACTTGTAATAGTCATATTCTTCAGTAAGAAATCTATTGTACAGTCCCTACAAGTTGTTCATGGTAATGCAGGACATTAAATATTATAAGAAAATGCAGCCATCCTGAAAACTTTTATTTCCTGGCCTTAAAAACACTCTCTCTGCAACAACAATAATTTTATAAACAAAACTTTCCATAAATAAAAGTCCTTTACATTACCTGGCAAGAAAGGCAGAGATTAAATGGCCAAGACTATATAAAGGAATAATTATGGTTAAGAACAGACTAAACACTTTTCCTATGGTAAATGATACCAAAAGCTACTCCCATTACAAGGAAAGACAGTCATACCAAGTGCACCATATTTCTTTGTTGCTGCTTTTTTAAAAGGAAATCAAACTTCTTACAACAGACTGTGACACACATTCACCTACTGAACAGCTGTAGTGGCTCGAAGCATTCCAGCCTCCCTCTGCCATCTGCCTGCTGCCAGACCTGCCAGGACCTCCCAGCCTACAGCACGTTCTGAGAGAGAGACACCAGTGCACTCTAGCACCAAGGGAAAAGCTGGTGCTCAGCTGCCACCTCCTAGGTGATAAGTTGAAGCTAACATACTCCAGTTTCTCTGAGAGCAAGAAGTGAGCAGTTTCTTTTTTTCCCCTCACCTATTCCCAGGTAGCTTGGGAACTTTTAGCAAAGAGGCATAGCAAGCTGAAGAAGTGGAATTTGGGTTAATACATAAAGACATCACAACAAAACTGATGAGGATGTGTCTAAACTTTCACTTTTTAGCCATGCCATCTTAACTACAGCAATCTTCAATTTATTTTCCAGCAGTTGGTTATACTTACAAAATCCAAAAGCTGCTATTTTGTTGAAAGACCTTATGAGAATAGCCCAAGACACTGAAGATCTGGACAGACAGATTTGCAGAGCTAGCATGAAAGGAGAAGCAGCAACTCTATTCCTGCTTTTTTGCAGCTTTTAGATTTTTCTGCAAACATTTTGAAAACTAGAATTAATGCTCCACCTTACTAAACTGTATTTCTAAAACAGGAGAAAGTCACTTCAGGAGGAAGTTCTTTACAGTGAGGGTGGTGAGGCACTGGAACAGGCTGCCCAGGGAGGTTGTGGCTGCTCCCTCCCTGGAGGTGTTCAAGGCCAGGTTGGATGAGGCTTTGAGTAACCTGTTCTAGTGAGAGGTGTCCCTGCCTATGGCAGGGGGTTGGAACTAGATGATCCTTGAGGTCCCTTCCAACTTTACCATTCTAAGAGTGGAGTTAAAATTACCATTTACTTAGCTACACAATTCCCAGGAAAAGATCTTCTGCAGTATCTCTATGAATTAAGACTAAAGAAATGAAAGCTGTCATCAGCATAACTAGGGCCAGACTAAAACCCCTTTCCTCCCAGCTGCTGCTGTGGCATTTCAGGGAAGTCCATCCCTTCAGCATCAGCGGAAGCGAGCATGAGTGCCAGTTTAGTTCTGCATCAGACAGCTGCTGTTCAAGTTAACAGAGATGCATACAGTGGAGAAAACTTCTACTTTCCCAGGATATTATAATTCCCTCATTTAGAATCGAGGTTTTATTCTTGTATTGAAAAACAGTATTATGATAGAGAGATGTGATCACAGATTATTCACATAGCCTGCAAATCGATCACTGGCAGTCTTGGAGCCACCTTCCCTTTTCCCTTGCCCAGTAAAGTGGCTGACCCAGGCATGCACTTCACTACCTTCTGCTGGTTGAGCTCCAAGCAAGTCAGGGGCTGATGATGAGTTAAGTCAGTTGAGGAACTGGCCATAGGTTCTTAATGCAATTTGAAAAAAAAAAAAAAAAGGACAAAGTCAATAGAGCTGGAATGCTCCCATTGATCAAACTATTTAAATGCAGGCAGAAAGTTTATTTTAATTTGGGTACAGGAAGGAAAAGGAGTCTGTCTTACTAGCAAAGGCTACCAGGATAGTGAGTAGAGGAATCTGTTGTGCTGATACTTTACAGCTGCAGCTCCACAGGTAAACTGGATCACTTTCCTTTCTCAGAGATTTTAAAGCCATGATGCACAACAGGCATTATCAAATAATTCATTAACTCAGAGCTAGTCTTCAAAAAAGTTCTCTCAGAAGCCAAAGCTAACAGCACAGAAGGCGCAGATGACAGCAACAATAAGCAATGCTACAAAAAGCAGTGTGTGTAAACAGGACCTTTCAAACCTGCTGGAGGCATGTCACCTGCTGCCTGACTTTATTTTCACTTTACTACTGGCCTGTGAAAGCATTACCTACAATACTGGTAATACTGTATACCAATTGCCCCCATGTCTGAGCATAGGCACCTAGCTTGTAGTTGTGTGTCCTACTACAAGGGACACTTCTCACTGGGATGGTGAGATTCTGTATTGGGAACAGGTCTCGCTGGATGTACATTGCTAAGCCCACATGATATTTCTAATACCAGGTTTTGCATATGTTGCTTAAGTACAAGACCTGCATGGGACTTATGGTCAGAAATGGGGGAGGCAGTCAGCCTTGCTTTCCTGCTCTGGTACAGGTAAAGTAGACAAGGGTGGAGATCTTCAAAGTACCTTCACTTCCCCCTCGCCCCACCCCCAATTTGTTTCTGCTAAACAAATGAAAAGAAATGGCCAAAGACACATGCAACCGTGCCTGTAGGTCTTCCATCAAAGAGCCTGTTTTGAGGGTACTTAAAACCCTATTGCCACTGTAGCTTCTGTTTTCTGATCCAGGCCTTCAGGCAGCAAAGGCCCCATAGAAGTTGTCCATGTTATTTTTATTTCCACAGGATAGATTTCAAATTATAAGTGCATTACACAACCTATGTTTAAAGTGATTCACCTTCCCTATACGCTTCCTGACTTCCTTCACTTTCAAAAGCAGTTATTTTGCTGGCATGATGTTAAATTTTCTCTTACCTGAAGAAATATTCTTGTTTGCTGTAGTGTCTAATTCCATCAATACAAGTACAAAATGACTAAGGTGAGAAAATTCGTAAAGCTAGTTATTTTGTGATTTCTACTTAATTTCATCCTATGAAAGGGGGTTAGGTCAGAGCACCTCCAATGCTTAGTTAACGATCCATGTATGAGAAGTACCATCCCCAATAACATTTTTGGACAGAGTGTGCTACAAGAGTGAGAAACAAGCAATTTCTATTACAGAATGAGGTTTTTCATTCCCATTGTGATAAAATACAGACACATCTTAAACATCCTCTTCTGAGAAAGAAAGAAAAAAAAGAAAGTACTGTTTTAAAGTCTGCTCTTCCAAAAGTACTTCTCTCTCAAGAGAAACTATTCGAATGATGTTATTGTGGAAGTGCCAAATTAAAATTCCAGTTCATTACAATCAATGACTTGGCCAACACACCACAGCTTCCCCACTGGTAGAACAGTTTTCCCTCATTCCCTTTTATCACTCATGCTTCTTTTGCCTTTTTAAATTTTTACTGAGTCTGCACTGCAGCTACACCAGAAAGGCTCTGATCTCTGCTGCACCTCCAAGCACTATTCTATCACACAGAAGATCAGTCTGAAATAACTCTCCTGTAATTAAGGCCTCTCTCTGAAGCATCTGTAAAAACCTTACAACCAGACAGGCATTTTAATTTGCTGATGCTACAGTTGTGTTTACACCTATTACCTACACTTAGATGAAGTATTCATTTAAGGTTGCAAACCTGATACAAGCTTCCAATGGAAAAGATTTGTCTTATTTCACATAATATTATACTACAGTAAATATATAGATCTTGAAAAGTCACTATAAACACCAGAGAAACACATTCTGGCACAGTAAGCAGGGCTGAAGTACTACATAACTAACTTTGGGTTGCAAAGGTCAGTTATAAGAAAGATACAGTAAAGTGTTAGAACAGGTAAATTACTGTATCTCTGGAGATACTCTTTTGAAGAAGAATTCTCTATTGAAGAGAATTACAGTTATGCTACCAGCATATTTAAAGTTGATTTCCCATATTTAAAGTTGATTGAAAGATATCATCTTCCTTTTTAAGTACACTAAATTTTCATGTAGTCCTAACCATTTTAAGGCACTGTCTAAAGGAATCGAGTCCTACAGGTAAATTGGTTGTATTTTGCTATGACTGTATATAAGAAGGCAAAATTCCTTTGTGACTGGCAATGTATCTTTCATGAGGCTCTCTTCTGCTGAAATACACTGCTTTCTAGGCAATGAGCCGAGGAAGGTCAGAGCCCCTAAGTGGGTCTGCTTCAGAAGAATGTAATCCCAATCATTTACCCAGCAGCTCTGCCACCACACGTACTGGAATCGCCCAGTAAGTGAAGAGCTCATACAAATAATCTTTGCTCTTCTATTGAACAACATGCATTTCCAGTTTCTCCTTCAGCACCCACAGCTGTGCAGCAAATGCAGGGCACTTCATTTATCAGAAGATGTCAGTGCTGACAGAGGTAGTACAATCAGGAAACCTTTTCCATCTGTTAAATATATGTGTCTCTGTTCCTTCTTAACTTTCTTCTTCCTTCTGCAGGGAGGAGGAACACAAGTAGTTTTATGCTAAATATTTTGGCCATGTATACAAGTTTTGCCCTATTCTTTTCTAAGTGACAAGTCAAAATTCCTCATGTCAGACCAGTGCAGTCATTTATGCCACTCATCATGTGCTCACAAAAGTATCTATTGAGAATATAATACGGTATTGTCAGATCAGAATGACAGCTGATGAGAATGCAAGCTCCTTTATATTCTGGCTGCCAGTATTATAGTCTAACACTTACTGAGGTTTAATGCTCACAGAAAAAAAGGAGAGACAGGCTCCTACTTCAAACTACAACTAGATCCAGCTTAGGAAGAGCACAGCTCAATGACAATAAATTAATTTTAAAATCCCCAAATTTGGAAGAAATTCTGAAACAAAGACATGTTTTGTACATTCTGAAGAACAATGACTGAAAGGCTCAATATGCTCAAGCATCTTTCAAACAATCTGTTTTATGGTTTTAATGATACTGGTTCACAGGAAGAAAAACAAATTGGCTCTCATTGCCATTTCAGAACCCTTATTCCATCTGCAAATGAAGCTCAGATTTGTGGCTGCTGCCACCCATAATGAAATAAAGAATGAAATTTATAGAATTTATAGAATCATTTGCATTGGAATAGATCTCTAAGATCATCAAGTCTCACAGTTGGCATTCAATGTACAAGGGAGGCAGTCAGATCCTTTCTCAAAATGATAGGAACTTTTTGTGTGGGAATAGAACCTTCCTTAGCTCTTGAATTTACTTCCAGTTGCTTTGTACAAAAAAAAAAGGAAAAGCACAGTAAGTAAAACCAGACCAAGCCAGTCTGACTGTCCTGTGGCCCAGCTCTCCCATAAGCTCTGCTCAAAGTTTTTTCTCCCTTTCTGTTCTTCACAGTCTGCACTTAATTCTTCTGGCAACCACAACATAACCTCATTCTCTTAAAACCTGAAAACATTCGAAAGGAATGAAGTTGGGAAGAGAGTAACTAGCATATGGTCACAAAACACACAGTTTTAAAACAAGCAAGTGTCAACAGTTTCCTTTCCACTCTCTGGTTATAGGTTTTCCTTCTGACTATCAATGCTCAAATGAAGTATCCCTCATGAGGTAGATTTTGGAAGGATGACTTCCTCAGAAAAACAAACCCATAAGAACTTCTTCCTGGAAAGTAACAATTCAATCCTTTAACAGGAAACAAAAACAATGTGTTTGAGAGAGATGACCATCTGCAGATTAGGGGAATGAACCATGGAGAAAGAAACTTTGGGATCTGGAACACCATTGATAAAATGTGATATTAAGAATTAATAATACTTAAAAATATTAAAAATATTATCACCACATCATTTTGGTATGGTATAAAACTGGTATTTAGAAAGGGATCCATCTGCTGATAAACAAATGGGGGGGGGAAGGGGGGAATCAGTTTAACTTTCCTGAGCTTCATTCAGTAGTGTTTAATTATTCTATTTTTTTTTCCATATGATGTTTCATCTCCTTATTGACAGAACAAAGAGCTAGGTTTTATAATTCTAAGTCAAAGGTGAAGTTCAAAGCATACAACATTTCATTTCTTTTCTGAGGAAGGCTACTTTGGCAAGGCAGTCTCTGATACAAAGTTATCAACTCAGGTGAAGGCATGCTTATAATGGAAATTTTCTAGTTGTTCTGCACAGTAGGGGGGGAAAGCTTAGTCCTAGGAAAATTCTTCAGAGGCTGTCCTGCTTTACTGCAATTTTATGCTAGCGTTTCTCACTATCGGAACAGATTCAACACCCACGAGATTAGTTCTGCTTCTCCATTGGTTCATCTTTAAAGATTTGGACAATGAATAAGCAATGAACTGTGTCATGCTACAAACAACCTTCTCCATCTCCTCAGTTCATTTTGGTCTTCTCCATTTCAGCTTCTGACAACACAGTTACTTTCTGGTTGCAGGTCCTCTATGCTGGGAGAGCGGCAGCATCAAAACCCACCAACAACTGGGCTGCAGTTGAGGTGGCCCCTGGGGTTTGCCAGTACTCTTTCAGTATACCATGGCATAAGTATGCCCACAATGACAAAAGACTGAGTCTCAGCTTAATGGACAGTATTATCAAAAAGCTGAATTTTGTAAACAGCTATAAATCAGAAGATACTTTCAGAATATAAATGTATGGACTCTGATGGACAGAATGGGGTTAATTTTCCTCCCGCAGGAAAAAAAAAGAAAGTATGGAAGACAAATGTTAGATCTTACCCAGAACAACAATTTTTGTTCATCAGCACATTTTAACCACTAGGAGTACCACAAGACTGCAGTCATCATTCCCTCAAGTTAAAGCTGTCAGAGCAGTACAATGCTTATAGGCATCCATGTATGTTGGTTGTTCATCCAAGTATAGTCTAATCATCTTATACTGTGCAACACCCTTAAATATACACACACAATTTCTTTTTGAAAATTAAATGATTCTAGTTAGATGTAGTTTCCACAGGTTACCCCAGAAGTTTGGCAACAAGCTTCATTCCTGTGCTTTCCAATGACCTCAATGCAAGTCACAAACCATCACCAGGATGATGCTTCAGTGATGTTTGTTTGGAAGAATCTCATGTTTTCCTCCTAATTAAGTAATGGGATTCATGGGCACAGCACACAGTTATTTTTACTTATAACTAGTTAATTATAAGTGATGAAATTGGTGAATCTATGAGCATCCTACTGCTTCTCTGTGTCCCAATCAGCTGCTTGGAAACATATTTGATATTTACCACAGAGCCACTGCAACTTCTTCATTATTAGGGGAACCTAACTAAAGTAAAGCTAGTACTACAAGTTTCTCTTCCAATTTAACTACAGATATACCCTAAGCATCTGATTCAGGCATGGATTAGAACAGGTGGCCTACCTGGAAGATGCAAATAGTAATTTCTAACAAAGCATGTTCATTATTTTCACTTTCAAAATCAGTTTTAGATGATGCCAATACATCTGTTAGAAATGCACATAAAATGTGCACATATAAGAGAACAAAACATACTACAGCAGTGCCAAATTGTCAGGAGAGCTCAGTGGGGAGTTTTAGTATGAAGATACATACACACCTCATGCTTATGTCTTCACAGAATCTACATGTAAATACATGGTCCTGTAAGCACATATTCTTGGTAAGCCTGAAGAAAAAGAAGTGTGCCATTTTCCAGGGTAAGGCTGGACATGTTTTTGCTCTGGAAATGACAGTGGTAATAGTGTTCTCTAATATTACTACGAGACTAACTAACATCAGGGTTTCAACAAGTGCCGAAGAGCATACACTGCAAAATAGCTGTCTACAGAAACTCAAGCCTGGAATGACCACGTGGTTAATGGAAAACTGATGTGTCTCAATGCACCTTGAGAAAGAATCTAAATGAGGAATCCAACAATGTTACCAAGAATTTAATCAAGACTTTTTTTAGCACAAATATTACTTTGCCTTACTACATGATGTTATTAGCTTCCAACTGTGGGTAATTTTTATGCTGTAGGCATTCAGCTTTAAGCAGCTCTCTCTGTGAATGGCTCTGCTTGACCAGTTATAAAATAATGGAAACATGTACACCCAGGCCTGATTTAGCATGCAATTATTTTCTTTTTCACTAATAGTTCTTAATTTTCCTCTTAACGTACATATACAAGAAGGTCTGGGGAGGGAAACTTCAGTTTACAGAAACTGAGAGGTCTTTTTGTTGGTAGTTTTTGGGGTTTGGGCTTTTTTTATTTTTGGAGTGTTTTCCGATGTAGGCTTTGTTTTTTGTTTTTAAAGAATTACAAACTTGTGGAACAAGGCACATCACATCCTCAATATGAGAGATCCTTGCCACCCTCGGTGCTGCCAAGCTTGATGAGAGATATTGTCAGGAGTTAAAGCTGCAAGTAATTTTCTTCACTATTGGATATATTCACACTCTCCCACCTCACCATTCATGTCTCAAGTCATGCTTTATGCTCCTTTATGGCATGTCCAGTGACAGTCACCTGGCTGCACCCAGTTACTGTTGGTGGCTGAATGGACACCCTTTAACAGGCTTTCCAGAGACATGGGAGAAAGAGAAGCACAGGAGGGATAACTTTCCATCTCACAGCACCAGGCAGGCAAAACCCATGCTGAAATAGTTCTGCTCCCCATCATGGCTCATTGCACTAATACATCATTTACCAGTACATAAAAATGTTTCCAGTTAATAGCAGCTTTGACACTTTTCATCTACTACCTTACTATCTGAGATGCTCAACATAATAAAAATTTTCCCAAGTAGATTTTCAGAAAATGGAAATATTTATTGCCAACATGAATAAAAATGTTCACATACATGAGGAGGTTTGTTAAATAGCTTTGATTAATAAAGTTTCAATTTAGCATGTCTGTTTACTTCAGTTTAGGGTAATCACTTGGCTCTTCTCAGAAAGCTTTCTCACAGAAAGCTATTTTAATGCACAAGATTTCTAGTGTGCTCCGAACCTCACACAAAATTGATTTCGGCACATACAGTACTACCAGTGTCTGATGCTGATGTATTACCCTGCTAGTAAAACACAATTTCTACTAAATCAACAAATAGTTTGCTATAAAGGCCATGAGATTCACTCAGTTCCTACAACAAAAGCTCCTGTTTCCTCTTCATTAATCCTCATAAGATTCCATAGATAAGAGAAACTTCCTTCTACTAGCCTCATGGTGTTCTTAACCATCCTGACGAAAAGATAATAAAAAAACAACCACCAAACCAACAGAAGTTAAATTAAGTGGTGAGTGACCTAGAGGGGTCTGAGGCCACTATTCAAACCTCTTGTCTCTTATCATTATAGAAAATTATGCATGTTCTTACTAATCTTCCAACACAGATGACTCAAAACTAATCTTTCAAGCATTGAGAATATTGCAGATAAAGTTCGTAAAAATCTTCTCCAGAACAAATGAGAAGTATCCAATTTGAAGATAATACTGACTTAACTGAACTTTAAATAGTTCTTTATATTTTGTACTCTTTTCTCACGTTTTGAACCCTACAATAGCCCAGTTTTAAAACATGACTACTCTGCTTCCACTTTAAAATAAAAGAGAGAGAGAGAGATAGGAGGAAAAAAAAAAAGCAAAATACCTGAAGTTGAAAAGTCAATAGACAAGAAAAATAAAACCAGTAAGATACAGGATAGAGAAAATCTGATGCAGTCACTTTGCTTTGGAATGAAATGCGGCAGGAAAAAAAAAACAAAACACATTTCTGTGGTCTTTTGACCAACAAAGACAAGCAAATTCTGTATTCCCTCACTATCACTAATAAGAAAATATTACTTCCCCTTGAAGAAGAGGTGAAATATTATTGCAATCTTAATTTATCACTCTAATATGAAGCATAGAGAAATACTACATAGGAGTTCCCAAAAATGAAGTTGCAGAAGGCCAGTTTGGGATATTCTGCCAACTCACTCCTCCATAAATAACATTAATTCTTTATCTAGTAGACAGCCCCAAATTTGGTGTAATAGTAAGATGCCTATCTAGCATATTGCATGTAAGTGTTATTCAGCTTCTCTTCACCTGCCACCATTCATATAGGAATGACTTGCCCCAAACTAAACAAGCGTAGTGTGAGCACAACATGCACATGTGCTTCACACCGGGCTGGGCAAGACCCCTGGAGCTTCCTTCTCTATAACTTAGTGTTCACAGGAGTTGCAAATCCCATTTTCACAGGCTGGAGCCCAGCTCAATTTATTCTAAAATCTCTACCCTCACTGCTGTTGTAGAGAATGCATATACTGACTATGCAAGCCAAAATTTAGCCACTGTTTTTTACCCAGCTTAGACAATGCCATTTCATAATCAAAAGAATCTCAGGTCCCTATGAAGAGTATTCTCTGGTTTGCTGTATTTTCACTCATCACAGATGGCTTCATTCTCAACAGATCACTCTGGACAGATTATTTATTGTCCAGAACCTTGCATCCATTCGCTTAGGAACTTCCTGTTATTTTTAGTGACATACATAGCAAGATCAAGTAATCTGGAAAACTACTTTGTCCTTTCAGCTTTTAATAATTTGCTCAGTGAAACATTTCTTCCTCTAAATCCACATATGGTCCTATTTGAATTGGTAAGAATAGGTGTTTAAGTCAATAGGAATACAGTAGTACAAATAGTATTAGAAGCATATTCCATTATCTGTGAAAAAAAGTCAGAAGTGCAGACGTACAGAGAATGTTGATTAGTAGAAGTCAGTGAACTTCATGCTCACATTTGTAAAAGCTGGATCGATAAAGTAATCTTCCCAGTAGCAGCAAAGGCCTATCTAGTTCACATGAAACACCAAGTTCTGGCGTATCACAAAAATAAGAGCCCAAACCCAAAGAACAAAATAAACTCCAGCCCTACATAGACTTCTGTGTCTGATCAGTGGTTCTACCATGCAGGAAAAACCAAAGCACCACTCTGACTGAGTGACATCATTCTTGCTTTCTTATGCATCAGAATCCAGAGAGGTCAGTTCATCTAGCATGTGCTGCAGAGATACTGTAGAGCTCACATCATCTGGTGCTTCCTACATCACTCTTGGGTCTTCATGTGAAGAACAAAGGTTACACAAGTTTACTGAGCGTCAGTTTTATAAAATAAATAATGCAGTTACTCAGGTCATGTAACTGGACCTGATGCTAGTTTGAGCCATGTTCATGAGCCATTCAGACAGGAAGGTCACATGGAGTCTGCCTCTACAAAAAGCCCTCACCAATTTCCAGCACATTTCATCCCCCCCTCAACTCATAGCTACGTAACTAAGATCAGCTGGCAGACACACTTGCTCTATGCAGTATCATTAAACATAGGCTACCATATGACACAAAGCAGTTCTAATGAAGGGGCATTGAATCAAGGGCATATAGTCCTAAGTCCCAGAACACAGTTAAGCCTCTGGTCCCATGGAGCAGGTCAAAGGGCCTTCAAAAAGAGCAGAGGCACGTAAACTCTTCTCCCATACTGTATTATGCTGAAATAATTTCTTCGCAGAAGCTTGTGTGTGGCTAATTATAATTTCTATTAGAATTGCAAAGATTCATTATCACTAAAGACAAAGGACAGCTACTAAGCTAAATTGTGAGTATATTGCCTGCTCCAGAGAAACTATAATCTAAATGGTTCAGATTTAAGGTCAATAGTACTTCCACAGCTGCTGCCCACATTTGCTGTCAGCCTTTATGTCATTTCTCTTTGATCCTCTCTGTTGCTGCTATTTCTTCAGCTGCGGTGAAATGCCTGTAGATTTTTAAAAAAATATTTATTTATTTTGGCTATTAGAGGAGTAATTACTACATCATCATGAAAGCTGCTCCCAAACGAGTATCTTCAAGGGCCACATTCCATTATGCATTAATAGTCCTTGGCCTCACTCACATTTGAACACACTCTGCTTCTCGTCTCTTACGTGAGCAAAATTTGATTGTATCCTAAAGGGGAAACAGCTTTCATACCATTTGATGCAAGTCAGTCTCAACAAGCTATTATATCAGAAAAACTCATTTCTCACTCTAAACAGCATGAAGAACGCTCCCATGATTAACAGAATGCCCAAAACTTCCAGAAAGAGAGCATGGGGCTGAGACTGAGCCTGCTGAGGTACTTTACGCAGCTCTGTGCTGCTGACAGACACATCCACAGCCACACAGGACCTTCACAAGAAATATGTCCTGTTTATGTTAATAGGAGCCACATTAGAAAGGAACAAAAAAGGGCAAGTGACCCTCTAAGACTTGTGTTTAAAGACTAGAAATTGCCAAAGACACGACTCGCTTCTACCAATCAACTTCAAAAGCCCATTTGAATCTGTTAGTTTTAACTTTCCAATCCAAAATGCATTTATTGCTCTCAGTTAATCATGGGTTAGGGCAGGATTTCTTCTGAAATATCAATGAACTAAAAGACTATTAACTACACCCAATTAAATGAACATCAGAGAGAAATTCCTCTCCCTTATCACTGAATTATTTCAGGGAAGCTGTGTGATGTGTTGTACAGAAGGACTGGCAAGATGATCACAAGGATCATCTAGCCTTGGGATTAATTCATTAAAAGAAACAGGTGCACATCAAAGAGACTGACATGAACAGTTGGACAGTTGGGCTGGTAGAATAATATACAGGGCTTCAGCTGAATGACAGAAGTATCTGATAACAGGTATGGAGAAGGAATTAAGGGAGTAAATGCAATATTCAAGCATGAAAGGGAAGGTGGTAGGAGCAGACAAGTAAATGGTAGATTGCGCTGTGCCCCCTAAGATCATTGCAGCTGTATTCTTAGAGGAAGGGCTCTTCTACAAGCTACCTTCTTTACACAGAGGGGTCCTTTCATCCTTAGGGCTCCACAGAAATTTTTAAGGTAGGATGCATTGAAATACTGGAGCACCCTGAAAAACAGAGATTCTCATCTGCAACCTCTAATCAAGATCTCTGCCACCCGAGCTCTTCAAAGTGAAATTCCTTCTGGCTCCTCCACTAAGAGCCTTTTTGTCTCTGCCAAGGTCACTGGACCATGAGACATTTTTGGCCAGGTTTCCCAAGGCAGTGGAGCTTGGAAGTCCTAAAGATAATTTTGCAGAACTTGTAAGAGTTTAATGCACCGAAAGGAGGAGACATCCAGGTTAACACCACATCACTAACTGAAACTGGCTGAACTAAAGTGCTACACACTCTGCCTGGCTGCTGGCACAGAGCTGCTCTCAGCAGCCTGGTTCTGTACTTGCCTGTGAGCAGCAGCATTGAGCATTGTCAGGAGCTACAATTAAATGTGGGAAAGAAAGAAAGTTATGGGACAGAAGAGAAAGCTGGAAAAAACAAATCAACAACTCCAATTCATTCTTAATGGAACATGCACTGCTAAAATAGCCTCTATTTCCCTGTATTCACATCAGATAAAGTTGTTGAAGTGGCGACTTTGGGGGAAACAGAATTGCAGGCTCACAATCAGGACATTTGAACTTCTTTTGAGAATTAGGAGAATGCATATCCCTTAGTGAAGGTAATACAAAGAGAGAACACTTTTCCTTTATAGCATATATTTTAATTTACTCTTGTGATGATGTAGACAAGGCAAAAGTATCTCAAAATGCTTCTGAAACCCCATTTACCACCTCACAGAGTTCAAACCACTTTTCTTTAATAAACTGGTTATTGCTCTTCTTTAAATGTCATTATATTTAACATTTCTGCTTTGTTTCCTCTAGCATTAATCTCAGTTATTGACAGTCAGCAGCCATACTCTAGATGAAAGGAATCTTCTTGTCATGATTTAATGCATTTCACATCCTGATAATTCTTTCTCCGTTCCTGCTGTTTTAAACAAAACTAGCTAGAAGCACCATTTCTGCCTTTTACTTATAATTGCTGCCTGATAAAACAGAAATACAATCCAGGGGCAGTTTATTATGCTAGCTGTCCCCAGTTATTTTTAAGACGATTAATGATTGTTCACGAGAGCTATATAACAACTACAAAAGTTCTTTGATATTCCTGAACAACAACAATCTCCCCTGATTTCTAAAAGCCCACTGAATAGACTTGACTATGCAATCTGCTGTAAAACTGCTTACAGACAAATCCTTAATAAAGGGCTACCAAAGAACCACTGATTTATAAATTTATCTTACTTGCATTTGGCTATATTATCTCTTGTTTATTTAAAGGAGGTATTTTTAAATGATCCCTAGAGCACTGTTTAGTGAATCCTAACTTTAATACATTCAAAAGCATACAAGTAAAGGATTTGCTACTGTGGGTGCTTGAGCCTCCAGTTTCCTTCCTTTGTTCCTTGTATCACCTCAGGTAATGATAAGGCAGTAGACAAAAAGTGGCACTTTATGAAGTATCTTAAAATTTCTTAAATACAGCTCTATTTTCATGTTTATGGTGCACAAGCTCCCCATGATGACTCCTTTTTGTGATTTGGCAGCAGTGCAGACTACAATGAAGAGAGAAGGGTCCTCGTTTTTTTTTTCCACAAGTTCCACAGTCTCTGATACCCCATAGCTTTGGTCACCACCTCAACAGTCCCCCTCCTTCAACCTCTAAGCAAGTTGCCTGAGTTATTAGTATAAATGGTCTGAGATGCTAGTTCTGTACAGGAAAGCATGAGAGTTATTTGCATTATTGTACTCTACACATAGGCTAGAGCATGCAGCCTACCGTTCAAGTAATTTGTTTGGATGAGAAGATGGTGTAGCAGCAAAAAAAGGCCAATTCATACTGCAGAGCAGTTGTGCACCAGACATCATTGCACCAAGGAGAAACAGAAAAGCCAGTTCCTACCCCAAACAGTTTATTTTTGTAACACAAGAGGTAGATACAAACAGATGGGGAAGAAGGAGGGAATGAGAAGACACTTCGATCAGATCATCAGCACCCGAAATGCTGTCAAGGCTTTGGGAGGCAGCCTGCCAAAGACAAACTCTAATGAGATTTTTAAGAGGGTGGGTGCTCATTATTTTTATGACAAAACATGTAAACATTAAGGGCTTATAAATCCAGCTCAGAGCAATGAAGAAAATGCCGTTCTACTGACTAAGAGGAGCAGCATTTTTTCTCTAAAGTAGGCACCAAATAATGGTGGTTCTCTTAACAGTGAGGAGGGTTAACACAACTGCGCAACTTGCAAACCCAGTCCCCAAATGCGTGTGCTGGCCCCCTCTAAAGGACTCTGGCAACCCTGGTACTTCCTCATCCTCAGGTACCTCCTCATTCCACACTCCTCTGGAAGGAAAACAAATACACGGGCCAGGGAGAACTGCAGAGCTACTCTGGTTTCCCAAGTGTATCACAGAAAGGTCCTCAGTCCCTGTCTCTTTAGTCCTATTGTCAGTCTATAGGCCAGGGAGGTTACTGTTCCTTGTCATGTGATTTTGAGAGGTAAATTTTCCAGATACATCAATGCCTTGGGCTTCAACTCCCAGTTTGAGAAGTGATGCTTACAAATTTGATTCTCTTCAAAGCCTGTAGAAAATGTAAGTGCCTTGATCTCATTTACAAAAAAGAGATGTGAACTTTATTTATTTTATGTTCCAGGAAAAGTTTCCACTAGGGCTTTTGGAAGATCAGTACCTTCTAGAAGCTGAGGTCCTTCGAAAACAAAAGCTGTTGATTTACAATACAATTAAATGCTAAGAATTTTTTTTTTTTCAACTGCAATTTTCAAATATAATTAAGCGAACTCTTACTATAAATCTAAAGTGATAGCTAATTGTATTGTTTTGTTTTTTCCTGTCCAATAAAGGTCATCGCTACACACAAAGAAACAAGAAAGATTTGGGGCATTGTTTGCTCAAGGGCTAATTCTCATTCCAAATAATGATTAACAGGAGATCAAAAAAGAGTGATATTGAATAAAGCAATTAAATGATAAAATACAAATGGAAAATGAAAAGCATTTATAGTTAATGAACATATATCAAGTGACCAATGGTTTCAGGGGATTAGACTCTCATGGTAATAATTACATATTAATGTAATCAGTAACAGCATATATTCATTATTCGGTTGAAATAAAATAAGAGCACACACAATTCTGCACCACAATGGACATTCAGGTAAGCTAAATTGAACTACACTGAAACTTGATAAAAATTTATGCCAGTTTGGAAGCCTGGTTTGATATCCCTACTGGCCTGAACAGCAATAGAGCACTAATGGGATCAAGCATGGTTTGACCTGAGAGTTTTGTAACTTGGAAAGAACTTGGGAAAAGTGCTGTTTGTTAGACTTAGATGCAGATACTCTTTTGTCGTGCAAATTAATTCTTCAAGCATACAGGCCACATTCAAGCTTACACAGTACATCTCAGAGTAAGCATCTCAGTCATGAGTTCCCAATGCTTTCTTTTCAAGATTAACAGAAGCGCCCTGACACTTCTTTTGGAAGCCTGTTCTACAGCAAGACTAATCAGGACATACTGCAATCATGGAATTTTGGATCAACTTGGTGTACTCTATGGCTGACACTTGCAGTTCTAGACTGACCACAAGCACAGACCTATTTTCTTCCTTAAACTAAAGATATAGTGCACCTTTACCAAGCTGTTCACTCATCCTCTTGACAGGTATTTGCTAGTAAGAAGTGCTGTGGTTAGCTCAGCTGTATATATTTCATTGACAACTTCTTAGGGGAAACACACACACAGCTCCAAACTTCACGGGACCTCACAACCTAAATAAATAAATAAATTTGGATGTTAGACATTTAAGGAATAAAAAAAATAGAAAAAATAGAGCTCCATACAGTGAGGATTAGACAGGCTCACTCTTCTCATATGAGAAAAGAACAGGGGACATCTCTGCATGTGTCTTTTGAGGGAGATAAAACTACACTGCCATGACTATGTGAGATTGCCAATGATGATTTAAAATACACCAGTCGTATCCGGGCAAAAGTCTGTGTTGAGTACGGCACTATTACATCCTTCTTGAAGCAGGGACTAGAAGCAGCACTCCATTCTTGGGATGAGATTTGAAATACATCAACATCAGAGATATAATTGGATAATTCAGAAGTACCTCTTGGTGTCTGATTCTTTGCCATGCATCACAAGGTACTCAGAATCATGTGAGATGGAGTTCCATCAAGAAATATCTGTCAGTAGGAAGTGGGAGCATCAGACACCACAGAGAACCCATCCTATGAGAGACTGAAAGCATGAGGCAGGGGCAAAGTACAGCTCCTCTGAGCAAAGTTTCTGAACCCATATACTGACATCTTACTGTTATTAATATATAATTCCTGTTCCTGCAAGGAAGAAAGAAAGAAAAAAAAAATATTTTCTTTGAAAAATTTCAGCCACCTCTAGAGTAAGAGAAGAGACCAAGAGCTTGTTCACACTGTTATTTGTAATATTGCGACCCTTAACCTGTGGTTATTGTCCCCTCAGTCAAGAAATGGCATTAATTAGAACATAATGCAGCTAAGCAGGAAAGTCCACAGAACTGCTACCTACTTCTCATCTGAGTGGAAGCAATATCCAAATGCCAACACAATCATGGACTTCATTTGTGAGGAAACATTGAGAAGCCACAGATAGCTTAAGTTACAATAGAGTAAGCAACTGAAAACCAGATTGAACCAAAACTCCTCCTAGTAGAAGACAGGAAAAAAAAAAATACATAGTAACAGAAGGTAGAAACCAAAGCAGGAACTCACCACCACTACCTTCTGTCAACAGCAGAAAGAAGCTGAAGAGCTTCTAGCTGTGAACACTAGAGATAGAAGAAATACCAGGAGGAAAAAGAAGACAGCAACTCCACTAGTAGACAACTGTTGTACAAGAAGGGCTGTCACTCTCAAACCCAGAAGATTTCCCTTTTCATGCATTAAATACAATAATTAAAAAATGCATCATTCTTATTCTTATGTCTATGACATCCTGCCCTGTTCCTGGAACTCATTTGCATACGCTTCTTCAGGTCACGACACTTTGGCGCATTAGGACAAAGTCTGCTGAGTACAAAAATGTCACCAGCACAAGACATCTCCCCTCCTCTCTCTTCTTGATCAAATGACAGCAGAACTGGAGTTTCATCTGTTCAAATAGGCCAAAAGAAGGGAAATTGTAGAGACAATCCATTACATCAGTAAAAGTCCCTTTAAAACAATAAAAGCATCTGAAGTGTTACAAAGCAATGTAGTTATGGGGAAGGACTGGAGAGTGTGGTACAGGAGTACGAGACAGATGCATAAGTGCCAGCAATGCAGGTAGGCTACCTGTGGTGCTAAGTCTTCACACAGAATCTCCTATCTTCCCCTGCAAACTCCACAGAGTCACCTCACGGTTTAGCCTGCCCCTTCCCTTCTCTTGCTCCTCCCCAGCCCTGTTGAGAGAGGTGTAGACTCCTGACTTCTGAGGCTGTTCATAGTGCTTACTAATCCCACTGCAACTTCTGTTTCCTTTCCTTTCTTTATTCTTTTTTTACAGTTCCTCTCAAATGCTTTTGGCCTTTTGTAGTCCTCTCCTCTCAGAATCACAAGTGAGATTCAGTCATTCCCATTTTAAAGCACCTGACCTTCAACTATACTTTGGTCTTCCACTTCAACTCCTCTCTAATATAGTTCTTGCTTACTATTTCTACCCCTCACTTGGCATTTTTGTGAATTTGTTCTAACCAAGACAAATTAATTTATCTTACTCAAGTCTCAGAAATGCCACTCAGTTCCCACTGCGCATTCCAATACTTCCATCATACATGACCACGCTGATATTCTTGAAATGTCATCTTTTCTCAGTCCTTCTCCACCTCTCTTTTTTTTAGTAATTCTTTGACATTATCTTGGGTGGATTTTTCTCACATATCTGGCATGTCTCCATATACATGATGACTTTGGCCTTCATTTTTACCTCCCATAGCACTTTCCCAGCTGCAAGCTCAGTTTGTCAGCAGAGAGAGGGGAGCTGAGTCAGACATCCACTCCTCCGCTCTTTGGTTCAACAAAAGAAATTTATATGCATTCAGAAGTCTTTGCCCAACTTTGACTCTCTTGCTTGAATATTCTGGCATAATTTCTTCAAATCACCACAGAGTGATTATGTTCAGAAATACAAAGCAAGGTTCTCAACTACAGATAGCTGGTATACTATTAACTTTACAAAAATACCAACATAACAATGTTGATGGAATATGCAGTTGTGTGAAGCAATACCTGAGGGATAAAAAGTTTTCAAAAAAGATTTTGAGTGCTGCTTTCTGCTATGAATAACAGCTAGTAGGAGGGTGCAAGGAAGGACTATTCCAAACTAGTTAACATCTCAAATATAGTTTAACAGCAGACAAAATTAACTGGTTTCTCAATGCACCATTTGCTGTGTACCATAATATAAAACCATTCAACAAAATCTTCCCTACTTAAATAAAAAGCACAACTTCAGAAAAAGCCAATCATCTTCATTTCTGGCAATCTTAAAACTTGCCTTGTTTTCTGCAAACGAAACATCTTTCAGTGGCTTTAACTGAAAGAGTACAAAAACATCCTAACAGAGTTAAACAACGTTCAGGCTACAAGATCTATGAGTGTCTCATCTTCACCTAAAACAAAAGTTATCAGTTCTGGTGCATGAAGTCACAAAATCTTTGATGTCTAATCCCTAAGAATTATGGAGTGATGAAAAAATAATTTAAGACACAGCTTCTCTGACTCTGCGAAGTAGCAAAACTTTTCTTCATTACATTTAGATGAAAATACAAATATCCATATTTTTGTTTAGCTCTCCTGAATCAAAACCAAGATGAAAAACATTTTGTGAAGCTATCGAGATCTGGTGACAAAAAAACCTTGTAATCCACTTACAGAGCTTATCAGAGCAAATGGATTACTGAAATCACATCACTAAATGTTATAGAAAGGACCAAGAACAACTACAAAGTCTAGAAGTATAGGGTAATATTCCCCAAAAAGTAGGTTGCAATTCTAAATTCATTCACAGCAGGGCACTGGGCAACTATCACTGGGGAAGGCGTTCACAGGGCCTACAGAACAAAAATATCTGCTTCTTTTGTACAACAAAATGAAATGGTTATCCCAATTTCTCCAACAGACAGAATGCAAGATGAGTACAGCAGTGCCGAACATGTACCTTCATACTGTGATCTGAGGGCAGATACTCCTTTGCAATTTTACCTGGAAATACACCATGTACTTTGGGGCTGACGCACTGTCAGAACAAGCCTCTTCAACAGGCTCACTGGCACAACTCAAGTAGCTAAACACAAGCTCAGGGGGGTTACACTTTAGCTACTTAAATGCTCACAACAAACCAAGGGCAGCAATAAACAAACAATTTGTTGACATTTCTTTTCACTTCCTGGTGCTACAAATGGCAGCCACACCAAACTTGGAAAAATTCCTTCCTGGGAACCAATTACAAATTCAGACCAGCTTTGTCGTTGTCTCAAGAGAACTCTGCTTGCATTTTGGTCATCAAATCAGATAGATATTTTCCCGACAGCATAAGAAAGAATGAAATTGGAGTCTCATTTAAGCTGACAACAGATTTCCAGATAGCTGCTCAGTGAAGAAAAGTGAAAGGATTTACCCTCACAGGGGCAGGAACCTCACACTCATAACCAATACAGTGCATCTGGGGATTATGTGCTGAAAAGAGTACAAAGCCTAGACAGAGACTGAATGCAGCTTTGAGTTTGCAATACTTTTCCTACTTTCATGAGCTTCAATGTAGAAGTAAGCTTTTGGCCCACTTCCCACCTAACAATGTAAGCAACTGTGTCTTTCTGATTAACAGCACATCTTCATTTTTATCCAAAATGCAACATGTTTTCTTGCCAATGACAATATTGTGAAAGATAAAAAGAGCTTTAGCTCTGGTCCAGCAATATTCCAGATGTCTAAGAACATGAAAGGCTTGAAAGTGATGCACCATTGCTTGCTGGGGAATGTGTTTTGCTAGAGATTCAAGAGCTAAGTAAGCCTGCACATTCATGAGTATTGTAGCCACAATCTAAGAATTCATATAAAAAAAATATACCAAAAATCCCTTCCTTCTTTTTCTAGCTCTAGGACTCAGAGAAAACCTTTTCTATTAAGGGACTTGAGTCATATCTGTGATACTTTTGCTGAAAGCTCATTCCTGTTCCCATTTCAAACATAAGGCATTTTCAGCTGTTCTCATGGAAGCTGAGATAGATTCAGTCCACTCTTCTTTTCCTCTTCCTCCTTGGTCTCCTGGTATCTCACTTTAACCTCTCTGAGGCCTCTAGCACACACTGCTGCAAGGAAGATGTCTTCTCTTGGATTCCTACATTTCTCACTGCTGGGATGCATGCACTACTTAGGCAAGAAACTTGGACTCCTGACATCCCTTGAGATAACCATGTGCCTATCTAGAGTGTAATCTTTACTTCTCTGCCTTGCAAATATTCCAGATGAAATGAAACCAGGAACACATCAAATAAAACATCTCTACAAGACAGAATTGCATTCTGGTGAACATGTGAGTATTACTCAGTACAAAAAAAACTTGATAGCAATATTGCAGTGTTGTTGCCTTAGCCACAATTCCCATCTTATCAAGAACTCTGGAAACCTGACTAACTGTTAATGGATTGCTCTGTCCCTGAGTGGCATTTCACATTTTAGAATAGACTATTTCAGTTAGAAGGAACCTACAAGGATCATCTAGTCCAACTACCTGACCACTTCAGGGCTGACCAAAAGTTAAGGTATGGTATTAAGAGCACTGTCTAAATGGCTCTTCAATACTGACAAGCTTGGGGCATTGAGTATCTCTCTAGAAAGCATGTTGCAGTGTTAGACTACCCTCTCAGTAAAAGGTTTCCTTCTGCTTCCTAATTTTGACTGAACTGTACAAACTTCTTACTGCCTCAGAGATTTCTTCAACAGAAAATTCACAAAGCATAGGAATGCAAAACTGCTATGGGGCAGAACACAGCCATACCCTTAGCTGCTGGTATAGGACTTTCTAACAGTAAGGGGAAAATGAGTCAGAAGTGTAGAAAAGCTTCAGCATGTGAAGGACTGAAACACACCTCACCCTTTGTGTACATAAACACACACACACACCTTACACAGATGAAGGACTGTTTAAACACCAAAGATGCACAACGTTCTGAAAGTGATCTGAGCCCTCTAGTGATGGAGAAAATTAGTGAACAGGCCACTGGTCCTTTGAGTAAGAAAATGTTTCTTCTTACATTTGAAGATAATGAGATGATGACACTTTGCTGGATCCTTTAGCAAGATAAATCCTTGCATTTTTTCATGTACTAAATCCTAAACAGTACAGCCAAACCATACACAAATAGTGTAGAATTTTTTTTTTCCTCCCCTATTTTATTTTGTTCTTAGACGTTGGGTTATAATGCTTGCCAGAAATGAACCAATTACTACACTAATTGTTTCAAGTCATTATTTGATTACTCTATTCCAATGATATTGTGTGTCTTCTCATGCGAATGAACTGAAATTTTGTGAAAGGGATGAAGTAACTGAAGATGGGAACTGGCCATACAGACTTAAAAAACACTGCTAGCACACAGATTTACAAACAAATGTTTTCTTCTCACCCTGTTTTCCAGCTCAAATTACTGATCTTACACTTGTATGATTGACCTCAGTGAAAACAAGGTAGATCAGTTTCCTTCTAGAGGGTTCTGAGCAAAACAAACCTCCCTCCCCTAAGCTTCTATCACTTTACAACATTATACATCACCTCAGACACTATCAAAACATGGTAAATTCTGGTCTGTAGGAAAGACTGTTGTTTTAAGATAGTCCAGACAGCATCCACTGGTCCAAGGCAACATTTGGAGCCCAGAGACCCACCACAGATCCACAGCAAGCCCTGCCTGCTGCAGTATCCACCACCCCAGTTACCTTTGACAGTCTACAGAAAGGTGCTCCAAGATGATTTTATAATCCTTGCTAAGTGGTCTGATTTCTTACGGTATACACCAGACTGGGCTCATGACAACCATGTTTAATCATTCATGTAGAAGTTAAGGCCATGATTTTTCCAAAGGCAGAAGAATCCATTGTCTCTTAATGCAAAGTTCAGCTTACAAATACTCCCTTTAGAAAACCTGCTCCTTGAAAGTGAGCTGTCAGCTACAGCACAGTGGTGAAAGACTCCTTCATTCCAGGGGAAGAGAGTTCACTCTCAGCGCCCCCTGAGTGACTCCAAGGCTAGTATTAGTTGAAGGTTTTTTCACAACTCAGTTTTGAAGTTAAACACCTACTGCTGAAGCCCCACTTAAGCATTCCTTTTTATCTGTTCCAAAGTGATTAGCAGTTCATATTTGAATACAAGCCAGGACTTCAGCTGCAGAGTTTTCTGAAAATCCCCATGTGAGATCTCAAAAAGAGACAAGATAGAAATATTTGAGATAAGGAGAAAAAAAAACACCACCACAATATTTGGCCCAGCAAACACTGCTAGCAACAACTCAATTAATACAGGAGTAACAATTAAGATTACATTTAGATAGACAGATACATAGCTGCTGGTGATATGCTCAGTTGACTCTCAGAATACAAAGAAAGGCCCAGAAACCTGTAAGAACACAAGGATCCTGACCCTTTGAATTACTCTGCATTATTTGCAGACTAACCTATGTAAAACAGGCTGTGGTTAGATACTGGAAAACGTCATTTTGCATTCCTTTTAGAGCACCCTAGAGGGCAACTTCATGTGTGTAAATAAACGCTCCTGGTTAGTCCTTGGTGATACTAACAGAAGCCGCCATTAACCACCTGGAAAAAGAGAATGATTACCTGTTTAACTAAACCCCATCAATTAGCAGCACTACTAATATAAACAATTAAAAGCCAAGTACTAAAAACAAAACAAAAAAGCCAACAAAAAAAGGAGAAAGGAGGCCAGCATGTGAGGCAGATTGTAAACTGTGCCCGTTACCACAAAGAAGTACTGCAACAAAATAGGACGTTAAATTAGTTTCAAGAGACTGCAGTGGTGCATGAAATTATTTCTTATGTCGTGCTGCATAGATCCATCCCCTGTGGGAATGCAAACCTCGAGCAGAGATAGCCACAGAAAAAGGGCTGTTCACAGGGGTTGTTTGAATCAAGATGCCTGGAGACACAGGGCATGTGAATTTCACTAACTGCTTTATTCCTGAAACACCAGTTTAAAATATCAATAGTGGTGGGTTTAAGTTTAGATCAGCTTCCATGAATAATTGTCTGGATTTCTTTCCTGCAGCACAGACTGCATGGTTAGATTTCCAATATATATTAGAACTTTAAATCATTTTCCATATAACTACTGCACTGATAGGTCAGGCAAAAATGTATTTTTTTCCACAGCCATAAAGCAGTAGCAAAACAAAAGTCCATCAAGAAGGAGAGAACATATTAAAAACTGCCTCCCAGCAAGCATCATGAATGGGTTTTTACATTGTTTTATTGAAGGAAAAAACTGCACACTTGCCTTGTTCCTGATGCAAGCTGCTTCTACTGTGTAGGCAATGTACTTAAGGGAGAAGTGGGCAGCTGCTTACAGGAACATTCACTGCTCAGATCCATACAACCACCATCACCAAGATTTTCCCACAACAGCCCAATCACACTTAGACTTGCAGCTTTCCCTGGTGCTACAAAGGAGCAGCCACAGTGAGAACTAGTGCAGAGTGATTCAAGTCAAGGAACCTAGTGGTTATGCTTCCCTTTCTTCCACAACCTGCAGCCTCATCTATAGCAACATAAGGACTCTTCTTTAGAACTAGTGCTTATTGTGCCTTTACTTTTAGGGCTGCAAGAAGCTCTCGGACACAAAGCTGGCAGAGGCAGGATTAACAGTATTACAGCAACCCAGCACCTTAAAAATAACAGAGCATGGCTGCTACTATGAAAGCAGACCTGTACTGGTATCCTTGATGGCACTGGACTGAGCTTGAGTTTACATTCATCCGGATATCTTCATGCCAAATTCTGCTGCCTGATGGACATACACCCTTGCCCCTATTGCTGGTCTGAACCCTTGCTGTGCCTAGTTCTTTACAACTTCCAGTATTGCAGCTGCCAGGAAATCACTAACATTTGCAGCAATGTCAGGTACTGTCCTTTTTTTACTGTAACTTTCAGATATGAACAAGACTTTTTTTGGCACAGGAAAACACTGTATCCCAAATAAGCAGATATGAATAACTGTTCCTAGAAGTAATAATTGGCAGAATTTAAAAAAATGACCTCTCAAATGAAGCAGGAAGAGAGAGTTTTGAGCCTTTTTCCTCACAGATTGGACTATGCTGGCAGATAACCCAAGATACCCTCCTTTTTTTTCTAATTTTCCAATTCAATGGAAGGTTAAAAGTGCCTGCAGGACAGTTGTTGATCAAATTTAAGTCAAAGTAGGAAATGAGAGGGATAGAGAGGGAGGACAAACCACAGGTCCATAGCACCAGGAGCTCATCAAACTTCAAATTCTTCCCTTGAGGCCTCACATAAATTCTGGCCAATTGTTAACTATGTGTGGAGTAATGATCCCAGCTGTCCTGATGTCACAACTCTGTGTAGAAATTGTATTTCCCTCAGTGAAACTAAGGCCAGTCCAAGGGAGAAAATATTCAAATACTTACACAAGTAGAGTATGTTAGACTGAGGGCAGCCCTAAGGCCAAGCCTAAACAGCAGGTACTTTGATGCCCCATGCTCTTGCATGGCTATGCAAAAATAGAGCACAGCAGTAACCTAAGGTTGGGGAGCTGAGGGGGTTCAGTCCAGAAGGTACTTTAGGCAAACAACTTTTTAATGGATTAGGAAACAAGCCAGCACAGCTTCACCACCCACTCCTGGTTGGTCAGAAATTGTCCAACAACAAATAGAGCCCAGAGGAAAAGAGAGTGAGGAAAAAAGAGAAAAAGAAAAGGCCAGAAGTGAAAAAAAGTACAGGAAGAGCAGAAGGCTCCTTGCAAGCACCACAGGCACAAGTGGAGTGCTCTGAAATGTAATGTACATTTTGGAACATACAGGTAGTCTGATGGAGACTAAAGATTTGGGCCATATAGTGCTGTCTTCCCAGGTCTACAGAAACTCCAAGATTCAGGATTAAATCCAGCTGTTAATGCAGATAAAGCTGACAGATCACAGGATTGTAAAGCAGTGAAATAGTCACCATTTACACTAATCTTTTTACATCCTCTTATCTGTTTAGAAAGAAGCACGAAAACACAACAATCTTCAGCATGGCTAGACCTTGGGAGGCTCTTCACCATTACATTTAAAGTTGTATAATGCTAATTAATAAAAACTCATCCACTTAATTACACTATATTATTACAACCAAGATAAACCTCTTGTTTGCAAAAGAAGGTCTAGGAAGATAGCAGTGTTAAGTGACAAGCATGAGAGATTAATTTCTAAAATATTCCTTAATGTCTGACAAACTTTTAACCATCAAGAGCAGCTAAGCAGTAATTCCAATTGTGCTCATCTTTGGATATTTGCCAGGTTCCCTATTATTCAGCAGTCCATTTTCCAAATGTGAACTAGATGTGATTTGAATCTCCTTTCCATGAACCACAGAAAACTTTTGTTGAACACAGCTGATTAAATAAGCATTTCCAAACACTTCTGTATTCTGAATACTTTCTTTATATGTGTGGGGCCAAATAACTCACAGAAAACTAAGAGCACGTGTCGTTCTTGCCAGTCAAGTTGTAACAGGGCCTGGATCTACCTGCATTTAGATCTATTACAAAACTTCCTATTCACCTGAAAGGTTTAGAGTAAACAACCTCACATTCACCACAAGCAAGATGAACACAAAGGATACTGGCACAAAATTATTTGTATTTTACTATATCCTCCAGGAACTCAAAGCTGATAGTATTGGACATCGCACAGCGTACCCACACACAAAAGTTTAGGCAAGGTAGCATAACAAATACTAAATATCTCCACAGGTGACTGTATCCCTGAACTGGCTCAAGCTTTTTGGAAATTGAAGCCAGCTGTTGAAGTCACCTCCTATAGAAATAACTCAGAGGACCTGAACATATTCCACTTTTGCTATTGCTAAAGAGGAAACATCCAAGCCTCTTCATGACAATGCAAAGCCAAGCAGAATATTTCTAGTGTTAGAGCAGCAGGGGGACAACTTAAAGCCTGATGGTACTCTGCAAGAAAAAAGTGGGAAAGTAATTACTAACATTTTGAAATGGGAATTTGAGCAGTATTATACACAGTATATAATATTATGCTACATTAATTATTTTTTCATTATAGCAGGTTGCTCTCCAAGAGGTTTAATTTACAGCACTTTTGACAGCACTGGGAGTGCGCCTAGTCCTCACTGCAGTCAACAAAAATGGTACTTATGTTGGAAGCAAATACGAAGTGTGGATTTTGTTTTAAAATACTTGCCTAAAAAGGCCTTCCAGGGACAAGCAAATTCTCTACACCTTACACTGCTCTTTGCAGAAATGGATGGCAATACCTCTCCTTCCATAACTTATTTTATACAAGAGCTTAATCCTTAAAGGACTCACCTCACCTTTCAGGTTTTCACCCCAGAAAAAGATTTTGCATTTATTTATTCAAAGCAAAGAACAAACCTCCCAGAATCTGAAATAAAGCTGGCAAAAGGTAGTGTGCTGAAAATCATTGTGTGCTGGTTTAAGGTTAATTGGAATTTTTTAATNAAAATACCTATTTATAGAACTTACTAAAAAGAAGCAACTATTGCTGTTATTCCAAAATTCATGTTGAGATTGAGATGTTGAGCAAGCTCATACAACAGGTAAGCATTAGGATTTGGAAAGTCAATAAATACCAGGATGCCTTCAAAAGCTAGATTAACATTAGCAAAGATTAAGCCAAGCTATTCATAATACCCATCCACAGGACATGTACAGATGTGTATCTCAAGGAATCATGATTTTTTGTTCTTCTTGACAAGTTATATGCTCCCAAAATGAGGGCGATAGTTAAAAGCTCAAAGCAGCCTAAGAGCTGAAAGAGGTAAGATTCTTCATGCCAACAATATATGCCAAACACAAGCACAATTAACTAAAGCAAAGCCTCAAAAGTCTGCAAGGAAAACAAAAAGAGGCAGGGAGATAAGGAGATCGGGAAATGCTCATCATATATCATGTCTAAACTGTGAGATGGTCATAGAGCAGAGAGGAAAAAGCAAGATCACTGAGCAAAACAGAACATGAGAAAAGAGGGTAAAAGGATACAGGAACAGAGTAATAAAGCCCAGGTCAGTGAGTGCACTGTTTTTCAAGACCCTGAAGACCTATCACATAGAACATAAGAAAACAAGGCATCTATATGATAGCACAGCCAAGAGGAAACCAAAGCCTTAAGGAGGAGACAACTCATAGAACAACAGCAGATGTTCTCCCTTAAGGATAGTGATGACAGAGTTTGCATGTTCACAGAAAACGGTGTTAAGAGAGTTCTGGTTTGGTGTGTGTGGGGAGGTGTTGCAGACTTACTTAGACTTCCTTCAGTAATCATATCATGGAGCTACATCCATGGTATCAAGAAAGAATAAAAGTGGAGGGGTGGAAGGTGGAGGGAGATAGCTATCTCCATGTCCTTGAGATACTAGTGCAGAGAAATTTGCAGAGCTCAATAACTGCTTGGCATAACAGAAACATGCAACACTATTAAAAAAAAAAAANAAAAAAAAAAAATCAAACGAGCATCACTGAACAGCATTCCAACTAGCTTGGAAGCAAAATCTTGGAACTGCTGATCTCAGGAACGGCAACACCCAAACATGGGCTTGGGGATACACATTAATATCTTTTAAGCCAGCACTTTCTCTACCTGCTCCAAATGCTCTAGAAACATCACCATGCAATAAAACCCTCAGACTGCAGTTTGCATTACAAAAGCCAGGATATTTGTGCCTATCTCCACTCTGGGCATCTTCTGCTCTCCTGCCACAAAGGTAGAGCACAGCCTGCAGGAAATCCAGGAAGGATCAAACAGCTTCAAATTAGGTGGACCTGCTGTCTCCAACTACTCTGGCACTCTGCTGCACCCAGTGTGGACATTTCATGTTAGCTACATCCATTGGTCAGCTAAGTTGGAGGAGTAATGCAGCAAGTCAGAGTGGGCTGCACAGCCTGTGACTAACCATATTTTTGACATTCTCAAACAAACTTCATTTGGTGAAAGCCTCCTTCCACAGAGAAGTAAAACAGATTTGGGTTTTAAGTTAAACAACTGTCCGTGCTAAAAGCTAATGAGATAACCTTTTTTTCCCTCCTTCTTTGCTAACCCACTTCTCACTTGTCTGCACTTAGCCAGGGGGCATCAGACCAGGGTTTTGTGCTGCAAGCACGTACACAAAATAACCTCCCAAATGTCTTCAGTACTGCTGCTCAAGTGGTAAACAAGAGCCAGAGGACATGTCCCACAAACAGGCATGTCAAATGCTCTCATGCTGCCCCTTTTCCTGAGTCTGAGGGGTCGCCACAGTTCCAAATGTGCAAGATGCCAGTGTTCCAGCAACAGGGTAAGAGATGGAGGCCAAAAGATAAAAGGTTTGACACAGCAAAGTAAGGCCTGGAAGCTTCTAAATCTCTGTAGATGGAGTGAGACTGAGTCATGACATAACACCAAAAAACACTGAAATCCCCAAGCTCATTTGTTCTGAATTGAGCAGAAGTAGATAATCCTGGGAACTTCTTTGAGAAGGCTCAGGAGTAATTTTTTGCCTGCAAGGAGCATGTCCTTGCCCCTTGTACATCTTGGAAAGTCAAGTAGAAGAGCACTACTGTCTTCTGCCCAAACTTAGTAATAAAATCAGCAATAAATAATTAAGCCTATGTGGAGGGGCAGACAGCAGAGGCAAAGACAGGTACACCTACCTGGATATCCTCTTCTCTTACTCTTCAGCCTTCTTTATTTAGAAAAGAGAGCACTTTGAAAGAAATGCAATTTTGTAAGGCAATACTTACTGGAGAGTCTGCTCGAATTGGATCATATCTCTCCAGAGGTTTTCCAGCACTGGCATAGTGTTAGCATTCCTCTTAACCTTTTAATACCATAACAGGATCATAACCTATAGCTCTAAAGAGAGATCAAGTAAAATATCCATGAAACTAGTAGTTTCATCTAGTACCTCTAAATGCATTGCCAATATTGCAGTAAGTTTTTCCTATTTTGGCAAAGGAATAGCAATGAAAAATGAAGGGATATGCTGAGAAAGAGAACAGAAGCACTGCAGATAAGAGGGAGAAAGACTACAGAGCAAATCTTAGAGCACTGCTGGCTTTCCTCTCCCCAGGGTCATATGGCTCCCCCTCCTCAAGCAACCCCTCAGCCAAATTTCAGTTATGTTCTGCAGGCAGGTCACAGCATGTCTCTATCATTCAGCACAAAACTCTGATCTCCTGTCATCCAGAGGCAAATTTTAGATTTAATCAGCATTTCCTATTTTACAAAAATAATGAGAAAGAGCATGTCACATTCCATAACTAGAAATAGTTCTGCAGTGGATTCATTGGTCAATTTTATCATCAGAGTTGTGAATCAGAGAGACAGGCATACAAACTGGGAAATCTTCCACTTTGATCTAAGGAAAAAAAGGCAAACCAGGGACTGCTCAGCACTGACTGCTCTCAGAAGCCAGAACTAGAAAAATGCTACCAGCAGCATTGAAGACGATTTGAGTATACTTTGTACTGTGGTGGGCAACCACAGTAGAGAGCACTTTGCTAGTTTGCTAGGGCCAACCAGCTTCTCAGTGACTAATAATTTAGAATGTCCTTTCTGACAGTCACTGCCCAGACTTCTCAGCAGGGAAATGTTTGTTTGCTTAAACTGAATTTATTTCCTAGGCTCACTGGGAAAGGTGAAAGAACTTCTAACTTTAAATGTACTCTGGTAAATATATACTGACTGGTATTATGGTCAGTATTCTTTCATTGTTTGTTGTAAATGTCTTCATATCTACAAACATCTTGTCATACTTCTTTCCCAGTGGCTTAGGAAAAGATAATATTATTCCAAATCACATTGCTCCATTAAATCACAGAATCACAGGATGTCAGGGGCTGGAAGAGACCTCGAAAGATCATCTAGTCCAATGTAAGCAAGTCTTCCTAGCACTCAAACTAGCTTGAGAAATCCAGTACTATCTGTGCCTACACATGTCACAAGGATTTTTTTTTTTTTTTAATGTTGGACAAATATCTTGGTTGTTAAAAACCAGCAGCAAAAACAGCAAAAACCAAAAAGCAATAAAACCATTACTCACCATTTACGTGCTAAAGCACTATGCCACAACAAACTTTCTGAACAAAAGTACAAATAGGTTTCTGATTTTTAATTTATACTTGGATAATTACCAAAAAAAAAAAAAACCCTGCACCAGCTAAGAACCTTTTCTTTGGTTTAGAACAGGATATTGGGTCTCACAGTCACTACAGGGCTTCTTACTGTAGTATTGAGCAAAGGCACACAACAAATGCACAGACCCCAGAGGCACAACGACCCTCCAGTGAACAGGAGCTCCACCAGCCACAAAAATATATTTCTGCTCACTGAAATAAACCTATAATGCTTTCACTAAAAAAAATGTTTTAATCAGGTGTAAGTCAATTTCTCTTTCAGCTTGATAGGACAGAAACCCTGTATGTTAAATGACCAAAACATTGGATTATTCCATGGAAGCTCTACCTTCAGTCTAAAGCCCAGCCAAACCGTCAGTCTCTTTGGGAAGGATTCACCGAATCCCATACAGGCAGGTGGAAACTTGTTTTCTGTGTATAAGCTAGTCACCTTAGGCTGTTCTCATAATCAAGGGGGAGAAACAGGCTTCAGATTGAAATTCATCTTGGACATATCTAAGTTAAAGTTTATGTATGCATCTGATCTTTAAATACACACCATTTTATGTCTTTTTCTCCAAACTCAGAATATATCTAAACAGCCAGAAACTGGTTGTGGTCAGAGATGAAATCAAAGAGACATAACATTAGAATGTAACAAATTTTAAGGTGGTGATGATTTTGAGTTGAGTATCTCCTTGAAACTCATACAGCGCTTTGGTCAAAATGATTTAACAACACTGCAAGAAGCTTAACCTTCTTGAGCAAAGAGAAGATGGGGAGTGACTCATCATTTAGCACCAGTTTGAATTAGATTATTCTGCCCTAAGGTATTGATTCCTTACCTTCTGGAAAACAAACATACTCGTGTTTGGAGGTCACCATATTCTGCATCCCTGTGAAACTTCACTAATGGTAATTCTAAACCATTATTTCCCTACATGACTGCAAATGGCTTTCACCATACACTTAAATGATGTGAATTTTCCCTTCATGATGGTTCTTTTGGTTCTCATTTAGAATAAGTAGCATCTGGTGTGGTACTTAGTGGGGGACTGATGTCCTTTTTTTAATGACTACAAGAAGAGACGGATATACAAAGCATGAGGAAATAGTGATTAACTTTCTGCTCCCAGAGCTTAGTCATATTTCTTTTAATGGTTATACACTCAAGCAAACAAAACTGTATATTGTTTATGTGATGAGTTTTCCTCCTCTTAACAAAGAGAGGAAATGCTCGAAGTTACATTCCAACATAAAATGAGAGGCACGGAATTGATTAACTACTGGAAAAAAGTTCAGTGACTCACTGTCACTTGCCATGCCAAACTGGGAAAAGTTGGCTCATATAAAATAGCTACTAAATATGATCTAAAATCAGATCAGCCTGAGAAAGTACTGAAGAGGCATAACCACCAGCCTAGCTTTTCAGACTGGGGAGAGGCAGCAGAGATGCTGTTAGCTCTTGTGAAACTCTAGGCTGTCAAGAAGAACACAAACTTTTCAGGAGAAATGCTCAAGCTGAAGACTCCATTGACACCATACTTTTGTAACAGGGTCTGTATGTCTCAGCACAGTAGCTTCACATACAGCTCACACTCCAAGTTACTCCTATGGATGAGATTAGGCCACTTCCCACTCACTGGACTGTTACCAGAGTTATCCAAAGCACACACCTCATTCAACAAAGCCTGAGATCTTAGCCCCCCAGAGCAGAGAGTGCCTTTACATCTTCAAGAACTGAAAACGTTTACAGCAATGAACACTGAGCCCAGACTCCACTGTTTCACAGCACAAGCAGTACTCTATCTTACCACAGTAGTAGAGGATTAGTATCAAAGACTTAACAGCCAGCACTTTCTGACTCAAAGAAGTGACTGTAGCAAAATAACAATACTGAAATGATACCTTTTACCAGCAGCTAAGCCAACTGAAATATGTTTATGTCACATTGTTGTTGGGAAAGGGAAACACTTTGAAAGGTAAGAACTAATGAGACCAAAGTTGCTCATACTATACCATTTTATCTCAGTCTTTTGCAATTTCATCCATCTGTAAAGAAGGAATAACTCAAAAATCATGGCTCATTGCATCTGTTACAGAGGAAGGAGAATGAATGGACCCTTCCCCTTTCAATCATGACTATTTGCAGAGGAAATTGTGCTGAAATAATGGTTTATCAGATACCTCCAGCTGTGTGAGACCCTTCTGCGCCTATCCACTAAAAAAGGCATCCACCAGCACACAGCTGATCCAGAAAATCCTTTCCCTGATTTTCCAAACAGTATCTGCTCTCCTTCCTTTTTCCTTTCTATTTCTCCTCTAATCTTTCTTGCTTCAAATTTCCCTGACCTACCAGACAGCCTCCTTTGGAAGGCATCTGTATGTGGAGATGAGGTCTGAAGCCCCAATTCAGGTCCACACTCATCCAGCTGGAGGCTCCTGGCTGTGATCATTCTCCCAACATGGTTCTGCCCATCCTTCACGATCTCCTTTAACAATCCCCATCATGGTGGTTAGCAGAATATGCTCCCCTGAGTGACTATTGTTGTTCCATCCACCTCCTTTGTATTTAGCATCATCTCCAGAGTGCTAGCTATTATGCAATTCAGGATATGTGTAATTGTTTCTTTACTTTTCCTTTGATCTTTTGTTGTTGTCATCTTGTCACTTTCTGATACGAACTTTAATTGAGGTTTTAAGTTTAGGTGTTCATTTTATAATAAACTTGGTTTGGTTTTTGTTTGTTTGTTTGTTACTTATGGCTTCTGTTTACCAGAAAAACTTCAGATGTGTGCCAGTTAAACTCTCCTGTGCCAATCCCTGGCCTATCACACTGGTTTAAAAGCTGACAAGAGACCAAGTGTCAGCTCTCAAGCATGTATCAATACCATTTCCCTACTCTGCTAGCTTGCTTCCTTACCTGGTCTTATGACCAGGACCTGTACTGGACACAGTTATGCTGCCAAGAAGCAGCGAAGCACAAGTGGCTTAAATATCATGACCCCACAAAAAGGTGGTATGCAAAAGCCTTTAAAATGTCAGATGGTTAGCCAAGCACAACATTTTTAAAATTAGGTATTTGAGTAATTTATTGCTTTGGAACAGGATCTCTGTCTTTAAAGAAGATTTCACCAACATACATGCCTTGACTTAGGAACCTGAGCTCTCCTGGACAAGGAAGTAGTCTTCCTTTCTTCATGCTGCCTCATTTTGTTTTCAGTACAAAATACACATGAATGAGAACAATGTAGATGCAGAATTGCATTTACAGTGAAGACATCACTGATTCTATATAACACCTTGACATCAATGCTAAAGCATTTCTATTTCTCCCTTACAGCAAAGAGAGTATACCTTTCCTTGAACTGCAAAGAACAAAATCATACCATCAATCATTTACTGTTGTGGCTTTCAGGACAAGCCTCAATCTATGTCCTTCCTTCGGAACAGCAGCGAGATAGTTTCATTCACCTGAATACCACTTCTTTTATCTCTACATACAGCTGAAAACCCACTAGGTTTTATGACACATGAAAAACAGACAGATAATTGATGCAAATAGTCTGCTTAATAACTATTCTACTGCCAAGGGATGTGACTAATACACTGTTAGTACAACCTGGCACAGAGAGTCAAATCAGTTCATATCAGCCCTAGAAAATGTTTTGAAGAAGTGATCCAGTTCTATACTCCACACTTGGTTTTAGTGTTCAGCTAGAAAAAAAGGTTAATGCCACCACATTGCAGCAGCACAGAGTACAGCACAACACTGAACGTGCTGAGGAGACAACAGTTTACCAGATGCCAGCTCCCTTGCTGCAGTTGGCCTAATTCCACCTTCAAACTCAAGTCAATCCAAAGTAAAGCACAGTACTAGCAGAAAGGGCAGCCCTTCTCCAAGTCATTAAAAACATGATTTCTTCAATCCCAGAAATCAACCTCTTAAGAATTCTAAAAATAAACCGCAACATTTTGCCATTAGAAAATGTATGTCTTATCTTCAGCCTTAAGCAGAGAGCCTATATTTAAAACAGAAATGTTATATTCTATATTGGAAAAAAAGGTTGTTGTTTAGTTTTAGAATACCCTAGAGGAACATGCGATTCAGTGGTTGTTTACTTAAGCAAATTTTTAAGCCACTAGAGATTCATCTATTGCTAATTCAAAAGTTGGCACAATTAAAGCAAATGTTTCTTCCAAAGTAGTATGGATTGATGGTAGGAAGTGGGAGGGGGAAAAAATATAAATATCAAAAGCTTGTGAAGCAGCAAATATTTTCTGATAATCTAACAGACACTGAACTGTCCTTATTTTTTAAGTGAGATTTGAATAACTTTTGAAAGCTAACAGAAATCACTACCTTTAGGTAGGCAGCTGGTATAGGCAGAGAAATGTCAGTATGGAAGCTTGTACGGAAAAATTAGATTGTTTCTAAATCAAAAATAAAATCAATTTTATATATGCATAATAGATTCCTTAACAGCCTGATAAATAGTCCCATTCCTATGAACAAGGACATAACCATGCATATTTTTGGTTTCAGCCTCTGTGAAGGGTAGGGTATCATCATGGAGTTCAAAGGACCAGGCTTTCCCATGCATATAGATCTTCAAACCTTATTGCTACCTTATTTTGTCTCATGACTTCCCCTCATAAAGGTACAGAGTCATTATGAAAAGCCCTCCACAGTTCTGCTGCTATGAGATATTGCCTGTTTTGCCTACAAACAAGAGTGATTTTACTTCTGGACGAGTTACAGCAAGGTCACTTGAAAAGAGCACAACAAACACACTGTCATCAGGAAGCACAGGTCACCCATAGCACAGGTCCCATCTTTAGCACCAAGATCCAGCTGTGTCAGGTCAGATAGACATGGCCAACCCCACCAGTGCCAAAGCTCTTCAGTGACAATCCTGTCATCTTCCACAATCAACTGCTGCCAGTTACATGCAGAGAAATAAACGTCAAATGCCAAAGAAATATTTTTTGTGGTTGGCAGTTTTGTTGCAATTCAAGGGAGATACAGGGAGAAGGAGCAGAAGGAGCCTTCCTCCTAGGCACTAGAAATGGCTGAAGTATTTGCAGCTCAAATCTCCCCCCTGGGCCAGGGGAACAACCAACCTATACAACTATTTGTAGTTTCTCAAGATTTTTTGAAAGTTTTTATAAAGACCTGCAAGTTCCAACTAAGCTTAAAATAAACATGCCTTTAAAAAAGTAGTGAATCGAGACAACAGAGAGCAAGAAGACACTCACAAGAGAGGCATATGAATCAGGAAAGAATCTGCAATAAATTTGGAAGAAGTATAGCTGGAAGTGTTAGATATCAAGAAGCTTTTTCTCAAAGCATAGAAGGGGACTCAGCCAAGGATGAAGAAAGATCATTTCAGAAAGGAATGAGAAATACAGCCACAGAGGATGGTAAAGCAATTCAAGCATTAAATGAATACTTACATGTTTACAACAGAGATGCCTAAAAATCTGTCAGATGACACTGGCTGTATATCTTCTATAAAAAAAAGAGTTCAGAAGCAGTTAAGGAAAAGCATTAAGCTAACTGGAGCAGTGGAAAGGAAGGACAGGACCACTGGTGAATCTGAGCTATGTGACAGCCCAGGCACACTCAGACTGAACATGCCAGTTGCATCAATGTATGCAACAGATATGGACTCAGTCTACCAACTGCAAAGTGGCCCTTGGAGACACTGCACAATGTTGGCACCATCCTGCCCACTGAAGTCAGAGAAAGGAGAGGTTTGACCCTCAAAAGAGTTGATAGCAAAGTTACATCAGATACTAAATTCAACAATCTCAAAAAAAAAAAAACCCAAACAAAAACACCCCAACCCAAACTACACACACACCACAACCTCCTCACCTTCGGTTAGTTTGATCAGGGTTTGATCATGCATACAAGCAGTCAGGTGGGGAAGATTCATGTTGCTCAAAACAGAACACTTTTAAAAGACATAATTCACAGCCTCCTAAGAATTGCAGGGCACTGCATGGGTGTTTCCACAGACAGTGATGCTCCTTAAGAGATTGAACTTTAAAGAAATTCTCCTAACACTCTCCTTGCCTTCACATTTATTTTAACACTAATGACTCAACATGACTGTAGTATGGGAAACAAGACCAAAAAACTTTAATAAAAAAACAAAACCTGATTTTCATCTCCAAGAGACTCCAAGCTAAGAAAAAAAAAAAAATAGATAATACACAGTAAATCACTTCATGAGTTTAGTCTAACCTCTCCCTGTCTGTGAATTGTCCAGGAACACTTGGCATTTTTCATACATGCTCCTTATGTGAATTTCTTTGCAAAATATCTTTTTCAAATAGTTCTGAGATTCCAGATTGTTCAAAAGTATTTCATTGTGGTTGTGAGAGATTTAAAACAACAACAAAATTGGGCTGTCTGGTGTGCCTAGAATTGCACAGCATACATTTCCCTTCCCAGACTAGATAGCCAGTAGTATCTGAACTGGATAGCTATGTGCTCACTGGCTGAAAGTTCATTTTTAATGCATTTCTCTAAACATTAATTTAAAATCCATATTTTTCCTGATACACCTGCCATAAAATGATTTATGTTACTGACAAAGAGTATATACACAAAGTGCTGGGGGGTTATTTGTTTTTTTAAAATATTGTAGTTATAATTTCATCTGCTTCTATCTATTTACGGTTTCGAGTATACTGTCTTGGACTGAACAGTTTCTCATAACAAGGTGTGCTGGTTTAAGGNTCCTGAAATTTACACACTGAAAGTGGTTGATGTTTTTCCCCATCTAAGCAGAGCACCACCTCTGAAACATTATGATCATTACCAGCAAGTCAGACACCTCACCTGTGACTCTTGTGTTACTGAAAATTACTGTGTTAATAACTCTGCAGTCTTCCAGTTGTGTGTCAGTGGAACATTGATATATGATAAACTATATTTATATAAACAGCAATTGTCAGAGCAAAGACAAGAATCCATGTAACTCATCTGTAAAGGAAAGCCTCAACCCCAGAAAGCCTGGAAACATTTCAACATGTTCTATAAAATGGAACTCTGTAGAGGCTAAGAGAAGCCCATCAGAAAACAATCTGATGATGTAGACCTTTCATCCCCCATGGGATGAGGACTTCTGTTGTACTGAAAGCTGCCACTCCCAACCTAGCTTTGGAAAGCAATCCTGTGGATCAGATAACTCTTCTTTCCATTTGCTTAGGTTACTAAGATGCAGAAAAAAGGGGAGCAGGGAAAAGGAAGAAGTGCACCAGACGATTTTAACAAGCAAAAGGTTTGTTAAACCGTGCAGGATTCCTTTCAAAGCATCCCCACGTGTTTCACAAAATTACTCCTGAAAAGATATCTTAGTTTTTTGTAGAGAAGAATAAAAGTGGTTTATGTAATCCTTGGATTCACGGGGCAACTAAATATTGTAGGCCTTTTATGTAGATGATTCTTTACACTGTGGATCTAATCACATTTGCTGTAGTCTGTGGAAGAGACTAACTTGGAATTCCAGGCATGACTCTACAATCAGTATGTGTGGCAGCTCACTCCAACTCATACATTTTTTTTATTCCTATGCTGCCCTCTTCTTAATGCTAAGTTACATTATTTTCTTTTCTTTTTTTTTTTTTTAAGGGAATATTCCTATTATGTATTTTCAGCCTTCTTATTTCCAACAGAAAGGAGGCAGAAGGGCTTTACATTTGCCGAGAATATAAGCTTCAAGTTAGGCACTATTTCCCTAAATTACTCTCTGCTTTGTTAAAGATCTAGGCATCCTCAGCTGATCATGTTTTAAATAGGACTGGCTCCTTTTAAACAAATCACTCAAAAGCCTGGTTCAGAGTTATTTAAAGTGGTTGGTATTTTATGACACCACGGATGCTGCACAATGCAACTGCTGAGCTTTAAAAACACAGAAACTAGAAAGTGGGTACAAGAAACTACCATCTGTCCCTCTAAACAATTATCGTCTTGCCATCTGTCTATACACTAGATAATGTTTTAGCTGTCTGTAATATTTGATTGAAAAAATCTCTCTTCATGGATACCAAGAAGAGAAAACCATTTCAAGGAAAAGAAATATGCTGATCATTCAAGTTTGTCTTTTCCCCTAGAAAAGCCTGCTGTTGCACTGCTTTATACTGTCAGACAATATGTGGAGGGTATATTGCAATGATATTAGACCCCTTAATAATGAGAGGATGCTTCTCCACCATTATGTCATTATTTATAAAGTCCTTAATACATTTAATACAAAAAGCACATGAGAACTCTAAAACCAAATTTAAGCTGGGCAATGGATGAAGAAAAGTTTATTTGAAATTTGCTTTAGACTTTTGCCCCTACTTTTGTTTTTCTCTACCCTTATAGAGTCACCCAGCAGATGACCAATTTAAGATTTTCAATGAAGCTGGCAGCTGTAGCTCTGTATTGGCCAACCTGAATGGGGATTTAGATGGCCAGCAAAGCCCTCCATTCTTTGTCCTTCCCATGGCGATTCCCTTGAAGATCCAGAGTTTACTGCTGCTACTGCTCCGTAGTGTGCTTCACCTAGGCCAGAAGAGCAATTACATGGACATAACTGACAAAAGGACTTCCACTACCCAGTAATGTTTTGGGGAAAGATGCCTTTGAGAAGACTCTTCTACATCATTAGTTCCTCCCAACACTCTAAGCTTTGCCCTGTACTTTGCAATCTTTGAGATGAAAGTCTGCATAGAAATGTACTGCCAAATGTTACATTACAAAGCCTCTAATATGATCTTGAATTTGAGCATGTCTGTCTGAATGACCCTTTGATTAGGTCATTAGTGTCTTTATTTTAGTTATCATGATTAGTTTTATGTTACATTTAAGATGCCCACCCAACATGGATCACCCAAGATCCCAAGACTCAAAAGCATAGCTAAAGGTTAGGTTTGTTTTGTGGCTGTTGATACTCCTTGGTATCAGACTCCTACAGAGCAAAATGAATGCAGCAGCTGACATAATAACTGAACCAGCATCTGCTTAGAGTCTGCTGATAACGAGATTTGTAAAATCTGCTAGAGGTTCTATTCATCAGCCATATTTCTTGTCGGGGAGGAAGAAAAGAAATGGGATTACAGGCTTCATGAAGAGGTTAACGTACTGGATTGTCCCCTTCTATAACAACTAAGTCCTTTAAATGTCGGGGGGAAAATAGTTTTGTGATCTAATTCTAATCCTTTTCTATATTAAAAAATAACCAAAATATTTCAGTCAAATTTGTCAGTCTCTCATCTATGAAAGTCCAGTGGCAGACCAAAGGCATTTCAAGTGGAAGACATGTGAAAGGCAGAGATAGCTTCTCCAGCCCCAAGTTGTTGTGAGGGGGAATTATAGACATGTGTATAGGTGTTTCTACCTGATCTTAGCTTTAAAGTTTTGGTGAGAGTGGTAGCATTTGTTTTGAGTGAGCCTCCCGTTTCACACCACATTTTAAGATAATCAATAGTTTTTTAACAGACTGGTAAAAGATTTCCAAATTACACTGCACAGTGAAGATGGGAATAAGTTTGCAATGCATAAACCCCAAAAGGCTCCCAGCTGCTGTTAGATCACCTACCATTATGGGCAAAGAGCACAGGCAGCTCATGTGAAGCGTGCGCTGTAACACGCAGCAAGTAAGTGCAGAAATCCCCATTGAGGAAGCACACAGCTGTTAATGAAAAGCTGAATAAGCACAAGCACGACTGTATTTCTTTCTGAATGGGCTTGGGAGTAGCAGATACTCCCTGGAATCTTATGACTAAATCACAAAACTTGTCCTAGCCTGGAAATGCAGAAAATGTGAATGTAGATTTAATGTCAGGGGTGGGGAGAAAAGGGACAGAAGACAGCATGAAAAGGACACGTACCAGCTGGATTTCCCAGGGCATGCATTTTATTCAGAAGTGCAAGCTTGTGAATAATTCACAGGCAGCAGCAAGTAGCAGAAGCCGGTCAAAGAACTATTGTGGTCACTCCTGCTAGCTGTTGCACTGAGTCACTCCAAATCTGTCTTTTGCAAACATTTACACAGTGGAACTAGAAGCAGACTACTCAGCTGTTCTACTCCAGATCTGCAAAGTGGTGATACTTTTTGGATGAGTAATTTCCCAGTAGTTCTGGGAAAGAATTCTTCACTGTAACAAAGAAAGCTCTTCATATAGTTTTCAACCAGATGCCTTGAAACAGCAGAAGCACATGGCATTAGACATTGCCCAGCAAGCTCCTACTGCTTAGCACTCGCAGTGCTGATAAGTGACTAAGTAAGCCAACAAAGCTGCCGAAGTCAACCAGTGTGCACACATATGGATCCAACTGACTGACCTAATTTGTACCCTCATTCTGAACTGACCTGGAGAAAACCCATTGCTCAAATGAAGCTGAGGGAACAGCCTTCATCACTAGAGCTATCCATGAATCAATTCAAGAGAACATCAGCACCTTACCCAAGCCACTGCACAGCAAGCTCCCCTCACCAAAGGTGTGAAGCGCAGACTTGCCCTCAAAGTCCCCGGGAACATCTAATGTATCTAACCACAAGGAATTTCAAAACTAAGACTATACCAAGAAAATGAAATGCAACTTATTCTATGTTTAAAATATAGTAGAAAATTGAAGTGTTGAAATGTAGATTAAGAACACTTGTAGAGAGCTCAGTTTAAGCTTTTTTTCATCACTAAATGTAAATTAACCATACTGGACATTTTTTGATAAAAGGAGCAAATTGTATCTAAGTAGTTCAACCAAAACAGTTTTCCCTGCACTATTAATTCAGTAGCAGATTTCCAATATTTACCCTCTAGGCCACAGCCTATCAACTTCTTACTTTTTCATCTGAACTACAAGGCAATAAAAAAGAGCAGCATTTATGCAAATAAACCCTGTCCAACCTCATACCACAACACAGTCCTCCAGGTTCCAAATCCAAACTTCCTCACACATGACACTTATCTCACCACACCACAAGTACGCATGCAGTGTGGTAGATAAACTTTTATAAGAAGATTATAATTTTTTTTTATTTTGTCTTAGGGAAGTTTGGTGTAACGGTCCAGCAAGCACAGTGTTCCTTCTCCATCACTCTAGGACAAATGAGGAGAAGATACACTTCTCAATTCCTTAACCCTTCTCACAGCCCTCAGTTTCCCTTCATATACAAGCCTCTAATTCTTGAGTGAAAAACTAAAAAGGACAGTCTGTGCACAGAACAGCAGCTCGGTAACAGAAAGGGATTAGCTAATAATGCTAAGGGAGCAGTACAAAACTAGCCTCTCTGGTATGGAAACAGGGTTGAAGTCTGGTTGTCACATGATTCTTGTCTTTAGATGCACTGTTTTCAAAAATCTCTGGGAAAGAAAGCTCAGGGGTAATGCCAAGAGCTGTAGGAATGCTGGCCTGAGACACTAGAGCACATACCACAGCACTCCATGTGTGGCAGCCAGACTGGGCAGTACCAACAAAGATACTCAAGGTCTTTAATTTGGCTTTAGCACCACCACCCACAGGAGATCCACTCTGCTTAAGCAGCCTCGCCATAATTCTCCTTGGCCAGGCAATCAGGTGCCCTAATTCATGACTGCAAGAACAGAATTTGCTCCCAAGATCCCAGTGTGATTGGCAAGGGTCCCTAAGGGGTTTGTTTCAAGAATCTTCTTTCCCTGCTCAAGTACAATCAGCCAACATAACTATTATTTGCTAATCATGGTTAGCTTTCAATGTGGTATGCTTCTCTGGCTTTTTGCCAAGCAATGCCATTTTTCTTTCATCATCATTTGCTATTATCACCCCTAAGAAATTACCTCCATTCAAGTCTCAGCTAGCTAGAAGTAAGACTACTGACTGCATTGAGGTCTACCATGTGCTACAGCCTCCCAGCCTTTCCTAGTGTCAGAAAGGCTGTGAAAGAGGCCAGTCTGAATTCATAGAGGGAAAGATCCAGTTCCAGACCCACATAGAATGAGCACCCCTACAGCAAGTCCATACAAACATCTTTTGCTTGTAAGTTCATAGGAGGAGCTTGAATTAGTCATGGTACAGTGCATTAGGAGAGTACCAGAATCAAAGTAGGAGTTACTTCTGATGCTTTCTCAAAGCTATAAATCCTTAGATACGGACCTGAAACAAGGGTCAGTGTTTTTTTCCCCCTCACTGACTGTTGGGGAGTGACAGAGTAGTGAGAAACTTGTTTCCACTCTGTCCCTGTGTATACTGAGGTCAGCCGGAAGCTTACAGGAAGCACTTAGTTTCCTCATAAAGGTAATTTTTATCATCTTCTCCTGCCCAACAATCAGTAGATAAAACTCACTAATGTCTTCTGTGTATTTCTATAGATACAGGTTTCAGTGATGCATCTGCTACAAGATACATTGAATCCACTAGGTAACATTCCAAGTTCCCAAGAGATTCAACCTGTAAGTGCAGCTGACTCAAAATCGTATGAAAGGGGGCTAGAGTAAATGCCAGAAATTCCCCCTCCCGCCCCCTCCTTTTTCACCCCATGCTAATTATGCAGTCCAGATAAGTAAAGGATTTATGATATTGTAACAGAAGGGATTTAAAGGTCCTGCTTTTTTATTCCAATATCTCTCAGAAGTAGAAAATGAGAAATCAAAAAGCCAAAGTTATTTTAAGAAGTCATAAGTTATTGCACTCTACTGCCCAGTACAATGAACTATTCTCAGTTCATGTCAGTTGTTAATAAGACTTTAACATAATATAGCAACTCAGCATGATTAAAAATACACCACAAAGGACATTCACATCTAAAAATAGTTACCAAAAAAATAATTGGACAAAGTCAATCTGAAAATGGATAGGGGAAATGGAAGAGAAGCAAAATAGATTAAGTAGAGCAAATCATATTTGCTACCAGGAATGAGTGCTTTATTTCAAGTTCATAAAACATTTTTAATAAATGTATAACTAAAGCATGCAATAGCATATTAATCCAGTCAACGTGTCCAGCCCAATCACTTAATAAACAGCAGACACTCCAGCTCTCCTTTTTCTGATTCTCACAATAGGTTCAGTCACGCAAGGTACTGAGAACTCCAGCATTAACAAATAAAAGCTCTGTGTGCATTAAATATATGAATAGCCTTGCCCACTGATTTTAGCCTTTAAACATTGCAAAAAAAACCTCCCTGCTGCTTCACCAAGATAATTTAAACCAGCTCTGAACTTGTACCATGAATGCTGATTTCATTAAATGAAAAACCAAGCCTGTGTTTCCTGAGGTTAAGCAGATGTTCAAATGCACTGCTGGTTCAGTGCCAGAGCACCCAGCACCTGGGACATTCACACCTAATCTACATCTACTATAGCACCTATTAATTGTGGCTGATATCACAGTACATATAGTGTAGTATAGTGTGAGTACATAATGTAATGGGAGAGTGATGATAGGCTGTTCAAGTTTAAATTTAGCTCCTTGCTGACCCAAAAGACTAAAACCTTGAGAAAAGCACCAAAAACCTTTTCTAAGAAATTGATTCACCTTTTCTCCAAGGCAGAGGTGTTGCAAATTTTAACTGATGAAGGGATTGCCTCCATAATGGTGGCCTATAATAACAGAATCTATGATTCGGTAGAGGACTACAAGGCAGTATTTGTTTAAAACATCTCAGGGATTAAAGCCATAAGGCTTTCAGTAATATAGAAAGGGTCAGGGGAAGGAATGTTAGTGAAGATTGTGCTGATATATTGGTAGTTACTGAGATGTGCATTTAATAACAGCAATGAAGACCAAAACAACCCCAAACAGAGGTGACATGCTGAATGAATACCTAGAAGCACAGGGCTAACTGTTGCAGAGGGCAAGTATGAATTTTACCCACTCAGACTATAAAGCAGATGTGAGTGTTCTGTGTTGAAAATGTACAGAGTTAGGGAGATGCAGGTGCTATGCTTTTAAATATATAACTAAAATAGGTGGCTAAAAATATGCAGAAAAAAACTGAAAGGACTTCATGCCTAACAGAAAGTGATCCTGGATTTCACACTGTTCTAAGGCTTCAGAGGAAATGCTGGAACACACATTTCTTTGGAAAACATCTGTACAAATCTCAAAACTATTAAGAAAATTACTACTTTTTTTCTTCTTTGGAATTCATATGTCAAAAAATATGCTGAATGTCTAAATCTTTCTGGACTCCTCCTGTCTTAAAAAATCATAACCTTATTCAACATACAGCTGCAAATACTTCCATGAAATGTACATTTCTTTTACGGCTTCTTTCCTGAAACCAAAGTCACTTGAATCTCAAGTTTAGAATGAGGATTTTTTTGGTTCATAGTGATTAAACCTAACAAGAACAGTGAAAATGTTTGAATGCCATGTCTGTGCTATTTTCGGTCAAAATCCATAGGTACCCAAGTCAGAGGGATTTCATTTTCATGGATGCTAAACAGCCGTTTACAGACTTTCTTCTGTGCTCTGGTGCTAGGATAACTCAGCTCTGGTGAGGAGACAGAGGAGATAGGAGGAGGGGAGTTAAACTTCAGTACAAACACCTCAACATATATTCAGAGATTTCCTTCTACAAGAAACCTTCTCATATATATAATGAAATAAAATCCCTATTTTGTACAGGTCCACTGAGAATCTAACCCCTGTAACATTGCCAACATTGTGACACCACATGCACACTAAAGTGCCAATGAGTATTTCAATAACCTGTCTAGAATATTTTTTAGAATGACTACTAGAGGAATACAGGAACACATTTAACCAAACCTACAGACACACATTGGCTGTAATGGACAAAGCATGCCAGCATACACTTTCACCCCTATGTAGTTAAGCTTTAGAAAGTTCTTACTGAATTTTGTAAACACTACTTCACCTCAACAGTGTAAAACTAATTTTCTCTTCTCTACTGATAGGGCTCTACTGAGGCTATTGAACAGAGCCAAGTCCAGCTGTATAAACTGAGCAAACAGAAGTGGTAGACATGCCAATGCCTCTGTCAAGATCATCTGGCCTTTGCAAATTAAAACAGCCTGGAGTTAGGTCACTGAGTATGTTACTATTTGAGGAACCATCTCAAAAGGGCATATACTAGTGGAAAATTGACCCATGTCTAACTCAGTGTATTTCTTGAATAAACTGATCTAACTACAGCATTTATAATTTGTGCACTAGGACTCAGTCCAAAGCTCAAAGTCATCAGAATGACTTTCTGAGCAAACTTTGGATCAGGTGGTAAGTGGTTTTATTCAGTTTGATGTTTTCCCTCAGAGCAATAAACAGCATCTTTATCCACCAAATATGCACCTCTACTTGTACTCTAATCTTTGCTTAAAAACACAATTCAAATGCTTTAACATCAAGGGTTGGAAACGGATTTGTTAATTTCTGTGTGTAACGTGGCAAATATTTAATTCTCCACAATGACTAGCTAACTCAATTTCCCAAGAATGGGGAAGTTAATTAAGATACTTTCATGTGAAAATTCTTCCTATTATATTCTAGTGAAAACAGTTTTATTTTATGTTATACATCTCATGGTTTAGAGGTTAACAAAGGAGGTAGGTGAGGTGGTTACCAAGGGTACCAGAAGAAATGCAAAATTCTTGCAGATTAAACGCTATGTTGTCAACAACTACTGTAAGCACTTTATGTCCTTATCAGAGGTGTCCTGAAAGATGGAGTTTACCAAGCAGGTCAAATGAGCTCAGTCCACCACCAAGACCACACACAGGTTGGGTAGATTTGCTGTCCAACTGATGGTTCAATCAACACAGCGAGAAGGAACCCAGAAGTGGCTTCGCCCCTGCCTCACAGTCTCTGTGCTTCCATGGAGTAAGACTGCCACAGCATAAAGAGAAAAGCAGTTTAAAAAGCGGAAGAGATCACAAGAGAAAAGAAAGGAATTAAAATGCTTCCATGTGTTACCTATAAAAGCAGCAGGCTTATCCACTGCCCTTTGCCAGCACCCTCTGTGTAACTCCAGATTATGCTGAAACAAACAATCCCAGTCAGCATGGTGTCAGAGAAAGTCCTGTAAAAGCCTGATCTGAAATAATCACTGAGCAGTCAGTCCCAGACTGCTGTAATTGCAACCCAACATTTTTAGCAGGAGTGGGGTTTTTTTAAATGAATTATTAGGACTTCTCATTGAACTTGATAACTGTCCTCCATACTGAATCACAATGCCCCAAGAGACATAGACATTCTGCCATACTTGCTTATACAGGGATACAGCTCTGGCTCACAGGAATGCTCAGGTAAGAGTTAATGCATTCTTCCAGACCAATAAAGACATTGCCTAAGAAGAATACATAGTTCACACCTGATTAAGTTTAAGTTCCTAGTATGAAAGACAAAAGTAGCAGAAAATAAAACTAATTTAATTATCTGTATCTATTTTCCTCCACTTTCATTTCATCGCTTAGTAACATGAGACATTTTAGGATCCTCTGCACAAAAAAAAAAAGGACATATTTTCCTCAAAAGGCCATTTTCATTTTCAGCAATGTAAATATATATGTACACATACATATGTATGTGTACCTATATACATGTGTATTTCCATACATATGTATGGAAATATAATATTCTTACTTTCTAGCAAAAGATGTAACTGATGCAGCTATAACAGAAAAAGCTGAGAACTTGGCTATCAGCATTACCATTCTAATCAGGAGTTTCAGATCTAACCCCCTCCCCCACTACTACAGCAGAAAACTTTCAGTTTGGTTGTTTAGTTTTTTTAACACAGGCTTACTTGCCCTCTGGATACTGGAATACAAACACAAAAGCAGATACAGTGTTAATTTAATTCTGCAGCGAGATTTCACTGGTGCAGGAGCAACATCAAAGACAATCTAAGGATATCAAATTAAAGCCATCCATCATGCTTGTTGCACCACACTGTCCAAATGACTTAACCATTTTCCAGAATTTAACTGGAAACACTGGTATCGTGGGTCTAAAATTAGAGTAGATTTGGGTAAATTGCATGATTATTTGTGTGGGGGGGAAAGACATGAACGTAAGCTTCAACACAGCAAATTTAAAGCCTGTAATCAATTTTCAGCAGGTAATCAACACCCATTTGTCACCGAAAATATCGCTGCTTTGTTAGATTACAGGAGAATACCAAAAAGCTCTTAACTTTATTAACATGGAAGTACTAAGCAGATCAAGTCTAATTAAAGATAGCAGCTACCCTGGCTATGTACTTGTTTTGTCATTTAATCTGCAAGCCTCGAAGGCCCCAGATGTGTGACATATGATGTACCTGTCCTTTGTGGAACACTGAGTGCCACAGCTCTGAAGCCAGCAATCTTTACTTTCTGAGTGTCTCCATTTTTGCAAATGTATAGATCATTTCATAGGAAAGTTTTATAGATAAGTAGACAGTATTAAGAGCAATTAACACCTAAAACTTAACACACTCTAATACTTGAAACCACTTCATAGAAGCAATACTGTTCTTTCTTTCACAGAGCCCTAAGCCTACGCTGAACTGCACACTTGTCATTACAACTGGTGATGTTTCATGTAGCCCATTAAAACAGTGCACGTCATCTCCAGGATATAAGGAGGTACCAAAATATCACTGATAATCTGCTAGTTTCACAGCCTGTGAGTGAAGTCAAGACAGGCCCCATTGCACCCTGTGACCTGTGGTCTCCACAAGTGTGGAGAACAACTTGGTGCCAAGGGATTGCAATGGAAATAAAACCAGTGGGTAAGTCTTGATGAGAAAAAAAGGGGGGAAATGGGGGGGGAACCCAAAAACAGCATTAACTACTGTCCTGGGTGTCTGTGGGGCTGCAGGGCCCTCTGAGAGCTGAAGGGTTGCCCCACACCAGACAGTCAGTTCCAACTGGTTCTAGCTGCCCAACCAAAAGGCACAAACGAACCCTACAGAGAGGCTAGCAACACATTGTAGAAACTATATTTGGGAAAGGGCAAAATGCTGGCAGGAAGAAAGAGGTGAGGGAAGAAAGGGCGAGGAACAGCCCTGGACACCAAAGGACGGTTGATATTCTGACAGGAGCTGCACCATGGAGGGCCCACACTGAAGCAGGGGAATGTGGGAGGAGGGAAGAGTGTCAGAGGTACCATTATGGACAGACCACAAATCCCATCCCTACCTCCTGCATTGCCTGCAGCCAGGGGAAATAAAGGGCTTAGTAGTGAAGAAAGGAAGTCCAGCCTAAGATGAACTGGAAAGGGAAAGTGCTCTATATTTTTTTACCTTTTTAATTGGCCATGGCAGCAATTTTTAATCCATTTCCTTGCATCTATCTCAGCCTACAATCTTTTTCATCTCATTTTGTCCCTCCCCACTCTGTTAGGGGAGGAAAGAGTGGCTGAGTGAGCATCTGGCAGCCAAACATGGTCAAACCACTGCGATTACCTTGTTAAAGCCCTTATCCCTATTGTTTGAGGTTGAAGAACCTGAAAGTGAGAACTGGAATGAAAGGAAGAAGATGCTCTGGTTGTTCACCATCATCTACAGGACTTCTGAAACCATTTAAAAAGGATCAGACAACACTTGAGTAACTAGGATCTTTTCTTTAAAAACAAAACACAAGAAAAAAAAAAGGTGGTGATGCTATGTGTTTATCAAGCATTAAAATATCTGGGAACCATTGTCCCAGTGCACATAACAATTACAATTCAAAGTTCAATTTTCACTTGCGTTCAGAATTATCAGTTGCACTACTGGACATGACTGTCGCAGTTACTGCAAAAGTAACATTTCATCAGATAAGACTACTATCTTCAAAAAGATGAGGAGGAATTGCAAAAATCAAATTTCCACTCATTACAGAAAGTGTAAGGATCATTAAAGATCACTGTGCTGCCATAGTGCTTTTGGTAATTTATACAGTTTCTCAATTGTTCATAGTGGACTACCACATATGAGACAACATGCAAATACAGAACATAAAAATAACTCAAGTAACACATCTGAGAACAAAACTGTTGCAAAACATTTCTTGGAAAGAAATGTGAAAATACAGACCAAAACACCATAGGTTGCTACAGAAACAACCAGAGTGTATCACAGTATCATCCACAGTTATTCATGCTGATCATTTAACTGAGACAGCAAATTAAATAGACCCCCTCTCCCTAAGAGAACAAAAATTATACACTGCAGTAAAACAAAAATCTTTGTGTACTGCCAACATTACATCAATTCCTCTTTTAAATGAAAAAACAATTATAGACTTGGCTGAGACAAACTTCATTCCCCTCTGTGGCTACTAATACTTAAAATCTTGGAAACATTTATATGATTTTCATAAATGTTTGTCAGTAGACAGCTGAAAAACAGCAAAGATGATCTAGAAATATTTTAAATGTAAGAGTCTAGCTAAATCAAATGTTTTAAACTTTTGAAAATATCAACATCACAACTGATAATTCCAACATTATCTTTCAGAGAGGTCTCCCTAACTGCAAATACACAGTAAACCAGTATAAACATTTGCTTCAAACTGCTCAGTTCATATTCTTAATAGTGCAATGAATAGTAGTACAGATAAATGATTAACATGGGAGCAATTTTTCCTTAGCTATGAAAAAAATGTCACAATTAGAAAACATACCTACTTGGGGGCCCTTCCAACCTGGTATTCTATGAATCTATGAAACATACTAATTGTATTAGTCTTAAATGTATAAATAGCTGAAGCTTGTATGAAAGGATGATACTTTCCATATCCTACTCTCCAATTATTTCTATATCCTACAATTAATTTTTTTTTCAGTCATAAATTATTTTTGAAGAATCCCTGCAAAGAAGGAACTACAGACAGAATTTTTCTGTGATTATTTATAGTGATTACTTTTAGTTTCTTCGATAATATCATTCAGTGACCTTCTTCTAATGAAATAAGAAGTGTTGACTTTTCAGAAACTGTCAGCACTCCTGAGGAGCTGCAGTTTGTAGCAATTACAGAAGGGTTGTTTGTGTGAGAGTTACTGCACAGAGCCATGACTGTACTCCTGAAGCCTTGCTTTGGGAAATCATAGAATCATAGAATGGGAAGATTGGAAGGAGACCTCAAGGATCATCTAGTTCCAACCCCCTGCCATAGGCAGGGACACCTTCTACTAGTACAGGTCACTCAAGCCCTCTTCCAACCTGGCCTTGAACACCTCCAGGGAGGGAGCAGCCACAACCTCCCTGGGCAACCTGTTCCAGTGCCTCACCATCCTCACTGGAAAGAACTTCCTCCTAACATCTAGTCTAAATCTTCCCTCTGCCAGTTCAAACCCATTGCCCCTAGTCCTGTCATTGCAAGACCTTGTAAACAGTCCCTCCCTAGCCTTCCTGTAGGCCCCCTTCAGATACTGGAAGGCTACTCTAAGGTCTCCTCAAAGCCTTCTCTTCTCCAGGCTAAAGAGTCCCAACTCTCTCAGTCTGTCCTCATAGGAGAGCTGCTCCAGCCCTCTGATCATCTTTGTGGCCCTCCTCTGGACCTGCTCCAACATTTCCATGTCCTTCCTGTGCTGCGGGCTCATGTTCCATCTTCAAATTCCAGTTTTCAATCTTAAGACAGAGAATTTAATCCAGATTGTTCATCATTTCACATTGCAGTTTATATATAGTGTGCATATATAGTATATATATTATATTTATCTTCTCTGCATGCAGGTAGAAGCATCTTTTGTTGTGTTGATTCTTTAAGGAACAACTTAGGTCTCTGTGTAGGTAAAACTGGAGTGAATGATGACCAATGAATTAACTACAGAAGTATGGACAAAACCATATGAAAACATATTGATTGTTGTGCTGGTTTGAACTTAATTGGAATATTTTAAGGAGAGAAATTAAATCCTTGGCTGTGAGGAGAGACAAATTACAGTGACCTATATCACTCATTCTTCTGCTGAGAGATGCAAGTAGTCAAAACATAAGATAAGGCACTCACTCCTCACACTTCTCACTTAGTTCTCAGTAGCTGCCTTTCTCTGTTGGTCTGACTGTTTGCATTTACCTTGCCTCCTTTGCATGTGATCTTTTTACCCCAACCTAAGCCTTTTTCCTCTAACCTCCTTGTGGTCTTTTTGACATCTCACCTCAGACCTCTGCAGATTTATCATGTGAGCTATAACTGTATTGATCTGGTTATTTCTGAGGGGAGGGGGAGAAAGTTTGGTTTGGGAGCCTCCTGGGCAATCTGGCTGTTTCAGGGAGGATTTTTGTGTTTCTGTATTACTTCTAACTTGTATACAACTGTAAATATCTGTATATTGCGCATGCAATATACGTGCATATACATATGCTTGTAAACTGTCCTAAGCTGTAAGTGTAGCTTCCTTAATTTCCATCTGACTGAGTCTAGCCTGGTGAATTTGGGGACAGGTAACAATTGTTAAGTGATGCTTTATTATTTAAAGTTTAAGATTACTGCAGTTGAATACAAAGATACACATAAGACAAAAATATTATATGCCAATTAATGGGTATTACTTCATGTGTGGTTGATCTTCTTGCCCACTCCACTCAAAAAAAATGGTCAACTACTTCATGACAATACACAGAGGACATAAGATTTAATCTCAAAGCAAACGTACTATTAGTTGGTTTTGTCATCTGTATTTCTATCATTAGTAATAATTACATAAAGAGCTTCAGTCTTTTCGGTCTCACATTAGAGGCAGATTGCAATCTGATACAGGATGTGGAAAAAAATGAGTAATAGTCTAATATATTTAAAGTCTACTAGACACAGGATGCCTATTCTCTCTCTCATGCTGTTATGTCTCTACTACTCAAAAGATCTGCCATACTCTGTACTCATACAGTACTCAGACCTGAAGAGAACGGAGATGAAACCCCTTACCTAGTACTTGTGTCCTACAGTAGAATTCTAAGTGGACTGAGTCTTAGAGCAGACAGATTCAGCAAGCTCTTAGAGCTACTTCAAACATATAAGTTTAATTGAACATCAGGGACTTCATTTAGCAGAAACCTTGGCTAAAGCTGAAACTCTGTTATCAGCCTCTAGCTGGAGGGTCTTAGCTGTCACAAATCAGAGCAGCCCTAAACCTTCCTAGGAGCTAGGCTGTCACCTGCCTTGCTCCACAACTGAATAGATAATGCAGAGCAGATGAGAACAGGTGTACTGGCATTTCATTTTTCTGCACCCACACATATTCCTCAAGGACTCTGCTGCTACTTTACTCTTGGCAATCAGTTTCTGCATTCACTTTTTCAGTTTTCCAGACCAGCCCATCATTCTGTTTTACCAGGCTAACAGTGGTTTCCCAAGAAAAGCAAGCACATAAAAACAATATCTGACCCCTGGTTTTCAAGCAGACTGATACCAAGAAGTGCAACGGTAAAGGATGTTTGGAGCTTTATCATAAAGAAGGAGATAAGAGAACAGTATATGAAGAACAAAAAACAACTCACAAGGGAACTTTTACCACATACTAATCATCCCTCTGAGGTTTAACAGAGCAGAAGCTATATCCAAGTTCCTTTAGTGTTTTCAAAGTGTGATTATCCTTGGAAAACATTGTTACTTGAAATTATTTTAAATGTTTTCTCTTTCCCAAGAATCCAAAGAAAGCAATAATTATGCATTTGTACTAATAGGAAAAAAAGAAAGAAGAAAGGTTCGCAATGTGGTCTAGAGAGATATTATGACCAAACAACAGTCAGCAGTCAACTGTGCAGTTCTGAAAGCAAATCCTATATTGAATACAGCTAATGTATTGGCTCACTCTGTGTGAGCATTAATTATTTTCAAAGGTGAAGTGATGTCACATTTATGCACAGCACAGCAAGACCTCTTTCCACAAAAGCAGCTAGTAGGTGATATCTGCTACAAGAACTTGAGAGATTTGTCCAGAACTATCATCTTTGGCTCTGAGGATCAGCTCGTTCTATCCACCAGTACAGATAGATAATTCTACTGTTAGGAGAGGGTATGATGTGGATTTGTGCTGAGGATTTTCATATTCACCTGAATGGAATTAGTGTCTGGTTTCCCAGTTCTTCTGTTTCTAATATTATTCTCACATGTAACACTAATAATCGATTTTTTAAAAATTACTAAATATGTTATGGGGAAAAAAAAAACCAAAACACAATTATATAGATCAACCATGAACAAAATGAAGTTATAACTGCAAAAGATAAAATGACAACTTTGAATGACCCAGCACTACCCTTCCTTACAGGCAGGGACCTAGGACAAAAATCACAGAACACATATCTGTTATCTGTTCAATAAGAAGCGACCTGCACAAAGGAAATAATTCTTGAGACAGCACACCCTCCCGATAAGGGAGAGACTGAGTGGCACTAACCTCTTCTCAGCTTTATGATCCCCTCTCCTAAGAACTGGAGACGTTTCAGGTGTCTATAGTAATGCGTAACTTGAAATACTGGAAGTGGTTTTGATCAGCCAAGATCTGAAAGAAAAACACAACGTCCACTTTAAGGGGGGAAAATATATATAATATCTACATTATATATAATATATATAATATCTATTTTACATATATTTATTTATTTTTATATTATATATTTTTTTTTTAATATATGTTCAATTTCTCCACCCCACCTGCGGGACCTCTGGTTTCCTGAAGAGGGAACATGAAGTGCACAGCTTGAAAGGGAGCTCAAATATGTTCCCTTCCGGGTCCTCGAACTTGATACTACAGAAACCATGAGCCCCAACGTGCAAGTGGCAAATACCAGACATGAGTCATCTAAGAATCACACACCTTCACCTCTCACTAGAATAACAGTCTGCTTCAAAATCCAGATCACATATGTATCAGCTTCCTTCTACACCTTGTTCCTCCACAACAGAATTTAGCAGGGAAACAAAGTTTGTTCAATATGAATTAAATCAACTCTACTCAAAACTCAAGAGACAGCTGTCCCAGACCAAGTGCCAGCAATCCATTAGTCAAGATTCAACAAACTTATTCTCCTTCAGCTTGTTGCCCAAGTGTTTGGAGCAAAGCATAGCAGCAACCTCTTTTACTAATTGCCTATTAAAAGCTCTCAATTACATTTAAAAAAAAATTAAAAAATAGAGTGCTTTAAAATTGTTTAACCCATTACAATCCCAGCAGGAGATAGTGAAAAGCTAATAAAGGAAGTTATTTCAAAAGGCTTATGAAAAGCTTTCCCAGTATGGTTCCTAGAGAATTCTGCTCTTTTTGTAAATCTTAAAAAACTCCAACAAACATTTGACAGAAAACACTGTCTAACAGAGACAATTTGGAGCCGCCATCTGAATTAAAAAATAAATATATCTGTGAAGAAGGTTCTGAAGCAGTTGGCATCCTTCTTTGCTTTGTGAAGGTGACCTGGATGCATTTTTAGACTCTAGGGAACCCCAAAAGAAAGGATNTATTTTCAAAGGTGAAGTGATGTCACATTTATGCACAGCACAGCAAGACCTCTTTCCACAAAAGCAGCTAGTAGGTGATATCTGCTACAAGAACTTGAGAGATTTGTCCAGAACTATCATCTTTGGCTCTGAGGATCAGCTCGTTCTATCCACCAGTACAGATAGATAATTCTACTGTTAGGAGAGGGTATGATGTGGATTTGTGCTGAGGATTTTCATATTCACCTGAATGGAATTAGTGTCTGGTTTCCCAGTTCTTCTGTTTCTAATATTATTCTCACATGTAACACTAATAATCGATTTTTTAAAAATTACTAAATATGTTATGGGGAAAAAAAAAACCAAAACACAATTATATAGATCAACCATGAACAAAATGAAGTTATAACTGCAAAAGATAAAATGACAACTTTGAATGACCCAGCACTACCCTTCCTTACAGGCAGGGACCTAGGACAAAAATCACAGAACACATATCTGTTATCTGTTCAATAAGAAGCGACCTGCACAAAGGAAATAATTCTTGAGACAGCACACCCTCCCGATAAGGGAGAGACTGAGTGGCACTAACCTCTTCTCAGCTTTATGATCCCCTCTCCTAAGAACTGGAGACGTTTCAGGTGTCTATAGTAATGCGTAACTTGAAATACTGGAAGTGGTTTTGATCAGCCAAGATCTGAAAGAAAAACACAACGTCCACTTTAAGGGGGGAAAATATATATAATATCTACATTATATATAATATATATAATATCTATTTTACATATATTTATTTATTTTTATATTATATATTTTTTTTTTAATATATGTTCAATTTCTCCACCCCACCTGCGGGACCTCTGGTTTCCTGAAGAGGGAACATGAAGTGCACAGCTTGAAAGGGAGCTCAAATATGTTCCCTTCCGGGTCCTCGAACTTGATACTACAGAAACCATGAGCCCCAACGTGCAAGTGGCAAATACCAGACATGAGTCATCTAAGAATCACACACCTTCACCTCTCACTAGAATAACAGTCTGCTTCAAAATCCAGATCACATATGTATCAGCTTCCTTCTACACCTTGTTCCTCCACAACAGAATTTAGCAGGGAAACAAAGTTTGTTCAATATGAATTAAATCAACTCTACTCAAAACTCAAGAGACAGCTGTCCCAGACCAAGTGCCAGCAATCCATTAGTCAAGATTCAACAAACTTATTCTCCTTCAGCTTGTTGCCCAAGTGTTTGGAGCAAAGCATAGCAGCAACCTCTTTTACTAATTGCCTATTAAAAGCTCTCAATTACATTTAAAAAAAAATTAAAAAATAGAGTGCTTTAAAATTGTTTAACCCATTACAATCCCAGCAGGAGATAGTGAAAAGCTAATAAAGGAAGTTATTTCAAAAGGCTTATGAAAAGCTTTCCCAGTATGGTTCCTAGAGAATTCTGCTCTTTTTGTAAATCTTAAAAAACTCCAACAAACATTTGACAGAAAACACTGTCTAACAGAGACAATTTGGAGCCGCCATCTGAATTAAAAAATAAATATATCTGTGAAGAAGGTTCTGAAGCAGTTGGCATCCTTCTTTGCTTTGTGAAGGTGACCTGGATGCATTTTTAGACTCTAGGGAACCCCAAAAGAAAGGATATAAGCAGAAGGGCTGCAGCTACAGCCAGAAGTTGAGCAGTTGCTGAGATTGTGAGAAGGCTGCTTGCTCAGCACTGCTACATCTCAGCTCTATTTTAGTCCTGCTACCACCTTCCCAGCCCCCTGCACTGCTAAAGGATGGTGCAGAGAGGTCCCATGGCAAAATCCCAGGAGAAAGGCTTCATTCAAGCCAAGCATTTCTGGTTTAAACTCCTCAGATACCTCATTGCATTCCACGAAAGAAATTCTTGCCAAGTCACAGTACACCAGCCTTCTCCGCTGCCAATACTAGCGCAGTCATTCATTTTGCTAGTGATGCTCTTAGTCTTGCACAACTCAAAGAGCTTTCTGATTCTGTTGTTGAGGGGGCAAGCAGTGACATTTTTGGGGAACAGTTCTGCTATACTATTTCTTCTCTAGCCACCTAACTTTGAGGACTGATTCTATTGAAGGAGATTCTTACTCACCTCTTGCCAATTTCTTGACTGTACCAGAACTAACTAAAACTAAGCTGGGTGCAAGAGCTGCTTTGCGTTTGTGGCTAGATGAGAGCCACTCAGAGAGGGGTGTTAAAAAAAAAAAAAAGTCAAGGTGCTACCAGAATCTCATCCCAGTGAGAAAAAGGATAGCCTTTATACTACACAGGGACTTTGCTATTAGATAAAAGACATTTGGGTATTTTTCTTCCAAAAGGAGAGATACAAGTTAGGCAAGCTGGAAAGTTTCTGGCTTTGACAATTATGGAACAAATCTGGAGAGAGTATGATTGGGCTAAAATGGTCTCACCTCAAAATCTCTAGATAGATACCATGACATCCTACACCTAAGATATTAGAGACTTAAGGGTGACCATCCTACCATCAGATGCTACTGACAAGAACTAGCTGTGCCAGGGAGCGGGCCAGTGTCAGAAGGACTGTATAGTTTTGCTGCATCACAAGCACCAGAGCACACAAACTGCTCTGCTTCCCAATGCATGGGTACCCAGAGAGGAGACAGCCCAAAGCCCTGCTCCAAATACTAATACAGTTTTATCTTTTTCCATTCTCCAAACAGGTACTAAAGAAATGCAGAAGAACTTGGCAAAACAGTCAGAAAATGCATCATACAGCACCCATTTCTGAAAAATGAGATTCCTTGATAACCATTTATTCTAGTACAAAAAGCTTCATTGTTCTCTTCTGCCAGCAGCAGACACGAGGCTTATCATAACAGGCTTCTAATATTATACATTAAACTCTAATTCTTGGCGAGGCACAGCAGCCCTGTCTGTGCAAAGCATGAGAGGCAGCCCACTGTGACACAGCCCATTAGGGTGTGTGATCAGGATGCAGAATGGCACAGCATGCTACAACTGGTAGATTATAATTTTTCACTGTCTGCTATAACAGGTGCTCCTGCAACGTGTGAGTTAAACTGTACACAATATGTCAGCAGATGGAGAAGGGTTTAGGGAAACCCTTGCCCAAGTTGCTTGGCTATTACTGGCTTTGAAGACAGAATTTCTTGCTGGAGTTTGCACAGCCAGACAGGCACAGGAGGTCCAGTAGGTCCACCCCAAAGACAAAAACACACACAAACCTGTGGGCCAGGGTCAGCTAAATCCTTGGCTCTGTGCTTATGCTGCATTAACTAACTACAAGTGGATTTAATGAAGCATGTATAAAAATGCTGCACAGTTTAATGAGGTTGGGTTTTTTAAAAAAGCACACCACCATTAAGGAGCTTTGTGAGCACTTTTACCTAAGCAGTTCAACAATAGTGTTAAGTCCACAATCAGCCTTATTATCCAAAAATCTGACCCCTAATGTGGTGGTTTGGCACCACACAGATTTTGGAATTCACCCTTAGAGGAGTAAACAATGACACTTGCACAGAATCTGGAAGTTAAACAAAATTATTATTTACAAAAGTAGACTAAATGCAACAGTCAACTAAATAAAAAAGGTAATAGACATATATATACACATACAAATAAACCAATAATTGCCCAGACTCCCCTGGACAAAGCTCAGAGGCTGTTGCCAGCTTACAAATATTACCTCTCTGCACTCCCCACCACTGTTCTTACCAAAACCCAAACAAGGTGAGGAGAATGCAAGCCAAGTCAGAAGAAAAAAAGCAGAAAAAGAAGAAACAACAAGCTGCACTTCAGATTATATAGAAATTTGCAGGGAATAGGATGGGATAAAAATGACTAATCTCCATGCACTGAATTGCTGTAAGCAGAGCTGGTGGCTGTCACATTAGCCAAGCTTGTTTCAATCAGGTGGAACACGACTGCAAAAATACATACTTGGTGGCCAGCCAGTGAAGAACCTGGCTGTCCTTGTGCCAGTTCAACAGATTCTGTCATCCACTGGGCTTCGTTGGTAGTCATCACAACAGAAGACTTCAGTAAGAATCACTGGAGGATTTGTAAATGCAGCTCAACAGCTTCAGCTGTACGTCTTGTAGGGGAAGAACAGCTGATGTTTGTCAGCCTGTCTGCTCACATATTTAAGGAGGCAGACTGTTTTCCAGAGAGGGTAAATCTGTATGCTACAGTAATAATTATTCATCATAGTCAATGTTTCACACAGGCTAGAACAAGACAGCCAAGGCAGGAGTCCCTGCAATCATGGATGCAGTATTATGAATTCCACTATGGTTCCAGACACCAGCAGAGTTTTTGTAGAAACCTACTCCTACACCTTTAGAATACATCAATTCAGCTACAAACCAAACTCACCATAGAAGTCTTTCTCTTTCTCTCTTATCTCTCTCTACCTATCTCCAAATTGCCATCAATGCAGCCCTACAAAGGAATGGATTGCTAACTGAAGTACACATTGCTAAAAAGCCTTCTGCTTTTCACCAAAACATGGATTATGAAGCCTTCTTGTTGGGGTTTGCACTTCATTCCAGACAACGGACTTCCGCCCAAATGAGGAATGACAAGATGTTTTACGATAGCGCAATCTGAAGCAATATCCAACTTCACTCAGCAAATCTATAAAAAACAGTAATTCACCAGCATCCCCTCACAAACAAACCCCACCAAAGCAAAAGAGCAGCTTAGGAGTAACGAATTGGGCATTCAAATTGATGAGAACAAATGTGCATAAATATGCAACTTTTATTACCAACTGTGACAAAATCTACCATACAATATATTCTCATGTCCTTGACACATTCTCTTAAATGTGTCACACTGCTGTATTACTGCTATACTGTCCAGAATGGGATCTTACAGATGGCATTACATTTTTTTTTTGTGTGTGTCTGTTATATCTTTAATAAAAGCTATTTAGAAATATGTCAGCAAGACTGTCAGTTGCTCTATCAACACACCATCTCAGCCACACAGTCATTGTCATTTATGCTAGCTGAAAACCTGGCATTGCCATTGCCAAGGTTGGTAATTCTATGAGTTAGTAAACTTTCTTATCTTCCCATTTTAAGAGCCTGTTCTCTCTTTCCTCCTAAGATTAGCCAATGTACACAATACTAAATATTTTTATAACAGGTCTTGACCTCTAGCTACTTTGAACTACATACAAACTTCAGCCAAAATAATTCAGCCATGATAATTCAGCCATTATTAACAGCATAGCAAAGACAGCACATGTGAATTTTCTTCTGTGATCCTCAGTCAGAACTCTCAGATCTATCTAAATAGCTTTCTCTGCTATGAGCTCTCCCAAGATAATCAGATGTCAGATTTTTATTAGAATAAAAGGGGGAATAATTCAATTAGAGGGATTTTAAAAAAGAAAGAAAGAAAAAAAAAAAGAAACCCAATCCCACACAATTATGGAATGTTAGGGGTTGGAAGGGACCTTGAAAGATCAGGTAGTACAACCCACCCGCTAGAGTAGAAACACTTAAAGCAGGTCACACAGGAATGCATCCAGGCAGGTTTTGAATGTCTCCAGAGAAGGAGACCCCACAACCTCTTCAGGTAGCCTGCTCCAGTGTTCTGTCATACTTAGAGTGAAAATTTTTTTCCTTATATTTATGGTGGAACCTCCTACGCTCCATTTTACCTTCCACTCTCCTGTCCACCATATCAACAAGATAAAGAGCTATCTCAGTCTGAACATGGATGCAGGTAACTCAATGGAAGAGTGGAAGTTCCCATCTGGTCCCTGGAAATTCCAGGGGCCCATCTGGCAGATCATCTTGGAATTATTAGTCTTACCCAAGCTTTTTAAAGGAAAACATTGCATTCAATTAGAAAGGCCAAATACTGTCTACCACACCTTTGAATTCTTAACAGCTATATTCTCTTTTTCAAGCTCTAAAGATGCTAAACATTTGCAATTCAGTATGTATACAAGAGAGACAGGTATTCTCTATATTACCCTCAGGGAAGGCTATTCGAATTGGTCAGACTGAGTTTTTAGGAACTACAGACGGAATACAATCAACAAAAACACTCTATTTCATTGTTTAAAATACTGCATAATCTCATTCTCATCAAATGGGTTCCATCTTTTCCTGCACATAACAGTGACATAAGCAGCTGTACAGAGCTACAATGTGCCAACACTGAAACTCATCTGAAAGTAGCAGAGAGGTCTATGCTAAATTAGACGCAAGAGAACAGGGAGAGAAAGGACAGTTTCATAACTAGGGCAACTGAGTGATAGAGATACAGACATAGGCACTTAGTTTACTGAAACTGCTCTTAGAATAGTATGAAGTAAGAGTGCAGTATTGGCACTAAAGAATCAAGTGCTAAAGGTCTCAAATTGATCACCCCAAGCTGGCAGATGATGCCTGACCTTTATCTCTTTTGCTTCGGCTTCCCTGAGTTGCTGTCACTGCTTCATCTCACTGGCTTGTTGGGAAGATAAAGTCATCATTAGTGCCGGTGAAGCTCTCAGACACTGCAGTGGTAACTGCTGTTAAAAAGCCCATGTAGAGATTTAGATTTCCTTTTCAGAGCAGAGTTTGAATAGCACACGATAAATAAAGCATGGGACCACACACTGAACAATGGGGAAAACATAATACTGAAGAGATCATCATTTAGTGAGTGCTATTCATCCTGCTCTCTGAATGAGGCAGAAAAAGAAAAAATAATAGTATATGTTCGTGTAATTAAAGACTGTATTGTAATACATATACACAAGGGGCCTGAATCAGGGTTGAACTGACAACCTTATGTTTGATTGCTTAATTTTGCAACCTTGATGATGTTTCTTTAATGGAGTTTACCATTACATTTGAATTCTTTCCATAAAAACTGTATTAGGTAGCATTTATCAGTAAAGGCAAGTAAACCAATGCATTATTTATGTTTGGTTCCCTCCAGGTCTTTCAGTATTCTGAGAATGGTTGCCAAATAACATATTTAACAAGATTTTCCAAGAATTTTTCTGCAAAGTATTTTTCTGTTTAAATACATTCCATGGATTGATTGAAATATACAAAACTATGAAGTAAATCAGAACTTCGGTTGTAATTATGCAATGCAATGTGTGTCATATTTCAAGTTGGAATCCATTGCTTTGCCTCTCTACAAAACGAAGAAAATTTCTGCTTTATCCTAGTAGGACTAACTTGTTAAAATGGGAGTGAGAATTACTGACAGTCCTTTGACAGGACAGTGAAGACACTACTGTCTGAAGAACTAGCAAGCTCGTGTGAAGCTGTGTTTCTTAAATGAGAGAGTAAGTGAAAATGCTTTCACTGGTAATGTGACTTACTGACTTATTTCTTACACCAGCATTCCTGTACTTTCCTGTGGGCAGTAACAGTACCCAATATGACAAAGCTGTTCCAGCTCTCTGTTGCATTCGCACCATTTCAAATGGGCTTGAATATTACTGTCATGCACATATAGCCATGGGAAACCAAACTTCTATGTAATAATATTAAGGCTTCAGCTTTATTTTTTAAATCCCATTCTAAAATCACATTGGATTTAATTCATTTGAAGTGGAAACCTAAATCACTTCCAGCTAGCCAAATTCACTGCATTTTGTTCTCGAAATGCCAGTACTGACTACACTCAGCCAACTCCTTTAGCTTGTGGTTTCACTGAAGAAAAGATTCAGTCCAAAAAAATCAAAGAAAGATTACAGGTCTCAGATATAGGTAGCCCCAACAGGAGCAATTATTCATCCTACCCTGAACCACACAGGAGCCCAGAGAGCATGATTTGCTCTTTGTTTTCTGTAGGGTTTTTTTGGTGGTGGTGGTGATTTGAGGTTTTGTTGTTGTTGTCCCAGTATTAGTTTGGTTTTGCCTAGGCCATAACTGTAGGACACTGTCGTGGGTTTAAAGAGCCGACAGAGTGAAGCTCTCAAAACAAATTGGAGAAAAAAAAACAGAATTATATTTGAAGAGAGTGTTACAGATAGAAATTACAAAGCCAATACAGAATCCATAAGCAAACCCCCTGAATTTTCCCCCAACCCAAAACTAAATCTATCATCCCCAGTGCTCCAATCTTCCCCCCCCACCACCAATGCCTCTGCCATCCAAGAGGCCTAAGCACAGCCTCTGGAGGCCCCAACCAGGCCTATCCTTACATGTTTGTCCCGATAACGCAGCTCCTGCCTGACACAAGGCTGGAGGGGGAAGAAAGGAGAACAAGCTGGCCATGCTGTGAGCTTATGAAGAGATAGAATTGTGGGATTGAATAACAATCTTCAAGTCCCTAGAGGACTTTTTTAACCCTATAGTTCCCAACCTGGGACAGACACCTTCTCTTAGTCAGGAGAGAGCATCACCTCCTAAAAGTAAAGCACATCCAGAACACCCTAAAGGAAGTGGCCACTGTGCTCTCCCACACAGAACATGCTTTTTCTTCTTTCTTGCCTTTCACCCTGCCCTCATCAGAATACAAGATTGTGGTATCTACGGCAAAACAACTTCTTCCCAATGGGTGTTCATATAAGGCAATGAACCTACCCCCTCAAGTCAGCTGCAATCCACCAGCAAGCCATTTCATAATAAAAATATCTCTCTAAAAAAAACCCAACAAAAACAAAACAAAAAAAAAACCCCACAACAAGAGGCAAATGGAAGCTACAGTTTCCAGTCAGAAGGGATAACCACATTTTAAAAAAATATAAAAATAAAGGTCAGAACATCCCATGCTGCACTGACGCCTGTCTGGAGACAGTCTGTGGACCAGCAACACAAACAGCACAACTCATCGACCTTCCTTTCAAGGCCAGGCACAAATTGTTTGGCATCCCATCAACTTCACAAAAAGCCTCTCTNAGGAGCAATTATTCATCCTACCCTGAACTACACAGGAGCCCAGAGAGCATGATTTGCTCTTTGTTTTCTGTAGGGTTTTTTTGGTGGTGGTGGTGATTTGAGGTTTTGTTGTTGTTGTCCCAGTATTAGTTTGGTTTTGCCTAGGCCATAACTGTAGGACACTGTCGTGGGTTTAAAGAGCCGACAGAGTGAAGCTCTCAAAACAAATTGGAGAAAAAAAAACAGAATTATATTTGAAGAGAGTGTTACAGATAGAAATTACAAAGCCAATACAGAATCCATAAGCAAACCCCCTGAATTTTCCCCCAACCCAAAACTAAATCTATCATCCCCAGTGCTCCAATCTTCCCCCCCCACCACCAATGCCTCTGCCATCCAAGAGGCCTAAGCACAGCCTCTGGAGGCCCCAACCAGGCCTATCCTTACATGTTTGTCCCGATAACGCAGCTCCTGCCTGACACAAGGCTGGAGGGGGAGGAAAGGAGAACAAGCTGGCCTTGCTGTGAGCTTATGAAGAGATAGAATTGTGGGATTGAATAACAATCTTCAAGTCCCTAGAGGACTTTTTTAACCCTATAGTTCCCAACCTGGGACAGACACCTTCTCTTAGTCAGGAGAGAGCATCACCTCCTAAAAGTAAAGCACATCCAGAACACCCTAAAGGAAGTGGCCACTGTGCTCTCCCACACAGAACATGCTTTTTCTTCTTTCTTGCCTTTCACCCTGCCCTCATCAGAATACAAGATTGTGGTATCTACGGCAAAACAACTTCTTCCCAATGGGTGTTCATATAAGGCAATGAACCTACCCCCTCAAGTCAGCTGCAATCCCCCAGCAAGCCATTTCATAATAAAAATATCTCTCTAAAAAAAACCCAACAAAAACAAAACAAAAAAAAAACCCCACAACAAGAGGCAAATGGAAGCTACAGTTTCCAGTCAGAAGGGATAACCACATTTTAAAAAAATATAAAAATAAAGGTCAGAACATCCCATGCTGCACTGACGCCTGTCTGGAGACAGTCTGTGGACCAGCAACACAAACAGCACAACTCATCGACCTTCCTTTCAAGGCCAGGCACAAATTGTTTGGCATCCCATCAACTTCACAAAAAGCCTCTCTTCGTAGCTGTTCTAGTGCATCTCTTAACTGATCTTTTCTCCTGTTTAGGTTACAGCTTTTTAGCACAGAATTCACAAATAATTAAACCCTAGGAGAAGGGGAGTTTCCTCCTCTAGTCCCCTGATTCCTCCTTTCCCACCTCTCCTCCCCTTTTTTGTCTTTTTCCCAGTGGAATCACTAGGACAGATTTCCAAATTATTTTTGTTGGCTGGAAAAAGCATTTTGGTTTACACCTTTTGTCAAAACAAAAAAACCAAACCCACTACCACTCTAAAAAAAACAAACTCACAAAAAAAAAACCAACCCACAAACAAACAAAACGACAACAACCCTTGTTGGTAGATATTTTACCAAAGGCCACTCAATAAGTGACATAAATAAAACAGTTACTGACAGCAGAAACAGATGCACATATGTACAGTCCAACCCCTTTAAAAATCCATCTGCCCTGCCTTGTGGATTCTATTGAATATCAGTAACTTTTTTAGTTCATTACGTAGCATGTTGTCCAAACAATATGTAAGCAGTCAGTATCTGATAGTCCTCAAAGAATGGGTGATGCTTAGGTGTCAAGAACATTTAGAGCAAGTTTCCCACTGTGGAGCTGGAAAACACTAACAAATTCTTGCAACCCAGAGTTGTAGGTACCTCATGTAGGTAGTATCATGCAGTGGTAAAGGTTAAGTCATTTCAGCTCCAAACACAGACCAGGTCCTTAGTGTCTTGAGTATTGTGTGGATGGAGCACAATGTTTCTAGTTGAGGTGGATTACAATCTTTGGGAAACATTTTTACTCATTGTTGCCCTAGGGAGAAGCATTGTGTATTAGCTTCATACAGTGCCATTTTAAAGCCATGCAGCTTCCAATGCTCCCAAAAGTGCCCACTGAGGAGATTTTATAGTACCAGGCAAGGGAATCATAAGTAAAACACATCCATTTAAAATGAGGCAAGATCAGAGAAGCAATGGGCATCACCTGCCTATTGCCCTGTATCTCTGTGGTGCCATACATTGCCTGGTGACACATGGCTTCTCACTAGCTCACATCTTCCTCTGCTGTAACCCCCACAGACTTTCCTACAACAGATCAGCAGACATGATCTTAGTACAGGTCCTTGCAGCTAGCAGCTTCTACACATGGGACTAACAGAGAAGAAACTCGAAAATAGACAAGAGAGAACGTTTCATGCATGAGGAACAACTCCAATGAAAATTAGGAAGTCAGTATCTTCAGAACATACAAGTGCTGATAAATGAGATGGGAGTTTAAAAAAAATAATTTTAAAAAAATCCCAACTTGTCAGGTGTTAAATAGCCAGGCAGCTTGCAGGTGATGTGGTAAGTGCGTGCTGAAAAGCAGTAGCAGAGATGGAGCAAATGCTTTCTAACATACAGCTCCAAGGCTGTTGCTGCTGAAGTCAAAGTGGTGTTTTGAGGGAACCTCAGCGTGGCAGTGCAGAACAGGCCCTTGAATTCTGCTTATTTCTGGCTTGCATTTTCTGTTCTCATTCAAACCTGAACGATCTTCCAATAAACTGTTGCTTACATTTACTGCTTGCAGAATGACTACATCTAATGCTTTCCTGACACACTGTTAGAGATGTATATATATATTATTATTTTCAAATCAATGCTTAAATGAATAATTTGTATGCACCCATGAGCTTTACTGGAAATCTAGCAATATGTCTAAAAATAACTGTTGTGCCAATGGGTAAATTCTGGCAAGCCACTGAATCAAAAGGAGTGTGACAGAAGCAACTGGAAGATGGAAATAATTAAGTCAGGTTTTTTCCCTTTTGTTTTCAGCACAGAAAAACATTTTGCCTAACAATGAAAATTTTAAATGTTTCCTAAAGAAGTAGGAGACATCTTTTCTTTTCCTCCAAAATGAGCCAATTCCAACACACAACAGAAGTAAATATATGAGTTGTACACATTTTGTGTTCACTTCTTCCTCTTTTTTGTTTGTTTGGGGTTTTTTGGTTGGTTGGTTTTGGGATTTGGTTTGGTTGTTGTTTTTTTTTTGGGGGGGGTGGGGTTTGTTCTTGGCGGGGTGGTTTGGGTTTTTTTGAGTTTGGGGTTTTTTTGTGGATTTTGTTGTTAAGTACTATTTTCAGAGAGCTTGGAATGTAAAAAGAATGTCTTGAAGTTCCCCAAGGAAATTTGCACAACAGATGGCAAGATATTGTTGTTTCAGAGGTTTGATTAGAAGAGTCGTTGATATCTAGTGAGTTGAGTGCAGGCTTGAGAGCCAGGAGCTTTCAAATTTTAATCCCCACTTCACCACTTGCTTGCTGCCTAGCCTGTGGCAAGTCATGTGGTATGCTCCTTCTGCATTACTGCAAAATGCAAACACAGATGATTCCCACAGGATTGCTTAGAAGAATTAGTTTAAGGTTTTACTTTGCTCAGATGATCTAAAATGTTATCGAAGTGCTAAGAATTGCTTTACCATACCCAATAAGCAAGATGCTATTGGTACAGTAAATCAAATTCTGCATTGTTATACAGCCCCAAATAGTACTTCTGAAAAAAAGTATGGTTCTTAACACCTTCAGTCCAAGATCATCCAGGAAAATCACCAGTAATCAACTTGAACAAAACATCTTGAGACTAATTCAGTGTGAAAATTTTCATGCAGTAATTCTACAAAAATATTGGTTTAAAGGATTGTTTAGAAACAGAATTCTGAACAATATAATAAACAGCATGTAAACTTTACAATACTTAAAGTGAATATAACTTCACAAAAGCACTTTATTTAAAGCTTGTAAAATGCCTTAAAAACATGTCTCCTATCCTGATAGGGACTTGAAAGACTTAATGCTTACAGTAAGTACTTGCTTTTGCAAAATCTTCTCATAATTTTTCTCCCTCCTGAATTTGAAAGTGTATTTTATTAATTTTTTTAAATTATTTTTAAGCCAAAAGCTAAACATCTTAATGAAAACCAGAAAAAGTGAGAACTAGTTACAATTTTTATGACTGCTATATCTTAAAAGCTTTTATACAACCAGTCCAGCACTTTCTGCCATCATATGTGAAAACAACTTATTTCAGCACAACTGAGGATTCATTCAGCATCACGCCAAGAAGTTAACTACTTCCAAGAAGTGTCAGTCATATCTTCTGGAGAAGGGCATAGTTAGTAAATCAACTCCACAGATCCAACTCTGACCAGTATAAGAAATCATAAGCTTTTTTCTCATGTATCTTAAAACCTATAGATCCATTACATTATCAGTATAAATCAGCATTCAGAGCAGCCCTGAGAATGACGACTCAGGAGTGTTGATGAATGTAAAACAATGAGCCAGAAATGTGTGCTCAAAGCCTAAGATTCAGATTCATGTTAGCAAAGAGTATTTATTTCCTCCTGCTTTTTAAAAATGAAATTAAACCATTTGATGTAGAAAATATTCAGTGTATTCTTACAAAAGAAAGTAAACAGATGGAAAGACACTCATCAGCTCAGGGGAGGAATTTTTTCATCCATACATCCAGAGAAGTAGGTAATGCAAAGTGTGTGAGTTCCAGTTTAGAGTGGAATACGATACTTCACATTTCAAGAGTACATAAACATTAAATCAGCCAAATCCCTAAAGCTGAGTGGCTATGGCTGTGGTCCTCAATCAGCAAGAGTGTTCATGCAGTGCTGTGCTCAAGCCAGCAAACAAGGCTATGAAAGAGGTGCAAGCAATTTTCAGAGTTGTCAAAAAACATGAGTAAGAGACTCAAAAACGCTCCCGTATTCCCGCAGGGTCAGAAAATTTTTTGAATCTGTATAGCCCTGACATCAGTGATTCATTAGTTAGAAGACTTTAGAGGAGTTAGATGTATTGTAGACACCTACTGAAAGATCTTCATACAGCACTCTGGGAACATGGCTTCTTGTTACCTGCACTTAGAAATCAAGACTATGTTCTGCTTAAAATTTGCTCACTGTTTCTTTAGTTATTTACATTGTTTCAAATTCTTTTTAGTTTGGAGAATGAGGGAAAAGCCTAGGAATAAAAAATGAAGTAACCTGTAAAATCAACTCCCAGTGCTCTGTTTGTCAGACACATGAAGAAGCGCAGCCTTCCTCTGAACCAAGAACTGAATTTAGATGCTGCTTTGACCTTATATCTTTTATGTACAGCTGCATGTAAACTACAATATTATTTCCAAGTACCTTATCATTCTTTTTGGGCTCTATATGTGCCCATAGAGATGAGCTGTGCTTTTATTTCAGATTTTGAAGCAAAAGGTCAACCTGCATCAGTTACAATTACAAGAGGATTGAGATGGAATGGCATCTGGTTTGTTTAGAAACTAAATACATAGCTATAAAAGAGTTACCCTTTCATTTAATATCTGTGAAGCAATAACATGAAAGGTAAATCTATTTTCTAATAATGAAATAACTTCATTGGTGCATTTTCTCATGCTTAGGAAAGTTCCTCCTACTTTTTAATTGCATCTTTCAGATTAATTCAGGGAAATCAAGGGTGCCTCCCTCCTCATTCTCATGCAGTGATGTGGTTATGGTTTGTTTCCCAATTAACCAGTTGAGTTAGAGTCTACATCACACTTGATAAAAAAAAAAAAAGGTTGCATTTGCATGCAATCCTATGAGTAACTCAAAAAAGAAAAACCCTACAGTTAGAGTTCTTCTAATGAAGGATTTTTTTTTCCCCTGTGAGTTTCAGGATCCCATTAGCTATTTCAGATATTCTCAACTGTACTGTCAGTGAGACTGTTTCACCAATTCCTCAGGAAGAAATTGTGGACTTAGATGTAAACCTACTATTTTCATAAAGGAGCTCAGAGTTGAAAAATTACAAGTGTTCTGGATAAATCTGGCTACCCTTTTACACTGCAGAAATATAGAAGCAAAGCCTTTCATCAGGGTAGCCCTGAACAGTGAAACCATTGCAAAGGATTTAGTTACTTCTACAGAATTGCACAGCTACGTTGGCAGGTTTGGTCACCCAGGGCAGTTAATCTATAGCGATGGCTTGCAATTCCCCCACCTTTGCTAACAGCCTTATCCTAGTCATGTTTTCTTCAATTATCTGAGTGCAGAAATGAATGAAGATAGGAATTAATTCTATTCACACAAATAACAAATCAATTTTTTTGATGATAGGAAAGCATTTGGTCTTTCCTACTGGCAGCAATAAAAGGCTTGCAACCAGATATCCTCAGGTATGCAATTACCATTAAGAATTTCATTCATTTTTCTATAGACAGACATTCATACATGTTTGAAAGACACTGTGGTGATAAAAATGTTTCTGCAAAGCAGTTTCCTGTTAGAAAGTCAAACAGCAGAAACCATACATACAGTCACAAGTGCAAGGATTTACAACAGCCAACACTTGGGAAAGATAGCTCAGCGCTCTTCATTCTCTGAGCTGCTCTTCATTCACTCAAGAAAATCTCTGGACTTCAGTATATCTGTTTTAAGGCAAGACTGCTCCACTACCAAGCAATCTCTCAAAAAGATGAAGCTTACTGACTTCCATGACAATGCAATGGACTAAGTTTTTCTCAAGAATTATCAAGAACCACTAAAATCTCTCTCAAGGAAGAGCTCTGTTAGATCTCTGTACCTCCTTTGGGGTAAATTGCTATGGGCTTACCATTTTCCACAAACATTACCTTAACTAATGAAGTAGTGAAATCCTTCTCTCCTATTTATCCAGCTCTTGCCTGGCTGAATGCCCTGACTGCAAGGCTTGGAGAAATATGCTACAATTACTGAAGAGTGGATTATTTAACAGTTTCGTCCCTTTCTTATCCAAGGATATATTGCTACTTATTACTTGACAGATACTTCCTAGTATAATTTATGAGAGCAACTGAGGGTAAAAAGGAGTGTTGCCTTTCTAACCACAGTAATAAGAGTAATCTAGGACAGTTCCAGACAGTCTGAGTAGTGGTCAGGTGGAGCATGCAATTCTTTGGCACTGGAAATGGAGGAATCAGTTCTCTTGATATGAATTCTTCAGCTGAAAATGTTATATAAAACCTAAGGTCCACAAGAGGCCTGTAAACATACAAATTAAATTGATGAGTAAGATCTGCAGCTTTTTCTATCACTCAGCTTGAAAACCAGATGCAAAATTAGACCCTAAGCACTGCATGTTTGTAACCTAGAGGGCAGCTAGCAATACTTTGCTTGGTTTCTGATTACAAGGAAGTAGTTCTGGGGCAGTTTACTGCATTTCCTTATACTACAAAATCCAACAGAAGTCTGCACAGAAGTGTAGGTATTAATTTGCTAATGCTCTGTCTCTCTGCCTCACCCAATGTTCCCTTGCTGCTTCTCTGTTACTACTGCAAGAAGCATGCTTAAAGAAGTTGACGTGAGCAAAAAAGTCTGTAGACCTTGTTGTAGTTATCAAGTTCAATTGCTGCCCAGCTCTACATGAATCTTTTCATACCCTTTTGAAGACTTTAAAAATAAAAAAAAACCCACACCAAAAGATTGGATTATAAAGCATCAAAATTCAGTAGAATAACCTCCACTATGAGAACATGACACTGTGCTTAGGTTTTGAACCCACTGCACAGCCTTGATACTGACAGAATTTAATCAGCTTCACTGTCAAGCAGGGTTTCAGAGATCAGACTGATTGAGCCTCTAAGGCATTGACTTAAAAGCAAAGTATGCAGGCCCTTTTATTTTAGTATGGCTGCAGGACCCACAGGCAGTAATTGCAGCAGCACAGTATCAATAGCAAAGTTTTCCAGACTCTCTTACAAATTGAATTAATGGTCACTGAGAGAGGAGTCAAGCTAAACTTTGAAAGATACATTGCTGAGAAGCTCTTAAAAGTAGCTGGGTATACTGCTCAGAGACATTTTTCATTTTTCTCTGTGTATGCAGAAGAGGTACTGCAAATACTCTGATTATTCAGAAACAGAGAGTCCAGCTTAGTATTTCCTATCCCTTAGCCTCCCCTTTCTTTAAAAGAGTAAAGTTTTCACAGATTTTACATCACTAAAACTGAACTCCATAAACATTTTGAGTTGTCGGTTTGTTTTTTAGGAAAAAAAAAAAATAGTTTTTCACCATTGGTCTCATCTGCCAGTGTCTTCTGCTCACTGATAACTTATTTGGTAGGTGTTCGTTCCTCTTCTGGAGATAAGGTGGGAGATTACCTCTAGTGAAAACAAGGCAAGAAAGATGATAACTTCAGAAAGCCAGGACCAATACAACTATAGTGATTGATGACACAGATGTACTTCCCTCCTTTCTTAATACAGGCAGGATTTAGAGCTTTAAATATCAACCTTTGGCTAAATGCCAGGAAGGAGTTAAGCTTAATGTAAACTCATCAGTTGTGAGTCTGCTCAGAGGGTAAGAACATCACCTATGCAGAGTCCCACTTGGAGCCCTCACCTCCTCCATATTGTTTGTTAATGTAAACACATTTTAACCCAGTGACTTTCAAAACCGTGCTTCAAAATAAAATCTAGAATCCAAAAACCATTGAATGAATCTCATAAAAACAAAACAAACAAACAAACAAAAAAACAAACCAAAAAACACCCTCCATCCTCACAATCTTGTGACTCATCTTCACAAGTATTTTGGCATCTCAAAGGTACAAGCCAGGAACCTGCTCTCTGCTGACAAGCCCAAACATCCAGTCGCACTGAAGACCAGAGTCCTGCTGGTGATTCGCCAGGCCTAGTTGTTTAGCCCTTCCTAGACTTTGAAAAGGCTGCATGCCTAATTCCAGGATATTTTTAAAATTTGACCTTGTAAGGCCAAGTCAGAAGATACAAATCAGTAGCTTGTAGCATTAGCCATTAACATTTGTGGAGAGAAAGTTGCATTTCTCACATTTCTTAAATTAACTTGGTGAACTTTTACCCTCTTGTTGAGCATTTGAGTTGAGATCAGCTCTTATAGGCAGTTCTCTAATTTGCCTGTCATTGAGCTGAACTTTTGACTGAGGACAACAACTCTTTCAAGGACGATTTAAAACTGACACTTCCGGCTAGCAATTGCCTGCCACCCACTGGCTCTGCAGAGCTGAGGGGTTTTTGCTTAACCTCATTTCACTTCTGACAATCTTTACAAAGGAATTATTTGCAGTTGCCACAACATGTGATGGGTTTGAACTTAGGTCAGGGAGATTGAATTAAAAGCAGAGGGTGTGCTTTTGCTGAAATATACCAACTTTTCCAAATAAAATGGCTTACCCACACACATCAAAGGACTGAATAATGTAGAAGGTATCTTTTGTGATGAGGACTTTTCTCTCACAAGAAGAGGCTATACCTTCCTTTCAAAAATGTCTAAAGGTCATGAGCATCACAACCTAGAATAATTCATTTCAATCTATGAAAAATGCTTTACAGTCTCCCCCACTAAACTAATTTAGCCACTTAAGCTGGAGGAATAGCAGCTGAATTTATCTATTAACTTCATAGACTATATGTGTTTTGTGCTGCAATGCATCACATGACCCAGTTCATTTAGATACTGTTACATGGCGAGTACAAAGGTTAGATGGCTACAAAGATGTTCTCTCAAGGTTTGCATTTAACACACATTGCATTGCTCCTCTGGTAGCGCAGACAGAGGGGTGCATAATTAGCACCAACATAATGATGTTTCTTTGGAAAGGGAAGTGACTGTCGTCTTTTTTTTTTAAATAAATAAATCAGTCAAAACATATCTAACAGTCAAATTCCTGATAAGTACTACTGCATCCAAGGTCACTTCCTTTGCCTCTGTGACCTGCAGAGTACCATTTCCAGCAAACAATCTCACTAACAGAGCTGTAGGGCATCCCTTCTAGACTTCATAAAGCCTTCTCAGCTTTATGAGCTGAGCACAGCCTGTGCTGGCCTCCTCTGCTTCCCATTCTTGGGGGGGGAAGGAAAAAAAAAAAAAAGTACAAGACACAGCAGTCCCCACAGGATCCTGGGGAACGAATGTCACTCACTGCCTCTGTGAAGACACTTGGCTCTGCTTTCCCCCCGCCACCAACACAGAAGACACAGAAACACTTGATCCTACAATACTTTAAGCATGCCATTTTTTTCCCCATTACATCTTTCTATCTTGTAAGGGCAAGCCATATTTTATTAGACACAAACAACCCTTCCCCGCACCCACAAGTACCACACATTTACAATAGGCTATAAAGAAAACAAGATACTGGCTTCAGTCACTTTCCTTTTTAAACTACTGCAAGGTGCAGGGCAGGGTCTAAACAAACAAAACACCATTATTGCTTCTTTGAAGTCACTATGTGGATTGTTTCTTTAAAACTCTAATAAAAATCCCTAGGGTAGGCAAAAAAAAAAAAAGAAATGGTGAAGTTTGAAGTAGAGCAGAGGGAGTGACTTTAAAAGGTAATAATGTGCCTTACTGGGATAAGCTGCTCCAGCATTACACCAAAACGATTCTTTCCTTAGCACTGTCACACACAAAGTAGTGCAGATTTCAGCTTCCTATCCCATATTCAGCAGAACTTTCAAGTAGGAATATTTTGCCTTTAATTCCAAGTCTGCAAGGAAGAATGTCATTGTCAATGTGACTATGAGGAAAAAAAAAACCACATGCACTGCATTACTGAGATTTGTTCTCTTCATGCATTCAAAGTTAAACAAACATTTCTGTGTTTCACTCCTGTTATCTCAAAGTCACAGGAGTGACATCTGGATTCTTCTCTGGCTCCTCCATCAGCAGCAGATGCATAGCTCTTTATTGCTCTTGCCTAACGATGAGAAACTTCACTATTCCAAATCATTCATAAACAAGAGAGGCCCCAGCACTCAGTTTACCTGCCTGACAGCCTTTTCATTTTCCAAAATTAATATATTTATTTGTACCTAAGTTTTCTTACAACTACACAAAACAAAAATAGTGTTATGAATTAAGATACAGTTCCCACCTCATACATATTACGAAATAGCATTCCAAGTCATAAAGATTCCACTTAATCTAATTAAGTATTAAAAGGGATAGTTCCACTTTAACTTGCAGAAACTACTAACTCACATTTTCTATTTAGTCTGCTTTCTTTTGAATACCAGTAATACTGTCTTGCAAAGAACAGTACAAGCTCATCATCTGTAAAAGGCACAGTTTCTTCCTGGTGTAAAAATAAGTTTGGCAAAGGAATCCATTTTTAAAAAATACATGTCACTAAAGGATTTATCTCTTTCCTTCATTTGCTCCCCACAACTAGCACAGATTTCTTCTTCTCAAGGTTCATTTCCAGCATTCCCTTTGATTAAAGTCTGGGAATTGAGTTTTGTTGTGGTTTGGTTTTTACAAACACCAAGGCACTCTCTTGTAGCAAATATCATCAGCCCTAGGTGCAGACAAGAACTAGTAAAACCTCAAACACCACATTTTAATGGAAATCACATTTGATTGGTCTCATCTTAGGTGAGACTTGTCAACATTACACAAAGAACACTCACTGCCCATGTTTCCAATATACCTAAGGAAGTTTCCTTCCTCTCTCCATAAGGACAGGCCTTTCTCTATCATCTGCTGAAACAGGACACCTCTGCCTGCCCAGGAAAGAATCTGAGGACAAGCTTTAGGATTCCTTTCATCGATAGCTGAAACATTGATGAGTGTTTTACCTGTCGTTATGTAAAACTGTTAACACATGTTTCCATGCTACTTACAAATGCAGATCTGCATACGCAGACTAAATTAGCATAGTCTATAATAAGCCTCACTAATCCACCAGCTAAGAACAGATTGACATTTGAAACTGTCAAGAAAAGTCAACGCCTGAAAAGGATTTATCTGCAGAAGCTCAAACCTTTTCAGTTGCTCAGGATCATAATAAAAGGCCATACAAAGAAAACAAAGACTTGGGAAACCTTCACTCAAAGTCAGTGACAGAACTACAAAACCCTCAGAGGAACCAGGATTTCATTCCTGGTTCTTAAGGCTGTGCCCTAAGCTGGTGTACACAAGAAGTTCACAATCCTCCACTGTCTCTCCCTCCCTTCTCTTTGCTTATATTCCCATTTCATAGTAGTGTAAGCCGTATGCCTACACTTTGACATACAGACAGTCTTATCGACTTCCAGGGGCTGTTCACCTGTTCATCTGCAGCAGGTACATGTGTATTTTGCTCACCTGAGGACTGATGTCCCTTCAAGGTACATATCTTACTATAGATTCACACAGTGTCCCCCCGCCCCGAGACCATAAAAAATCCCCAAGAGCCAATAACAAATCGCATGCACAAGAAGCACCAATGGAGTCTCCCTTCCCTGCAAAGATCTTCTTCACAAGGACTGCCTTGCAGTTTTGTGCACACAATACCTTAACCTGGCCCCCTACTTGGTGCTACAATATAAGTAATTAAAAATCCAGTCTGAGCTAATAAGACTACATCCTGAGGGTGGGACTTGCAATGCCTTTGCTCCCAACAGTTAGAGGTAACCTTGTGCAATCCAAAAACACTCCTGACTTCTGCCCACTCCTGACTTCTTCCCACTACCCCATCCCCTACCACTTACATCAGATACATTCCTGAAAAGCAACTCTTCAGAAGTTCCATTTCCCAGTTAACCCCACAATACTGAAAGATGTTTTCACTATTGCTTTCTGAAGTACACAGTTGAGCTCCTCGGCACTACCTTATGCTGCATATAGCCTTAGATTAATGTCTTTTCTACTTTTTCACTGATGAAGGAGTTGTCAAATAAACGTGCCCTTTAGCTAGCTGTCAGGGAAAAATAAAGCCTCCTGTGGCATTCAGGAAAAATAGCACAGAGCAGAAAGCAGGATTTTGTATCCCAGAGTGGATAAATCTATATTAGCTGAAAGCTGACTTCCATTTGAAAGAAGGGGAAAAAAAAAGTAAAAAAGTAGCTCCCCACTGAAAACCTCAAACATTTCACAAGCACATTGCTATTCTGGGAGGTCCCACTATCCAGCAAACCTTAAATTTTCTGCTCTCTCCACATGCTTTACCATCACAGAATGTTAGGGGTCTATGCCAGAGCAAGATCACCTAAAGCAGGTCACAGAGGAATGCATCCAGGCAGGTTTTTAATGCCTCCTGTGAAGGACACTCCACAACCTTTCTGGGAAGCCTGTTCCAGTGCTCTGTCACAGTCAGAGTGAAAAAGCTTCTCCTTATGTTCACATGGAACCTCATACACTCCAGCTTGCACTCATTGCCCTTCATCCTATCATTGGATATCACTGAGAAGCATCTGGACCCCTCCTCCCAACACTCACCCTTCCTTCACTCTTTGCAAGGACAACACAGACTCCAATGAGAAGCAGAAGATATTTTCTTGCTGAGCAGGCCCACTGAAGCTACCACAAGAAACAATGGACAGCATGCTCCTTTCACCACTGAGAACAAAGGAGAAATGGCAAAGAAAATGGAGACAGCTCCTCAACAGCTGAACCAGTTTAGTTCCTCATCAAATGCACAAGCAGAGCCAGGTGTGCACAGGCCCAAGTACACCCAAGGAGCCTCAGGTGCTAAAGCACTCAGTAAAGACACACCCACTGGTTCTACATTTATATTTCATATGAAAGAGAAGCAGCATAACATCTTTTGCTGCTCAGTGAAGTTTAGGAGGAGCTACACTGCAGGGGGTTACAGAAGAGCTGCCTAAAGAATGGTGAGTATTAGGGAAGGGGATTAAGAGCATCAGGGAGCACTTCCCCATGCCACCCTGTTTTTTGACATTTGAGGCCAGGACTCCAACCACTGCAGAACCATTTCATTGAAAAAATTTCATATCCTGTACCATATACTGCTAAAATATTTTCCTTCATCTTCCTCTAAAGATGAGAACAGCAAGAGAACCAGGGACTTTGTTCCTGCTAACGCAGTGTGATCCAGTCACACTAGAGACCCTTAACACTACAGAAATGGAGTGTTCACCAACCAAAGTAGAGCTGCTTGAAAAAGGGGAGAACAAGCTACAGACCCACTGTGAGCTGGGTTCTCAAAATAAATAAAGGTAACCAAATATTTTTCATAACTCCATTAAGAATAATAGCAAAAGCTTTTCACATAAAAAGCAGCCCAGGTGACAGTAAATGAGGGAGAAACATTTGTTTGTAGTATAAGTTCCCCAGTGAATATAAAAATTAGCAGATGTTTTCACAATACTGGTTTATTTTTTTTCCTATAGCACTGCTCCATTGCTGGAGGACATTGAGAATCAATCTGTGCTTTTACCAGATGTCTGAGAAGTAGTAGCTACTTCTTGATCCACTTGACTTCTCTAATGCCTCAGGACACACTCAGCATACATTTGGTAGGAGGCTTTTGTATTGGTTCTATGGTTTTATGCTGATCATAATCCTGCTTGTTGTCATAAATAATAGGGTACTCTATAAGAGACAAGATTCTGGGTAACAGGACCAAGCAACTGGAAAAAAATTCTCCCTAGAGTAAGTTTTCAGATTTAAACAGAGATATTGGTTAGACTTTATGTATTCACAAACCTATTTATTTAGGCAAAGATTAGAAAGGCAAGGAGAACCACAAAGTCAATTTTAACTGTGAATATGCACTTAAAAAGCATATTAAATCCTTGTCTGTGGCTCGTGCATTTCTCCAATGCCCTAGAATGAGCTCAACAAGATTGAAATCAGGATGAATTATTGTAGAACTTGAAGGAAGTTAACTGTTGGCAGATTCCAGTGAAGTTATTCTCATCTGCACTTGCACTGCACATGAACAGTGGGGAAGGAGAGAGATGGACCTTTAACTTTGTATCTTGAGCCCTGAGCAAAATTATATCCCACACAGATTGCATAGATGTGACACTAAAGGGCCTCTCCCTTGAACTCTGCTCATTTCAAATGCAAAAAATCCCAGCCTCAGTTAAAAGCATTGCTATGATAAAACAACTGTAAGGAAAAAATGCAAATGGATTGAAATCTCCCAGGTTGTCTGAGACAGAGACCAGTTAAAGTGCTTTACACTAATCTGGAAAAAAACCACAATGCAGGCTTTGAATAACACTGGAAAAGTCCAGCCACATTACTTTTTTCCAGACTCAAAATGGAACTCAATATCTGTTGACAGCTGTGAAACTCAGCCAGAGCCAGCATCTAGCCTTGAGACCAAGTAGTGTGCCCAGGTTAGGAGTACACAAAGGACCTGGGGCACAGGCATCAAACACTTTGAGTTCAAAGGTCGCAAAGCATATATGGATTCATCCGAAGCTTCATCTCACTGAATGCCCTGGAAGACACTTGTCACTTGCTTCTTACCTCTTTAGAGAAAGGAGAGGGTTAAACATTATCGTGAAACGCAGGAGAATGAACCAAAATAGTTGCCTGTATGTGCAGCTCATATATCACCCTTTATTTTCATTTTCCTGACTGCTGGGGAGGCTGGGGACAGAGGTGAGTACATTGAGAAGCCATCCCTTTGTGCAGCTGCGTGTTCAAATTGATGGGACAGGCCTCAAAATGACAGATGGATGCCTGTAGCTATTTGATATTATTCACTAAATGAATAATAAATAAAATGGCAATGCAGTGGCATTTAAAGGGCCTTGGACTCTACCACCTCCCAGACAAACAGGCTACCTAACTTGAGAATTTTAAAGCTTTCTGCTGTGAAATGTCTGAAGGCCTTGTTTTACTGGTAAGTCTGGGCAGAAATTGATGAGGCAGAATTCAGAGTTTCTGCTGTTGAGAAATGGTCCCCCTGTTTTGCAGGAATGTCCTCACCAAAGCTGTTACGTGCTTTAGAAGCCTACCAGGAATTGGTACTACTCTGGCTGTAATTAACCCAGAATACACACAAATGTCTTAGACTTGTGCAATAACAAAAAGAAACAGACAAGCCACAATAGATTCACATAAAGCCTCTTTCACTGCAACAAGTGAAAGAATTTAAATCAGATCCTTAATATATACATGTATTATCAGAGATGCTTTTCTTCCACATGGTGTAGGAAGGATGGAGCAATGACCATAAATACAGGTATTAAATGAGACAAAATTATATCAGCAAGTTAGGTCTACGTAATATACATCACACTGCCTGTAATAGAGCCTGCTAAAACCTAGCCAAATGTGAGCTCATTGTTCTCCTCAACTTGTCATCCCCTTAATATCACAGCAAATATCCTCCCAAAGAAGCTGCAGCTGCTACACCTGAGGTGGTTCATATAAACTCAGAGCAGCCTCCAAATGGTAAACACAAATATGCCACTTAGTCTTTCTACAGCTTTACTCCACTCCCCTATCCAAGACATTTGCTGTGATGACAAATGCCACTGTCTGATAACAAAGCCATGGCACCTAACAAAACACAGATGTGACTTGCTGATTTCATTTGAGGGGGAAAAAAAAAAACAAACAAAAAAACAAACAACAAACCATATTGATGCTTGCTTTTTTTTTTTTTAAAGATCTTTAAATGAAATTTTACAAATGGAGTCTTATTTAATCTACATCACTTTCATCACTAAATTGCTGCTAGCTAGGCTTGAGGTAATAGCTGTGATACACCACAATGCTCATGCTGTTCTGGTTATGTGCAGGTATTTTTACAAGTATTGAGTGCCACCTTGTAAAGCCAGCCTAATATAGAGGCAGAACATCATCATCTGCCTTTGCAGAAGTTGCATGCTGCCTGGTCCCTACCTGTTCTTTGTCCCATAGACAGAGAATAGGACATACCAGCTGCTTCTCCTATCTGGACTACTCTCCCTTCCCTCTGTTTTTTACATGAGGAGAAAGCTGCCCGGAAATGGGCCCCACTTCTCTCTGCAGGGAAGGCCTGCACCGAGCCCTGCCACAGGAAGACTCACAGGTTACAGATCTCCAAAAGCCAGCAGGTATCTGTACCTCAGGGACGTGGCCAGGTTCATATCACAGGAAAACAGCAGCCCTTAGCAGTGGTTTACAGAACCTAAGCCTGATCATCTTCTCAGCAAAGTGAATTAACCATTTATTTTTGCTTTCCAAGGGAAGAGCAGGTTCAGCAGTCTACTCTGACTACTGTCACAGTGAAGAGATACTGCTTCTGCAATACAGGGAAACATCATGTTTTCTTTTCCAGAGCTGCTCCCAACAGCCATTTCCACCACCCCCAAACAAAAATGTACTGGACATAGTATCTACTCAAGACTTTAAAGATCTCCTTATTTTCTGCCAGAAATACCTCACTTGCTTATCTGAAAAGTAAAAGGTTATGGAGATTATAGAGCATTGTACCTCTAACCACCTTTCTCCCAAACACAAACTAAACACAAGTCCATCCAGTTTATGGCCCCTGAGCAGACAGCTATTTAGAAATCTGTGGCCAAAAGGAGATTTGTGGAGATGTTCCTCATTACATATAACCACAGACCTCATCCTCCTCTGTCTGCATCACTTTTCTCCTATCAAAATTTTTGAGAGATGCAGTCCTTGGCACGCATGGTAACATGCGTATCTGCAACACACTTGTGTCCTCAGAAAGCTTCCACCCTGGAAGCCAACAGATCTGTAAGGTGTTACAGGTCAGGTATTACAAACCTTATTTAAAAGTGCCATCATCATAGAGATTTCAACAACCCACAAGACTCAATTTTTATTCTACAGGAAAAGAGGAGTTTGTCCATGAATTTCCCTCTTTAGGTAATATCAGATACAAATCACTTTGCTTTTGCCGTAAGTATATCTGCAGATTCATTTATTCTTTCTTGAGAAAGTCCTCCTCTCTGCTACAGAGAATCCCAAAAGGTCAGACTAACAGTAGTATCTGGAAAGGCAGCTACCTGGAAATGACCTAACATCATAGAAAACTCTGCAGTATAGAAGAGCCTTCTCTGTTTCTCCTCAGCCTCCTAGAAACTGTAATCCTAACAGTTTGGCTCAGCTGCTCCCCAAACACTTCTCTAAGTTCCCTTTCTATAAAACAAATAAAACTGCCTATCCTGGCAATATTTAGCAAAATCTTTCCTAGGCATTGTATTGTGAATGAGATGAAGCTATATAACTCTTCAGATAACAGATAGTTCTGGCAGTGACTTAATGCCTCATCAGGCCCTCTGCCATGGGTTACTATGATCCCAAACGAGATCAAGGATTTCTGCCACAGCTTCCAGCACCAGAAACCCGAAGAAACAGCATTAAACATGAAAAAGGAAATCAGCATCTCCACTAGAAATTCCTAGGAAAGATCCAGCACTGAAGGAGACTTCCACGTACCTTTCTGGCTTCTTTCCTCGGAAAGTTTCTCTGTGTTTCACCTTCAGGTCTAAGCAATTCTTTATTTAACAGAAATAAACTAAATAACTGTAACTAATATGTTATCTTTTTCTTCTGTTGACAGCAACAAGTCTAATCAAGTTGACAAATATGCAGAAGTTCCAAAAAAACCTCAGACATCCATACTCATCCCAGTTCTGGTGACTAGGCCAGCAGCCTCTGGCCAGCAGAGATCTCCAAAGCAGGCAGCATCCAGCAGCCTCAGTGCAGCACGTGCAGTGGGATGAAGCCAACAGCCATCTCAGCCTTGGCACAGCTCCTGGAGGATAGCCAAGACCTGTCTGGTCATGGGATCAAGATCCCCGTGCCAGCCACAATCACAGAGCTCTGCCAACCCCTTCAAATTCACATTCAGAAGTGATATAAATAATCATACTTGTAAACTGTACTGTACATACAATGCACATTTTGGACACTAATAATTGTGTTCCAAGCTTTCTATGTCTCCTTTAATACAAAATCTGCCCCTAAGGAATTAAGGCCCTTGTAACCACCAATGTGCCAAAGTATTTTGGGAAATGTTTAAAAAATAGTACTGACAGCTTTTTTTAAAGGTCAGTATATATGACATCAAAACCTCTGCTTTGGTAGAGTGTTTGCTGCTGGTTTCACTGTTAAGTTAATAATCCCCTCCCACCTTGCTTCAAGGATACAATGTCACAAAGACCACACTGGCTTTTCACTGGCGGGGAAATACAAAGCAGATCATTAACAGCCAAAACCACACTTGGACCTACTTGCACAAGACCTGTGTCCAGGATCAACAGCAGCAATTTCCTGGCTGGGAACACAGATTGGTGATGAGCAATCTCAGTGAAGGATCCTTAAATCAAGTTACTTTGCACCATACTCTAAGACACATCCCAAAGCTGGTTCACCTTTGGGGCATGTACAAAGCTCATCCATCTGCTCAGACTTCTGCTGAGGGAAGATGAGGAGACATATGTATACATACACGCACATATATATACACGCACTTGAGTTACTCTTAAAGGCACTGAACTAAGCGTAGTGGCTTTTGTATTTAACATAGGTGTTTCCTAATTAAAAAAAAAGACAATCACCTTCTATATGGATGTCAGGAGGAAGTTGTTTACAGTGAGGGTGGTGAAGCACTGGAACAGGTTGCCCAGGGAGGTTGTGGCTGCTCCCTCCCTAGAGGTGTTCAAGGCCAGGTTGGACAAGGCCTTGAGTAACCTGTCCTAGTGGGAGGTGCCCCTGCCTATGGCAGGGGGTTGGAACTAGATGATCCTTGAGGTCCCTTCCAACCCTACCATTCTATGATTCTATATGAATGCTGGAGCCATCAAAATTAAGTCCTATCAACGGACTCAGTTTTCTGCATAAATAAATCCTACACTTGAAGTCCTCATTCCTACTGATTTCACTTTTAGAATTGTCAAGATTTTAAAGTCTCACCACACCAAAATTCAGCACTGAAGATACTCAAATTTCTATTCAAATTTAGAAACCAAAACTTTGTGATGCCAAAATATTTTAATACTACAAAAATATCTAATAGTTGAGGGAGGTTGAACAATCATAGTAGCACAATGAAAAAAATAAAAAAAACAAGTGTTTATAATTTTCACATTAGAACTATTTACTGAAATCAGCACAGCTCCATGAACTGACATGCTCCATGATTGACAAAAAGTCAACTTGAAAAATATTTCAACAACATCTGTGCACAAGAGTGAGGTAACAATGTCAGTTATGTTCAGCTGTGTCAACACTCAGATGCTACTTCAGCAAAAGCCACTTTTAAGGAAATGCAGTTGGATGGTTGGGGTTTTTTTAAGCCATTCAGTAGTGGAATTGAAGAGAGACCCCTTTCAGATCAAAAACAACCCAAAATTAAAAATTTAAAATCTTGTCAGAAAAATCGCAACATTTAGCAGAATTTAAGCTTTTGATGGGGGAAAAATGCTTACTTTTACAGAAATGAGAGTTTTTGCAGAAGTGTTACTTTCTGTCATAAGAGTTCTCAGAAGGGTCTCAGTCAACACTGCCTTGCTGACATGCAGCCGATCATGCCTCTACAGCCGCAATAAGTATTAAAACTGTGACTCCCAGGGACTAGCGAAGGTACTGCACCTTCTCGCTCTCATTACAAAAATCAAAATTAAGAATAAGAAAAGGTAATTTTAGATTCATAGCCACGTTAAAGGTCACAGAAAGTGTTATACTACTACAAGCTAATTATATTATTTATGGAAAGCATTTGTTCTAGGAACAGCGATTAGATGAAACTACAATTGGATACAGCTGTGACAAATCTAGAAGTTAAACAGAGCTCCTCTAAAGTCAAAGACAAGATTATTTTTTCACCATAAAACCACTCCATACATGCCACCCTGGCAGAAAACCTCATTACCATTATATATTACCCTGTGAACTGCTACTGGTAGCGCTACTAGCTCCCAGCATTGTGCCTATAGCTAAGCAACAAGTGGAACAAACTCAGGTTCTGTGTAAACAGAGGAGCTGTGACAAACAAAATTATACCACTTGAGCTAATCTGAGGGTTGAAGTCTCCTCAAAGAACCAAGTTAGGAGCAACAGAAAGAAAAATACCAGTTTAATAGTTTAATCAGTTTAGAGTTACTAAGGAATTTGCAGCCTTAGTGTTCTGGTAAAGACTCATATGTCCATAGTTTCAGAAGTGGGTTACGTTTTTCCCCATCAATAACAATGTTGTAATTTCTGGTCTCTTCTGATTTTTAACTGCACATTTTAGTTCCTGACGTTCATGAAATGGAAGAGTGCCCAATTACAGAAACAAAATTCTGAATACCTTTGATTTGGTCACTAAAGCATTTGGCATCCTTAGCAGTGGATGCAGAGGTTTAAATAATGCCATGGCTTGTGTCAAAAAGGCGTCTTCTGCTAGATTTCCTCTCCTTACGTAATTTAACTTCAAAGCATTTTAAAGGCCAAACTTGTCAGAAGAGGTTGATTTTAAAGGTTGAGGAGTGAGAGGTTGATTTTGTAACAAAAATATTGCAGCTTAAATTAGGCATTACGCTAAGCCCATTCTTGCTCGTGCTGACCGATACAAAATCATTACCGATTGTTGGAGGACTGAATACTCCAAAGTGATCTAATGAAGGATCAACTGCAGGTAACAGGCAAGATGAGACTATATTAAGCAGCCCATAAAATTAGGGACAATTCAGACAAATTTTTCTACAGAAGGTCAAAAGTGACATGATGTCTCTAAACCTAGTTAGTCCCTAAGCACATTTAGTCATTGATGGTGGTCAGAGGGGATACTTCATACTGACTGCTCATCTGTATGCTTTATACCCTCTTTCACAGGCATTATCAAAAAAAGTAGAAAATAGTTCAGGATTGTATCCATATCCAAATCTTTAGGACTTGTCAACTTAGATAAATCAATAAATAAAGGGGAGAAAAAAAGATTAATCAGCAGCTGAGGAAGTGAAGCTATTGCAGCTCTGCCCCACAGTGCTCTCTGTCTCACCAACGCTGCTCCAAAGAGGGATCATCAACTGCTTTTTGGATGGCAAGCTACAAGAGGAAGCCCAGAACAGGTGCCACTTCCCTCCACACGCAGCAAGGCTCATGTCACTCTTCAACCCTGTAACTCTTCCTAGAAAATTTCAAGTTTGAAAATGACCGTTGGAAATCCTAGTCCCCTTCGAAATTTGGTATGCAGCCGAGGAAAAAGCATTAGTTGCAAGGTGTGAATCTCTCTGTCATAACCTTTACCATGTCCTACTGCCTTTGTGCCATTCTGGTGGTATATTACCTAGACAGGAATTTTTTGGGTGGGAAACAAACAGGTTCTGGATGCCCTGATGGTAAAAACTATTACTGGGGTGGAAGCAGTGATAACCAGAGCAAGGCACAAGGAAACCAGGATCCTCATATCTGTATTTCTCCTTGAACTATATTTCAACATGTAACTGTAGAGCAGAAAATCTGGCAAAGGGGGCCTGCTTGTAATATATTTTCTTTATGTTAATTAGATGCTGTGTCACCTACAATATATTTTCTTCGTTGTTTCCATTCTGTGCCAAAACAGTTGAGGTCTGAGTATGTTGCTTAGCAATACAAGAATGGAATAAGGTATGCTTAAAGTCTTCCTCCTCTGCTAGATGTCCTGTAGCAGCCATTACTAGACAAAAATTGACTTTTCCATTATCTTCTTAATGTTTCCTAAACACTTTCTCCCCTGTTCCCATGGTATTTGCTTTAGCATCCCCCTCCACCCCAATATTCTCACATTAACCTTTTCCTAGACACAGAATCTACTCACCTCTCTCATACACCTAATATATTTCTCAGCTGTAAGGTTTTTGATAGGAATTTTCCACTTCATTCTCAAATGAACTAAATTCATTACAGATTTAAGCAAACAAATCCAGAATGTTACAGGACAATAAGTGAACGGTGTCAGAATCCCATTTCTGTAGTTCAGAAACAACAAAGCTTTATTTCTGAGCAAAATCCCTGACTGCTAATTTCAAAGGTGTATGAAAATGAAAGCTGCATTGTATTCTCTCTTAATTTTGGAGCAGGATACTCAAATAAGGTCCACAATAAAATTAGCAGTACATGTAGGAGTCACTTAAGACTAATTTTTCTCATACAGAATTAGCTTCCTGAGCCCTACCCCTGAGGACTGAGGGTGCATCTTTCATGCCCATTTCTTGAGCAAAGCCAAGCTGTATGTCTGTCTAGATCTTGCCTTGCTCTCTCTGGGAAAGGCAATGAGAATTTGTACAACTGGTGTCCTGAGGTTTGTTACCAAGTGTAAGTACAGAAACAAAGTTATACCTTAGCTGCAGGTAAATGACATAATGCATTAGTGTAGTACTGCTAACTCCATCATCATAAAACAGACTGAAGAGTTTGTGCACTCAGGCTGCAAGCCTTCTTCCATTTCTGTTGTGGGGCTTATTAGATTTGTAGTGTCAATAATCATGTTAGTGCAAATGTTTAAGGGACAGTTTCCTCAAGAAAGATCACTGTTCAGCAGGGAATTGTCCATATCTAATTACAGTTCTTGTTGCTTCTGGACACTCCGTTTGCTATACTGTCTGTCCGCTGTCATCTTGCTTTAAAATGCACAGACTACGCTTCAGGCGTTGGATCAGGTATTTGAAAATCAAAGCCCCATTAGTAAGTGTGACATCCTACAGCCAGTCAGGTCCATGTGCTGCAGACCAGCCACAGACACATGGGCAGCAAACACATCAGGTCTTCTCAGGGAACGCCAGGATCCGTAAGTGTCACTGGAAGGTTCTGTAACGGCAGTCCTATATCTTCCCTGTTGAAACATGGTTCAGTTCTGCCTTTCTTTCTGTGGTACCTTTCTGTTTTCTGGCTCTTTGCCCTTGCTTTGTCCTGCAATGAGCTGCAACCTACTGGAAAACACAGCCTGCACAGAGCGTCATTCCCAGCATCAGACTTCTGCGTGGAGGCAAACAAAGTCTGTAGTGGATCTTGGGCCTCATTCTCCCCAGCAAGGTCTAGCTTTTGCTCTATACAGGTGTTCATGGACACAGTCTAGCACAGGGCATTCTCTACACAAAGTGGGTGTCCTTGGACAGTTAATGCTAACAAGTATGTGGAGCAGTCTGGGACTGCAGCACATCCTGCTTCAGCAGCGCTGGGAATAATATAGGATGGACTGGTAAAGAAACAGCTGTCTGTGAGTAGAGACAAACAGATGATTTGACTCTAATCAACTCTAACCAAACAATAATTATATACATTGTTGGGTTTTTTATGTATTGCAGGCATGGCACTTCTATCTAAACATTTTGCAGCTTGAGATATCTTTTCATAAATGTATCAATCATCCAAAGACTTTTGCCCAAGGAGTATTCAGGAAATTGCAACGAGCAGCAAAGATCACATTATTCAACAAAAACAATTTTAATATTTAAGTCTTATAAATTCTTCAATGAGTAGTGCTGCCTAGATTAAAATGAAAACCCATAATATTTTATATATATAATTCACTTATTTCAGAAGACAGAATGGGGAGATCTGCCATCTCCTCCTGAAACCACTGCTTATTTGAGAACAAGCCTGTCTGGGCTTCCAGATCCTGTATCATACAAAGCTGCAGGATCAGGGTTCAGCACACTTGAGTCATCTACCTAATGAGACAGAACCAATACACACAGATCTCCTGCCCAGGTCCATCTGTAACCCCACCAGTTACATTGCCTGACTCCTGAGAGACACTTTTACAAGATGAGAGCCAAGTCTCCATCTTTTTCTTTGGTTTGTTTTAAAAACCTTTCCTTTTTTTCTTTAAGATGATTCTCCCCACAATGTTTCTAATCATTACTGTTACAAGTTTCACTTGTCAGATCTTGATTTGTATTTTTCTTTCAACCATGAAATAGCTTCTATGTCTCCAAATCAACATTAAAATTGTATGGTCAGTGTTTCAGAGAGAAGAAAAAAAAAATCCACCATGAGAGGTGATGACTTCCCTACCCATAATACATGCTCTGACAGCAATGTCATTTATGCATCTGCTTAACCAGACAAGACAAACTTCAACACAGAAGATGAGGAAGGATATGATACAACAGGAAAGTATTTAGATTAAGCCACAGAAAGCCTGCTGTCTGATCACCTTCCATGTGGCCAGTATTAACATCACTGTTCAGTCAGACACTGCTGCCTGTGTGATTGCAAGTGCCAGCACTGAGAATATCAAGAGCCAGTAACTGTGGCCTCAAGGTCTAGTGCTGCATTTTGCTTCATTTTAGAAGGACTGGTTTTGCAGCTACACGGGAACATCAGCATAATGCAAATGCAGAGTCACAGCAAACTCAGGCTTTTGCTGCCTGGCAGTTACCTTAGATTTCAGTTTCTTCATTTTTACTCAGAGTTTTGTTGTTTATTTTTGTTTGCTTGTTCACTTTTTAAGAGGGACCACTCAAAGGTGAAATGAAAAACTGGTGCAGATCTTAAGCTAGCTACAGGGAAAAAAAGAGAAGACTCAGATGCTTTCTCTGTATGTAAAAAGGGAGCTACTGCTGAAACACTGCTAATATCACTAGATCCAGAATAAAACGTTAAGTGTCCCTATGGCATTCCAGAGGAATAAGAGGATAAAAATGAACTGTTCACAAGCTAATTCTCCATATGTAACAGAGTATTTGTCCTGATTTAGACTATGCTCTCCAGGGAGGCTAAGGAGAGATGGATTCCCAAATCCCATTGAAAAGCAATGAAAATTCACCTTTTTAGGAAATTCAGATTCACATTCAATTTTTTATTTCTACATTTCATCCTTTAGGTACCTAACACTCATAAAATCGGTGAAAATATTTTTTAAATTCTTTTAGTTGAACAGTGAAAATTCCAACGGCTTATCCAAAAGAAATACATTAGCATAAGCACCATCCTGGTGGAAGTGAAATATGAAAATACCACAACCTGAGTTTTCCATATGTAAAGTGAAAGGAAATTAAGATAGCTATTAACACGGATTCTAAAACATTAGTGATAGATGCTGGAGGTTAAAATGATGAACTATGGCTGCCCAGTGGTTTTAATACAGAACAACAGAACCTGAAAACACAAGAAGAACACAGAATTCTTGGTGAGGGAAAAATCCATTACTCAGAGCAAATTTGTTGTTGGGGTTTTTTTTCCCCCCTTAATCCATGTAGAAAAGTTGAACAGATATTTCTGGTTTACATTTGATGGATAACACTGTGAAAAACAGACAGAAAGAAATAGGAATTTTCCTGAAGAAACAGAAGAGCCAGCCTAAGGTACTGCTGTTACCAAATTAACAGGCCCAGATACTGAGCAGAGAGCTGAAGGTCTCTCTGAATCACCGATGTCTACTTTTAGAACATCTCAGAAAAGAGGAAAATTTTAAGAGATAGGACTGCCAGCTTATTTTGTCTGTTTGAAAAGGCAAAGGCAATGCAGAAAGGGCAGCAGTGACTAGACATCTTACAGATTAACAGATGGTATAAACTTGATATTTACTGCCAGTTAATTGCTGTAAGTAAATACATTTTAATACGGCATTTTGCCATGTAATATATTTGGAGACAAGTCATGGTATTTCTCAAAATCAGAAATATGGATAAAAGCTTAAGGACCATCACAGGTAATTGCCTCAAGATGATTTCCCAGCAGTCTGCAGTGACAGAAAGGACTGAAACCATCCCTGAATGTTTGAAAAGACGACAACTGAAGAAGAAAGTAAGAATCACCTCTAAGTCCAAAGTCAGTGAAACTGTTATTAGACTGCTGCTCCCAGTCTAATTGAAGGAAGATGTGAAAAAGCAGTTTAAAGGAGAGCCATGAACGTGATGCACCAGCTGGGAAACATGCCTTACAAGGCAGCACTTAAACTTTAAATATATTTAGATCTCAAGAAAAGCTTCAGCTGTAGCTTCATCACTGTACATACAGGTGAAAGAGAGAGCTGTGGTAGCAGCTTTTCAAAGTTGTTGACAAAGGAAAAGCAAGATCCAACAGATGGGAGCTGAAGTCATACAAATTCGGTCTGGAATAAGAAATTATTTACCATCACAAAGGTTAATTAAACACTGGAACAGTTTTTCATTGAAGGTGAAAGACTTCTCCTAATGTAAGCATTTTAAATGAAGTTAAACACTTTTAAAAAGACGTTCTTTAGACCATGCATCATTTGAAGTGCTGCATGAGATTCATCCTCAATAGACAGGAAGAAGTAGATTCCCCCTGCATCAAATAGGGTTTCTGCATATTGCTTGCTCACTAAAAGCATGTGGAAACCTATTTGAATGTTGTATCACAAGGCACATGCAAACTTCTGTAAGGTTCAGGAATGAATTCTCTCAAAGAATGGTAGGAGTCAGAAGGTTGGCAGAAGGAATGCCCTCCATTTGTAGAGGGGCAGATTCACCTAGCTCAGGCTGTGTAGGATTATATCCAGGTGGGTTTGGAATCTCCTCAGAGAAAGTCCACAGCCTTCTAGGCATCCTGTTTCAGTGCTCCATCACTTTAATAGGAAAAACATTTCAGTAGAATTTTCCTGTTCCTCATGATGTTTCAAAAATGATCAAAAGTGGCTTAGTAACAACATCAGCCAGGTTCCTCAGCACTTGTGGGGTCCATCACACTGGGACTGGGAAGCCTGAGGGTCAGTCTTAGAATAAAGACTGAAGAAAAAAAGGATTTAGATCCTCTGTTACCAAGGCACCCACCTCATTCAACAGTGGGAAAAAAATTTTCTCTAGCCTTCCTTTTCCTACTGATGTACTTGAAAAAGCCCTGCTTGCTATCTTTTACATCCTTTGCAAGGTTTAATTCCAAGAGGGCTTTAGCTTTTCTTGTTGCATTCCTAAACACTCCGGCATTGTTCCTGTATTCCCCCAAAGTGGTCAGTCTGTTTTTCACCATACTGTAAAGTAGTATGTGAATCACTTCATTGAAGGTGCAAAAACCCTGTAGAGTTCCTCAGATTGGTTCAATGCTTCTCAGCAGAGCAGGCAAAACCATGTTTTCCTGTCCTAGCTCAAGGGCTGGAAGCAGAAGTGGGACAGGGACCCATGCAGGGAGAGGTCTGCAAACTGGGTCACTGACTCATACTCCCTGGGGTGGCCAGAGGGAGCTGGGAGCCTGTGACCTCTCTGGTCCTCAGAGCAACCTGCACTTGTCCGCTTCATTTAGGCCAGGAGACAGCCTTAATAAATAGAGGAAAACAGTCTGTCCTCCATTAACATTTCATCTCAGTTGTTAATAGCTGCAGAGTGATTTGACCCAGCCAGCTTCTGGAAAGATCTTTTCCCCCAGTGATTTTTAGCACCAGTCTTAGGACTGTGTGGGTTTGTGTGTTGTGTGTGTAGCCAGTCTCTTTGGATTGTTCCCCTGTTCTCTGCTTTCAGCCTTTTGATGTTGAAGCATCTTTCCTTAATGGCATGCATTACCTCGCTGAGATGAAGAACATCCCATAGGTGGTTTAGGACAGCAGATGCATGTGAAGGCAAAGGTTCGTGCTGCTGCAGGATGGCAGTGCTGCAGTGGTGGCTGATACAAAGTGTGGCTGCCCACAGCCAGGAAAGAAGGCATCCAAAGGGTGATAAAAAGGTTCTGCTCTTCTTAAGCCATGAGCAGACCTAAAGATTTGAAAGTGATTCCTCTCTGTAAGTTCCTCTTACATTAGAGATGTGATCTTCTCAAGGCTTGCATTCCAATCTTAAGCCATGTAACATAATTATAGGTGAAAATTGTGCTTTTCACCCCTCCCATCTCTGAGCATATGAATGGTTCAGCCCAGTTAAGGATATTTCAGACATTTTTCTCTTTCCAAATGGTGTTAGCTATGCATGTCAATGAAAAACCTTTCCCAGTGCTTGCTGCATAGGGATTTACACTGATTGGGTTTTGGAGGATCCTTTTGTTGATCTCATGGTCTAGTCTTGAGGTCTGTGGTAATGGGTTGGACTTGATGATCCTTGAGGTCTCTTCCAACCTTGCTTATACTGTGTGATACTGTGATACGAACAGGTTCACAAAGGAGACCAGGTGGGAAGTGTCCACAGATGGCAAGTGGAGCTCAGGCTCAGGAATCCACAGGGAAATGCTCTGTTATCCCTGTTAGCATAAGCAGTTTCACAGCAGATAGAAAGCAACACGAGGACCCAGATAACAATCAGATTCATTGGTGCTGCTTCTAGGAAAACAAGTTGCAAAGGGCTCCTGAAGATGCTGACCTTACACTGTATTTGCCTGTACTGTGATTTTGAGACTGGAGCAAAGAGAAGAGCAGGATGAGCTATTAAAATTCAGCTTTACAACTGTCAGGAAAGGGAGCAGGAGCTGACTTCCACAGGCACCTGTGTCTGCTGCCTTTTGTTCTTGTTCTTCTTAATGTTTTGCTTCATTAAAGACCACAAATCTGACCTCAGAATGTCTGTACAAGGACCCATTCTTCTCTTTCCTAGGTTTAGCTGCTGAAATGTTAAGATGTAAGACTTCTTTCTGCATTATCTTTTTGCGCGTGCCTGTTTTGGCTAATAAATATCATGCAGGCAGCTAGGCAGAGGTGGATTTCAGTTTTCAGATGGTGCTGGGCATGACTAGCTCAGGCTTCTGGGGAAACAGGTGGGGGGATTGAACAACATGCTGAGATCACATTCAGGCTCTTCCTCAGGGCCCTGTTTATTAATGCAAACAAAAAAACCCCAACCCTTTCACAAGAGCACATAAAAAGAATTGTCTTTCCTCAACCAACACAGCTGCCAGCTGCCTCACTTGCCTGCATGGGGCCATTTTCAGAAGTCACCTTCCTCTGCTGACCCTGGAAGTGAGTCCCTTACAAAGGGAGACAGACCTAGATCTACACCTGGGATGGGTTTGAAGAAGGCTTGCTAGGTTTTTAGTCGCACATCAGGAGTCTATACAATAAATCTCATTGTATTGCTCTGTAAATAATCTCTAATTATCCAGCTTTGGACAAGTTACAGAGTTACTGTGGTTTTGTTTTTTTCCTGGACCAGGATAGGCATTTGCAGCCATTTCATGAAGGGAGAGCTGTGCTCCAGCTTCAGCAATAAGCTGTGCAAGGCCTGATGTAAGGCCATGGCAGCATCTCCTAGAATTTTCTTTTTCAAGGCAGAGCAGGTGTTGTAAAAATGCTGCTTTCTATAGATGAGCATCATGAGTTTGGTGAATGCTATTGTGAGCCTGTCCCTTTAATAATGTGTAACTAGGCCTGCAGTAATTAATTAGTTGGAC